>CM041777.1:227292778-227836818 GCA_023374045.1 Limonium bicolor | reverse complement strand
ATACTGTACATTTAACAATAAAGTGAATTTTATAGGTAATATTTAAATATAAGTTGTACATATATTATTAACTAATTCAATCTAGATAGAAAATTTATATAATGATTAAAAAATATGATTATGAGATTAGATAAAACATGGGGTGTAGAAGTGTTTAAATAAAACATGAGAGAATTACTCTAGTTAGTTAGAGTTAACTCAAAAACAAAATTAGATTAGTTTAAGGATGTAATTTTAAATAATAAACAAATAAAATCTAATTAAAAAAATTGTATAGATACCAATACATGATTGGTCCATGTAAGAAGGGTTACATACCCTCTCAATTGAGTGTGGGTATCAAGAATCCACTTTTTTTAACTTCTTTTCGACTCTTTTTGTTTCCTTCTGTACTGTATTGCGCGAATTACTATTCTAATCCTGGACTTTTGGCGACTCGTATTAAACAAAAGACTTCGGACACAAAAACAAAACTACCGTCACAAAGTCAAACCTCCTGACTCAGCCAGCCGTTCTCAAATCGGACAATAGGGATTAGCAGCCAGCTGGGGAAAGTCCACCGCCACTAACCAACCAACCACCAATCCCGAACGGTTGCCGACGTCCCTTGAGAGAGCAACACCGTCACTCAACAATCAGGGGTTTTGTATCATTCCAATGCCGATTAAACCCTAGCTAGTGCTGTAGTATCTTTATGGAAATTTCTCGCAATTTCGCTTCCAATTTGTTCAGGATGAATCCTTCACTTCCTTCAATCACCGACCCCAGTTCCCCCTATCAACTTCTATTTCACTCTCTGTCCATAATTCCGATCTCACACTACATATACGCGTCACTAGCAATTACCGCTGTGTTTCTGTACAATTTCTTGGAGTGGCATCTGATCGAGGATATTTTGACTGGATTCAGAGGCCAGCGTCTATCATTCACGTTCAATCCCGATTGCAAGCTTTACCACGAAGTTGTTTCCAAGTGTAAAATTCTTAATGGCAGGTGACTGCATATCGAAACCCGGTGTTGTTCACGTTTGACGATTTATATTGGGCTTAATCATGATGATGACGTTGAAGAAATTTAGCTCTTCTATTTTTTTTTTTACGATTATAATTGATTAGTGAGTTTCAGGTACTTGGCAACGCCATGGCTTGCGAGTCCGCATATACAGACCACCTTCCTAGGTTTCTTAGGACGACCTCCTGTTTTCCGTTACAGAAGGTGCAACTCTATAGTGTAGCAGCAGTGCTAAGTATGTCGTTGTATATGACATTTAAGTGATAGAAGGATGATACTATTTTCTGTTTTTCAGAGAGATATTCCATGCTGCTGACGGTGGAACTTTTGCGTTGGATTGGCTACTGTTCTCTGATGGTAAAGGATCATTGTCTTAAAATGTCTATGATGTATTTTTCAGTTTTTTCATCCTTTTCAGACCTCTATCTTCTCATGACTATTCATTGTATAATTATGTTAATACAAATCAGATGGTAGCTGTGATACTTCTATTGGTTCTGCTATCAGTAATCCCCAACTTTTCATTTGTGTTCGTTGTTCAGTGGCACATGGGGATTGCATAAGTGATGGTATCTCCAAAGAAGACACCACTCCAATTGCCATTGTGGTGCCGGGCTTAACCAGTGACTCTGACTCTCCAGTGAGTGCTGTATCATTTTACTTCTTTGCTGGTATTTCTGTGATTTACTAAAAAGACTATGATGCTTGGTTTCTCCTACCTTGATGATTTGCTGCATCTGAGAGCTATGAACTGAACCAATACTAGTAAAGTTAGAGATTACAGCATCCTTGTGCGTGATCCTTCAAGTCTTTGACCTCCTTCCCTGGGTATAATTAGATTATACCTGTTCTGGAAATGAACTTGCAGTCTGCTGTTTTGTGCTCTTCTTTATTCTTTGTGCTTATTGACATTCCTGTGCGCTTCATTGTTTTCTTTCATTGGGAATTTGTGTTACTTCTTAGTTGGAAAGTTTGGATCATGTTAGGGATATACTTTGGTTGACGGGCATATCCCTTCCCACCTTTCTCAAAGCTTCTAGGACCTCCTAATTCCTTTATGTAGATAAATCTACGTAACTGTAGAAGCTAGCAGTATCCTAGTCTGTTTGCGATTTGAGGCCTCAATACTAACTTATATATAGTTTGTGAATTAATTATCTCTGTCAAAGCATGTGTACGTCATTTTTCAAACCTTATGTGTTAGGTGGTGTTTGGTCCATGTAATTTTTTGTGTGGTTATAAAACAACTTTTATATCCACGTTTATTCTAATTCTCATATTTATGTATAATTGTCACAGTACATGAAACATCTTGTCTATGGAACGGCAAAATGTGGATGGAATGTTGTTGTTAGCAATCACAGAGGTCTTGGAGGTGTTTCTGTTACTGTAAGCAATTTCGCATGATACAAAATTCAATGGGCTTGTTATTCTTTTCTCTTTAATATGATATTCATTCCTAATTTTTGCAGTCTGACTGCTTTTACAATGGTGGATGGACAGAGGATCTGCGTGTTGTTGTTCATCAGCTCCATAATGAATACCCACATGCTCCCTTATATGTCATAGGGACGAGCCTTGGTGCCAACATGTTGGTATAGTTATTTTTGTCTGAGTCGCCATGCTTCTTGTAATGAGAATTAGGGATTAGTTTTCTATGGCAAGAATGATGCTCCATTTTCAACCAAGTATCATGGGTAGAGGCGCATTCAGAGAAATGGCTGTACAAGTCATATTAAACCTTTCATCTCCCTTTTAGCGTGGATATGATGTCTTACCTACTTGTCGTATTAGTTTTATCCTAAAATGTTTCATCAAAATGAAACATATAAGTTCTTTGTTTCAGGTAAAATACCTTGGAGAAGAGGGAGATGACATTCCAATCTCAGGAGCAGTTGCTATTTGCTCACCTTGGGACTTTTTGGTAAGATGACTACTGGAACTTGATATGAATGCACAATGGAAGCTATTCAGAGGAACTCTAGCAGTGTTAAATAAGAAATAGCTGAAACCTTACTCCCATATCATTTCTAAGAAGGAAATGAAGGCAAAATATCAGTGAGCAATCAAGGAGAGACTCTCCTGCCTTAACCAAACTGGCCCAAGTTCCCAGTTACAAACTCAGTAACCGTCCTTATATTACGTTTGTCAATTTATTTGGAGTATTATTAATAACTCTTAGTTGCCTCCTAGGTTGTCACCTGTCCACTTGACCCTCATGCTTGCTTAATCTTATAGAGCACCTTGTTCTTGGTTTCTGTGACAACTCTCCTTGTTATATACGTGGAATTCACTCCCCTAGAATGAATCCAACTTTGAAAAATCTTGTTCATTGTAAAGATTTACTGGAAACTTTGATTTGTGGCTGTGGGAGCATGGAATTTCTTAGTTTCTTGCTTTTTATAGCTTTCACAATGACATTCTAACTTTAGAGTTTGCACAAATATATATGCTTCGATGCACCAGTTGGTATTTAAAAGGAACTCTTGTCACTAGAAGCTTCTCACACTGGTAGCAGTTTTGCATCTCTGCTGGTTATATGTTAGAAGAAATATCACTTTATTGAATGTAATTCTATTCTGTTGCAGATTGGTGATAGATTTATTGGCCGCAGACTTATTCAGAAATTATATGATAGAGCTCTTACTATTGGTCTTCAAGGCTATGCACAGTTGTATGTCCCTGTAAGCTAATATACATATTATAGATCTTATTTCTGATGTTTTTTTTATTGAAGATACTAAATTTTACTGTGAGTTAATAAGTCAAAAGCTGCTCATACATTTAAATGATCTGCTGGGATACCATTGTAATATTGTTGGTGGCAGACATCAACCACGCTTCTTACGTCTTGCCAATTGGGAAGGAATAATGCAGGTCAGTTTCATAGGTGACTTTGGTTATGTGGATTATTGTTCTTGCCTAAGGCCCTGGGCCCCTCGATATGCCATCACTGTTAGCATTATTGGAGTTTGTAATTGCAGCAGCTTGATGGCGGGGCAGAGAGCCGTATTAATCTTAATGTGAATAACATTTACATCTGATGCCTTTCAATGTTAATGTCTTGCATTATTTTCGAACAGTCTCGTAGCATCCGTGACTTTGACAACCATGCCACTCGTATTGTGGGAAAGTATGAGGTATCTGTTGCCTGTATCTGATCTATTACTTATTAGTTTTCCTTGCACTTCATTCATCATATAAAAAGCTAAGGCTGTTCTCCACTCCAGTGAATAATCTATCCATTTGCCGTTTCAGACTGTTGACACTTTCTATAGGCAATGCAGCAGTACCAGTTATGTGGGCAATGTGGCTGTCCCGCTCCTCTGTATTAATGCTTTGGATGACCCTGTCTGTACAAAGGAGGCCATTCCATGGGAATGCAGGTCTTGCCTCCTGATTTTTTTACTCTTTCAAATCGCCCTGAAGAATTCTAATTCTTTGTTTTCAGAAATCTAAACTTTATTAAACAGAGCAAGTGTTATCATCACCTTCTGATCCATTAGTTTCTTCTTATATTGGCTGAATACTTATCAAAACATACAGTGATTTGTAACTGCCTATTTGCGTTAATGTTCAATGTTATAAAGTCAAATTTGAGATGGTAAATAAACAGGACTAAAGGAATCATCAATGGTGAATCACTATAAAAAATGGTTAACATTTCATTATCTTGTTGTAGGTCAAGCACCATTTGATGTTGAAACATGCTGCCTTGAATGCTACACCATAATAATATTATTGAACACAGCCCGTTAATTGGTATCTTGTTTATGGTGTGTGTCACCTTTCTATAGAGGTCAAGATACATGATGACGAATACTGCACCAAGCTCGGTTTACAAACCACATAATCACATGATCATTTTAATGAATTTTGGTAACAACAAGCACCTGATGCTTCTTGTCTCCTGTGCTGAAAATCCTCTTTTTTTCTGTCATGCCAGTATCTATTGCACAAAAAACATAGTCATCAATATAGAATCTATTGTTTTGTTACAATGCTGAAGTCACTGTAGTGTAGCCGTTACAAAGGTAGATTCTGATGTTAAGTGAACTCAACAAGCAAACCCGAGCATATTTTTCTTCTTTGAATTGAATCCGTCCGTCACGTGGGACTAGTTTTCTGCCCAATCCTTAATTTTTCCAGTAATGACTTCATGGATTATGGAGCTTAACCTAGCAATTCCATCTATGGGGGTGTCGTTTACGGGGAAAAAGCTACTATTTCTGCGTTCTGCGTTTGCAAAAATGCTACCATAGTTAATAAATGAAAAAGTGACATGTGTACCACAGTTACTGTAAGACCCAATCAAAGTAGACACATGTCTTTACTTTATTAAAAAAACAGATTAATGCCCGATTCGTAACTATCGAACGGACCCTATATTCTGTCTACCCTTGTAAGACCAATTCCCTTCACATTCATCAACTTTTCTCCTCCAATGCAAAGTTACTAGCACCCAGACCAGTACGTATTCCATCAGATGTGCATTGCAGGGTCTATTGTGTTAGATCTTACGCATCCCTACCATTCATCTCTTGTGTAGCAAGTTCATTGCCTTCACCTCTATCCCCACCTTTTCTTTGGTTCTTACTTTTCCTGAGGCATGATTAAAATTGACAAAGTTCAACCTGATTCAATTACCTGACTCGTACAAACTGGAACCCAATCTTCATTCTAATTTGAAAAGGTCTGTAAAAACCCCAATTTGAAAAAAGCCCCACTGAAGTCGAAGTGATCCCGCTCTTATCCTACTCAAAAGCCCTTTATTACCATTTTTTTTCAACCCTTTGTGACCTCTACGTGAATATCTCCAAAATTTATTTAACCTGACTTCAAATTTTATTTTCTTATTGTAGTTATTCTCTTTGTTCCATTATTTACATATTTAGCGAATGTTTTTTAGTACATAGGGACTAATTATCCTATTTATTCTTTTTCACATTGAACTACCAGTACTTCCTCTGGTGATGCTTGTTGATCTTTCTACCTGGCATTCTTTTCCATTGGATTACCAACATTTTCTTCCTTGCAAATTTCTTTTTCTAATTGTTTTTATCTCTTATTCAGATTAAACAAAAACATTGTCCTAGCTATCACTCGTCATGGTGGACATCTTGCATTTTTCGAGGGAATTACTGCAAGTAGCCTTTGGTATTATTAGTCAGTTTTCAGATTATTTTATAGCTTTTGCATCTTAAGACTGGAGCGTCAGAAATTGTGGTGGTAACTTGCAGCATATGGATCCTCTGTTTCTTCCCAGGTGGGTGAGGGCTGTCATGATTTTCTTGGGATTCTGCATTCTAGTCCATGCACTCATTCACCCACGAAGGTACACCCGCTTTTCACGACATTTGAGAATGAATTAAAATACCAGTATTTTTTACGGATCTTGCAACCGTTCTCACCAGGGGCAGCAAAACAAAGGAAAATCACATTTAAGTTCATGTTAATGTTATGCTGCAGATGAAGATTTCTGATCAGCACCCCTGCAGCAGATTCTTCCATCGACCACAGCCCTTTAGTTAATCTCGCACAAGACGGAATAGTTGCTGCTGTGGCTGTTGCCCAAACAAGTACGTTGTAGATAAAGAAGATATGTCCCAGCCGCTCCCTACTTCTGAACACGACGAAGATGAGGAACCTATAACTGAAGAAGGGTCCGGAACTGCACCAACTAATTCAACCCAAAGTGATCATCAGATTGCAAACAGCTCTGATTTTAACGTAATCTTGACTTCAGTACGTAGAAGGTTGGATCATCTCTGTCAGTAAGCAGACGATCAATGTGGTTGCTCGTATACATTTCGATAGTATCCAGCTGGCCGTTGCTAGGATCTCTGCTGAATTTCTACTTGAGAAGGAAGAGTAGAAAGTTGTTTGCCTTCACCTTCACAAAGAAGATAGCAGTGTACATGGCTTCCCCTCGAGTGGAAAACCATTGACAGAACATTTTCCATACTGTATTTATTTGGTAACATTTGAAACGAAGTGTTATGAATATGATTATCTAGTACATTTGACATTCTGGTTAAGTGTATTATGATCTGGTCCATCTGGATGGGTATTCTCAGAAGATGGTCATTACTGTATCTTTGGCTCTCAAAGAGTTTCTAAGTACCAACATTTTGATCTGTTAATTTGATTGCTGAATGTAACTATAAAAAAATTGCTGAAAGTTTTGGCTGCTTGTATTTTGTGCAGAA
This sequence comes from Limonium bicolor, assembly GCA_023374045.1. Classification (NCBI taxonomy): domain Eukaryota; kingdom Viridiplantae; phylum Streptophyta; class Magnoliopsida; order Caryophyllales; family Plumbaginaceae; genus Limonium; species Limonium bicolor. The sequence goes on along the minus strand of CM041777.1, from coordinate 227,829,598 downwards.
GACAGACAGTTTTATTTGAATTAATAAACTTCTTCGATGGGTCATCTATAGATCAAAAACAGGCCGGCTAGGCTAGGCTACCCTAGGTAACCAACTTTTTTGAGCTGTGTGTATATGGCGGGCGGTTGACTTTGAGGGATTCCATTGTGGTCGAGTGATGCATACCCTATTGAAAAGTTGTTAAAAAAAATCTTGAAAGAGAAAGGTGGAAAAGATGACGAGAATAGAACAAATGTGATTGTGGTGGGTGGGCAATGAGACCCACTTTAGCCCAAAAAGAAGAAGAAGCATGGGGAATAATGGGTTGTCCACAAAACCCAGAAAAGTGACACTTGCCAAGAGGGAAGAAAACACAGAAAAAATGCCATATGGAAAGATGATGTCGTCGGCATTGCAGGTATACACTTTTATATTCCCCAGAAAAATATGTATAACACCATCTCTCATTGGATTCTGACAAGGATAAAGGTTTTAGGTAGGAAAAGGACAAGGTGAAGATTAGGAATTTTGTCAGGTCTATGGGACAAAACATGCTATATAAGAGCGGGGTCTTTTCTTGAAAACAAAGAGCGGGGTCTTGATCATACCAAATCCATCCAAGCTAAGGAATATTAACGCTTTCTGAGTATGATAAATTGGATATAATATGTGATCTTCTTATAATGGAATGAAATGCACTCTGTGATCTGTTCGGAAATGGGATGACTAGGGAAAGATATAATAGATACGTACGATATGACACCTACACCTCGCAATTATTGTTCGGCACGTTGAAAATTTAATCAACATTTTATTAACATTATACTCCCTCCGTTCATTAATATCTGTCGTTTTTAGGATGTGATTCTTGTTCAAAAATATCTGTCATTCTAGCTTTTTGACACACTTCTTTCCACTTTTACCCCTACTATTCAATATAAAAGTAATTATTATCTAAATGGAAAAGAGTAAAAAGTAGGGCACATGCGTCATTGTCCTACTTTTCTTAATAAGTGTGCAAGTTTCTAAAATGACAGTTATTGTTGAACGGAGGGAGTAATACTTTTTTCAAAATTTGTTATCAAGTAGTATGACACAGTATATATCACCAGAGCCCGTATAAATAAGGTGCTATGTCCTTCAATTAGTTTAATGACATAATATCACGTATAATATTTTCCGTTGATTTAAGTTTATATACATAGTAAATAACTTTATACAAAATAACTTTAAAACTGCGCATAATCCGTATCTTTTGCTACGTGTAATGTATGATGATATCGACTTCATACTCTTCTTTTTCTTCCATCAACTGAACGGGGCAATGCATACACACATTGTCTAATTTTCAACTTTATGAGATGTCATTTAAAAACTATAGTAGTAGTTTTTAGCTATCTTCTTTTGAAATTTAATTGATGTTAGGTCCTGTTCTATGTCAAATTGTTGTTTTGGGAAGTTTAATACTACTGCTTTAATTTGATACTTGTCACCCCATTCACTCCTCTTTTTAGCTGTGAGACTCACACCTATATACTTACAGGAGGAGATTGTTTAAAACGCAGCAAATATTGAGTTTAGTTTGATCTGCCTTAAATATCTGCACCAAACATGTACACGCTTAACATTACTCTTCGACAATGATTCTATATAATTCTTTACTATTGAAGGGATGGCAGATGGTACCTTCAAAAGCATGCATTGGCGATCCCATCCCATCCACACAGGACAGAAGAATCAACATATATAATAGCAAATTTTAGAAAACTAGTCAACCACTTAAAGACAGAGAAATGTGCACCAATTCCTAATTTGCACTCGAACTCTAAGGCTTTTTTTTGGAATAGAGTGTTTGACAATGACAACTTCTAACTTTCCTCACATAATGGTGGGCTGCTACAAAAGTTGTAGACAATGTTATCTCTTACAAATAACTATACCTAAACAAACCCAAAACAAGGAAATTAGTATATAGAAACATTTCATCAAATTGCTAGGTTTGTCTCTGTAAAAAGTATAATCTTGATTTTTTTTTTAATTTTCGGGTTAGATCCTGATAATTTCTGCGAAAATCCTTAATCCTCTATTCGATATATATGTATTGTCCACTTTGCACGCGGCATAAAAAAAGAAGAAGCAAATGAACTAGATAAGTAAATCTACTCACTTCAGCTGGTCGGATGCAATAATTCGTGGCAATTGCTTGCTGGGTATACGGGATTGGTCACACGTGATAAATTATGGTTGATCATCTTTTGGACAAATTGATTGGACGAATCTGACCTGAACAAATCTAATACTATTAAATGAAAAAAAAAGAAGAAGCATAAAGTACAGGTGGTAGTTGCACTAGATAAGTACGCATCTTACTGATCTCTTCTCCGGAAGGTACGATCCTAACTTCCCATGGATTGATTTATTCCCATTATCAGATAATCAGCACGAGTTCATCAGAAAATTAACAAACTTCGACTAAACCACTTAAAGAGCCGTCGAGATGGAAGATTTGCTCGCTTAATTTAGTCCACATAGCGTCCATGAGTGACCTAACAAGACTCGAAATCTTCGTGATTTTCTTCGGGCCGGCTTGGAAATTGAACAAAGGGAATGATTGTTTTTACGAGTTAATAAAGAGAGCTCTTTTCTTTGGACGAAGAATCTTACGACTGAAGACATCAAAAAGGTAGGGTATCTATCTATCTACTATCTACCTGATAACACGCACGTACGTTCGTTTTTACATACTCCCTCCGTTCATTAATATCTGTCGTTTTAGGATGTGATTTTTATTCAAAAATATCTGTCATTCTAGCTTTTTGACACACTTCTTTCACTTTACCCTTACTATTCAATATAAGTAATTATTATCTAAAAGGAACAGTAAAAAGTAGGGTACAATGTGTATTGTCCTACTTTTCTTAATAATGTGCAAGTTTCTAAAATGACAGTTATTGTTGAACGGAGGGAGTATATTTTACTGGCTCATGCTTGAAATCCGTAAAATATAACGAAACTCATCAGGACGGCATCTTTGGCGGATCATGCTGGGAGAATCGTATGCGACATGATTAAGATATATCTGCTGTCCAGAATTACCGATTGATTACAAGGTCGTAACCTAAATTTCTCAAAAAGAACTAACTACCTATAGTTTAATGGGGTGCCTTTGGATATGTGGCATTTCGCTTCAGTACTTGGTTAGCGTGTACTAAAAGCACGGATGATTAAAATAAGTGAAGCTGCTCACCGTTTGGAAGACCAAAATCCACAAATCCGGTTGATGTTGTTATTGCATTGCAAGGGTTTTGTATTTCTGTCTCCTTGTTTTCTGCTGATTCTAAGATGCAACTGCTCCCTTCTCTCAATACTCAAGGATCTTTTCCAACAAATTCGTTCTGGGGACAGCTGCTGGAGGCTGCTGTTGGGTCCTGCTGCTAGAAATTGAGAAGTCGTCTTGGTTTTGTAGAAGTTGTCAGCTGCTAGTTTTGGTGTTTGGTGGAACGTCTGCTGATGGTTTTAAAAAGCAGAGATAATTTTTAGGTCATCCTGCTGAAAATTGAGAAGCTGTCAGCTGATGATTTTGTAGAAGTTGTCAGCTACTGGTTTTTGATGTTTGGTGAAACCCTGCTGATTTTAGAAATTGAGAAGCTGTCTGCTGCTGGAAGCTGTTCCCCAAACGAGCTCTACTTCCATTTTTTTTCCTTTTATGTCACGTTTAAGGTTTAAATCTCTACCACTTTGCACTTTGTTTAAAGTGCTTAGGTTAAGGGTTTAAACTTAATTACAGTTTTTGGGGTTGACAATTAGCGTGATTTCGTTGGTGCCACTTCACACCACTTTTGTCTTTTTTTTTTAACTTTTTGTGAAATTTTAAAATGCTACTACCTCTGTCCCGTCATAAGTGTCCTGTTTGCTTTTTGGCACGTTTTTCCACCTCAATATTAAACATATAAGGTAAAATAATTTTATAAAGCTAAATTTTGTATTATATAGTTTATCATGTAAGGAATCGTATGCAAAACTTAAATTTTCAAAATTAATTTATCTTATACTCCCTCCGTCCTGAATTGACCGTCCTGTTTGCTTTATGGCACGTTTTTCCACTTCAATATTAAGCATATAATATAAAATAATTTTATAAAACTAAATTTTGTAACATATAGTTTATCATGTAAGGAATCATATGCAAAACTTAAATTTTCAAAATTAATTTATCTTATATGTTAAAAATTGAAGTCAAACGATATGTCCAAATAGTAAACAGGACGGTCAATTCAGGACGGAGGGAGTATGTTAAAAATGGAAGTCAAACGACATGTCCAAATAGTAAATAGGACAATCAAGGTGGGACGGAGGGGGTATAGTTTATTAGATATATCCAAATAATATAAATTTTTTACCGTTATTCATCATAATTCAAGCTCTTCAAACTCAGACCCACCATGAATATGTTTTGGTAAATTTAAATTATATATTTTTTGTATGTACATATGTTTTAAGATTTATTGTGAAAATAAATAAAATACATAATTTTTAGAAGTTTTAATAGTGTTAGCTTCTTCTGTAGTGTTAGTCACAAAGAGATGAGTAGGGTAGAATCATATTTTTATATTGTGTGGTGGTTAGCAGTTTAATCACATTAGCCTTTATTGACGGTGTTAGCGCTTCTTCGACGGTGTTAGTCGTCCTAGGGTTATATGTGGGGGTAGGGTTATATTTTTCTTGAGTGATTATTAATAACCTAACCACATTAACATTTTTTAACAACTCGATGAACCTGAATGTTGACCTGTGGGAACCTAACGAAAACACGTTTAACCTTTCATTTTTTGAAATGTGAGTCTTTCGTTTAAGAAAATTGAATCATATATTTAAAAAGAGTGAATCTTATATTTAAGAAAAGTGAACCTTTCACATTGAGTAATGTGAATCCGTTGTGTTTTTAAAAGTGATACTTTAGTTAAGAAAAATGAATCATATGCGAGAGCAATATAAATCTTTTATTTATTGATAAGTGAATCTTTAAGTTTAAAAAAAGTTAATCAAAGATTGTTAAAAAGTGAATTAGAGCTTTTTTAAAAAGTAAATTAAAGGTTTAAGAAAAGAGAATTTCGTAAACATAGATTGTTTAACTAAAGTGAATAAGAGGTTTAAGAAAAGTGAATTAAAAGTTCTTAAAAATTATATCTAAACCCTGAACTACAAACCCTAAAACTTCCTTCAACGTTTTTTTAGCTTAGGGTTTGTGGTTAAGAGATTATTGAAAAGTGAATATTTCGTTTTAAAAAAGTGAATCACATGTTTAAGTAAAGTGAATCTTTTATTTATGAAAAGTGAATCCTATGTTAAAAAAATGAATCTTACCACAAACTTATGCGAGACAATATGAATCCTTCGTTTAAGAAAAGTGAATCTTTTTTTTTAAAGAGTGAGTCTTATGTTTAAGAAAAATGAATCTTACCACAAATTTATGTGAGAACAATATGAACCTTTCATTTATTTAAAAGTGAATATTTCGTTGAAAAAAAGTTAATTAAATGTTCAAGAAAAATGACTCTTATATTTTAAAGAAAAGTGAACCTTTCACTTAAAATAATGTGAATCCTTTATTTTTCTAAAAGTGACTTTTAATTTTAAGAAAAGTAAATCTTAAAGAAGATTCATTTTGTTAATGAATAAAATTCATTTTATTATTAAAGAAAATTCATTTTGTTAATGAATAAGATTTACCTTAAAATACGTAATATATACTCATTCTAAAAACATAAAATGTTAAGTTTATCAAAACATATTCATGATGCATCTAGTTTTGAAGAGCATTAGTTATGATGAACAATGATATATACTTTTTTGCACTTATATTTTGTAAGTCATAACATTTGAAAAAAATTGTTTCTCTTTTCTAATAACAAAACGCTTATTATTTTTCCCCTTTTTTAAAATTTTCCTCTTTTCTTCTTTTAATTTTTCCCCAACCCCTTATTGACACGTGGACAATTACCACCTTATACCGTGGCTCCACGCCAAGCTCGTCATGGTGACAATTAGAATGGAAACTTTGGAGGTTTAGGGGTCAAAGTTAAGTGTCCACTTGTTTAGCTGGTGGTAGATTTTGAACATTTAATTAGCAGACAAGAACAACTGGTGAAACTTTTTCAAATCTTAGAAATCAAAATTTTCCATTTTTATATTAGCAATTCAATGACATAAGTGGGCTGTGTTTCCTGGAAACAGAATTAAATCTTGTTTATTTGTGGACTGAAAATGGAAATGAATAACCGGTCAACAATCGCCGATCAATGGTTAACAGCCGCCTGCTATCGGTCAATTAACGATTATTATTTGTAGGTCAATATCCATTAGTCATTAGTCAATAATTTTTGATCATTTATGTCACCGGTCAAAGTGTATAGGGAGAAGAATCTTTTTCTGAAAATAAAAAAAATTGACTAAACAAACAAAAAGAAACAAATAATTACCCGAAACAAATAAATATATAAAGAACGGACAAGAATATGCACACACAAATATATATATATACATATACGACAGTCATACCATATTACAACTAGGGAGATCTTCTTGCATATATTGGTGCATGTATAGGATTGGTATGTTAGAGGCATCCCCACCCACTTGTCTCTTTTACATAATTCATAATAGGTATTAAAATGTAACAATTCCATTGGGTGGAGAGAGCTAGGACAAAACACCTGACATTAAGATGAGAAAAAAAAAATTCTTCTCAAGTAATTTATACTAAAAGAGAAGAAAATTGAGAAAAAAGATGAGTAGGTAAGATTCTCCAGACAATCCTTTTCACCCAGCCTGGTATATATCTATCCGTTACAAATGGCATCTTTCTGGCTTTTTTTCCATCTACGAGCAACCCTTTTGTTGATTCCAAACTACCAAAGGAAAAACCATCCATACACTTAAGCTAGCAAGTAGCACAGCTTGCCCTTTCAATAAATACACTTAAAAGATACACAAAATTTATTTGAGGGAGACAGAAAGATCTAGATGCATATATCCAACATCCTAAATTCAGAAGAATTAAGAAAAGATACTCTTCTCCTCTTCAATCTCATTGGTAAGCGCAAACCAATACTTCAACTAAATATGCTATCATAAGAGCGGTAATCTCCACTATAATTAGTTATATATATAATAGCATTATAACCTTGAAGGGGAGGCCCCTTTTTCATGGTGTTTGCTCCCTTGCTTTTCTGGTGTACTGACAAAAGGAATTTGTGTTTTGGATCATTCCATCCCACTTCCGATTTCCCACCTTTTCTTTTATTTTCTCCGCCTTTAAATATCATTTGCAATAATCTTTGATTGTCTGTCTCCAATCCGCTTTTTTTATCTACTCTCTCATCTGTGATGGAGTTAGGAATACAAGAGGAAGAAGATGAGGAGGAAGAGGAAGAGAAGTTTCTGAACTTAACTCTCTCCCTTTCTGTTGGTAGTACTACTACGGATCATCAAACTAATCAATACAAGTACAACAATAGAAAGCGGAAGAGTTCTACTCCTCCCAGCCTTCCTCTTACCACCACCACCACTAGTACTAGTACTAGTGCCTGCAGTAGTAGCAATCACCACTGTTCCACTTCTCACGATCATTCAACTGATCATAATAAGGAATCCACCACCGGCCGCAGCTCTGAAGTTGAGATTCATGATCTCATCCTAAAAGCTCGAGAGAAGGCGACGGTGCTGAATCAAGAAAACCACAACAACAACCACCGGAGATTACCACATGATCATCATCACGAGGAGCAGCTGCCAGTACTAGTCGATCGAGATTACAAGAAGAGACGTCTTCAGTTGACCCATGTCATCCTCAAATCCGCAGCTGCAGCAGCTTCATCCCTCCATCACAACAATAGGGACAACAACATCAATTCTATCTCATCCACTGCAAACCTCATCCAATCTCTACCAAAACTCCTCACAAACTGGCGATTCATCTCAACGAGTCGCTTTCTACTTCGCCGATGGGTTACTGGCTCGACTCCTACAGGTATTACATCAATCCACAACCATCATCAAGCAACCAACAACAACTTCCCCAGTTGAAAAGTTCCTCGCTTTCACACATCTTTACAAGGTATCTCCCTGCTACCAATTCACCCACTTCACCGCCAACCAGGCAATCCTGGAAGCATTCGAACGGGAAGAACCAAGAAACAAAGGCGAACTCCACGTCATTGATCTCGACTTATCTTACGGATTTCAATGGCCTTCTCTAATGCAGTCACTTTCTGAGAAGGCGGTAACACTCACAAACAGCTACTCCAACATTTCCCTCATCATCACGGGATTCGCCGGGAGCTCAGAAGAGTTAACGGAAACCGAGACCCGGCTTGAGAGCTTTTCAAAGGGTTTCAGGAACATAGTTTTTCGATTCCAAGGCCTGTTGAGAGACTCCAGTCACACAATACTCAACCACCTCTTGACAAAGAAGAGGAAATACGAAACCCTAGCGGTGAATTTGGTCTCACGGATACCCACTTTGGATGATAGCGTGTTGAAGATAACTGATATGTTAAGAGCTATAGGGTCAATGAACCCATCAATTGTCGCATTGGTGCAGAGAGAAGGTGATATTCACGATCAGCCAATGTCATCAAGCCCGAAGTTTTTGTCGAGTTTCATGGAGAATCAGCGGTTCTACTCGGCGATGTTTGATTCGTTGGATGATTACTTACCGAGAGACAGCGTGGAGAGGATGAGCATCGAGAGGGATCATTTCGGTAGGGAAATCAAGCAAGCTTTGGTGAGCTACTGCGAAGAAGAAGAGGAGAAAGATGCGATGAATTGTGACGGGTATGAGAGCTTGGAAAGATGGAAAGGAAGGATGGAGAGGTATGGGTTTTGTGGGCTTGAACTAAGCTCTAGAACAATCATGCAAGCGAAACTGTTGCTGCGGATGAGGAGTACGCAGAGTTACGATCAGCCAGCCGGGATGATTGAAGGAGGTGGTGGTGGATTTAGGGTTTTTGAAAGGGATGGTGGAAGAGCTGTTTCCATTGGATGGCAGGATAAGATTCTGTTGACAGTTACTTCATGGCAATGTATATGATTGATCAACTATATATATATATAGTTACCACGACCAAGAAAACATAGTATTTTTCCCATTGTTTGGAAACGAATTCATACAATTTTCAAATTATCAGCTGGCTGTGAACTCATCCTTTCATTTATATACGAGTTTGATCTTCTTGGAACTGATAGATGCATGAAGAAAGTTCACTTACGGAAAATGGACTTAGGCCTCAAAAGAATTCTTTTGCATAGCTGATAATCTAGCTGATGTCAGCTAAAAATTAGAAAAAATAGTGGAGAAAAATAGTTGATATGACAATTGATACATGTGAAATAGAGAGACAATAAATTAGCTGATCAAATAAACCCGTGTAAAAGAATGGGCCTTAAGCACAAGCTTAGCAGCTTTTGTTTCATTTTATATTTGCTCACACAGTTAGAAGGGATCAGCTGTATCGGTATGGTACATACGTGAAGCTAGTTTTCAATTACTTAATTATTTTTTGATAAGTCAAGTCAATTACATTGTTATTACTACTACTAATCTTTGTTTTTAATTTCAGAGCTGTGATATTGGAGTGGGTACATAATCTCGCCAAATATGCCTTTTTCAGTGAGGGCAGCTGGGCTTTATCATATAGATTCGGGAATACTAGCTAGATCGAATGAAGAAAAGAAGGTAGGTAATTGGTAAAGTTGTCTTTGATAGTTCGGTTTAAAGAACAAACCGCACTGAGGTGCAGGCATATATATAAATATTGAAAAAAAAGCTATAAGGCCCGGGTAAAAGATTTCCTTTTCAATATACTGTTTTCTCATATATATACATATATATATAGGATACCCAACAAAAGTACAACAAAGGATGATGATTACAGAGAATCGATCAGGAATACAAGTTTCATTAAGACCCAGCTATGTGATTATCGCGCGAGATTCCTTCATTAAGGGGAAGACTGACAAACCTTTTAGTCTCGATAGCACATCAAACAATTTGTCCTAAAGTTTATAGATTTTGTTCACGATTGAGGTCAACCAATTTGGAGTTTTGATCGATGTTACATGCATGCATGGTCTCCCTCTCCCCATATGTATGCCTTTTATATGGATATGGTTACACATTCGCGGTTACCAGGGGATGCAAGATCAAAGGAATCTTTCTATTAAAGAAAATGAAGCAAGGAAGAAGGTAGGTAAAGTGGTATTTTATAGTTCAGTTTACAGAAAAATGACACCACAACAATGTCGCAAGAAGGAGTAACTCAAAATGAAGAGATATACAAGAAGAAATCGAAGAACAACAATCGGTGACCCAAGAAAATCTATCGACGATCGTACAGCAGATGAGCGATCCATTGTTTCTACATCCCTCAGACAACCCTAACCAGAGTTTCGATACTCACTTCAAGGGATCTGGAGTGAGTTTTGATGCTTGGAAGCAGGCGGCAACAATTTCCCTCAAAGCAAAGAATACATTTGGGTTAGTGAATGGCCAAGTTGCTGAATTCACTACTACAGATTTAGTTTTTAAGAACTGATTAAAAGACTACTGTTATTAAATTCTAGTAGTCTTTGCTGCATTTGTGAAAATTGGGTTACCAAAACATTATATATAACAACTGTTATAATTATTGTTCTCTTTCCATTGCTAAAGACAACTGTTACAAGTTCTTATATTATGGGCGCGGAGGTTTCATAATTTATAACTTCAAAAGACTTCAATACCCTTATAATTATGACATATACCTTCGCTGTCCCTACTCCCTAGTTGCTCCAATATATCTCCCACTCTTTGAAAATTCCTCACTCGTAAACCCATAATATACCAACAACTAACAGTGCGCTCTCCCGCTTTCAGTAGCCCCAAAATGCAAAACCCAAAATCGCTTCATCTCCATTGTCTTCCCTGGAGCACCGAAACACATTAGATACGCCATCGCCATGGTCTTCTCCAGAGCTCTCGATTTCCTTCTCCCTCAGTCGCCCCATACCATTCTTCCTTGTGCTGCTGTTGTCCGTACGTTGCTGCTGCAGTGCAAGTTAGGGCTGCTGTTGTATTTCCGCTCTGTGAACTTCAAATCCTGATTTTGGTAACAACTTATCTCCGGTATGTACTTTCTCTATTTCTCAACCCTAACTTATTACTTTTTGAGGTTGCAATTTTGTGTTGGCATTTCTAGATTGTACGTATTGTTATACTATCTCTGAAATAGGTATTTTGGTGGGTTAATCGAGCAGCCCTCTATCCCGAATGTGGTTAAGCTTGTTGATTTCAGGCAGAAAAATACTACTTACATTTTCTAATCTAGTTGATCGAGCAGTCTTTTTATCCCGAATGTTGGAAACCTAGACATACGGATCAGTACAACTCAATGCTATGAATCGTTAAAAAAAAAAAGAGAGGGCAGAGAGCAATCTCCATGTAGAAACCTGTCTTCTGAAAATGGTATATTTTCACATATGGAGCAGCCTTTTTTTTCAAGAAACAATTATTCAAAAAATTGTATCTTTTCACAACACATGAGTAGTGGAAAGTGCTGTTTGTGCACCCTAATTGATCTCCTTGTAAAGATCAAGGATATAGTACGACTACGACTATGAAGGTGAAGTTCACAAAAAAAAAAACCCAATGGAAGATGTTGGTGGAGCAGTGTCAAAAGCCAAAAGATATTCCTTTGTTTGTACTTCTATAGATCAAGAAACGAAGGTGTTCATCTTCTGAAATAAAAAAACGTCAAATGAGTACTGGACTAGAAAACCAAACACACTAACAGCTGATGGCCATGGTGTTCGCTACGCAGGAACAGAGACATTGTTTTATGGGGCGACATTTCACTGTTCGCACTAATCAGAAAAGTTCTAAGCATTTATGGGACCAGCGAGAGCACCAGTAAAAATGGGTCACTAATTTGGCTTCAGTATTTGTAACAGTCTAGGGAAAGCGATTGTGGCTGTTGATGCATTATCAGGGGTGGAAGAAGTTCCTGATTCCAAGTTTGAATTTCTTGCCTTTTTCTCCTGACTGGTTTGAAGAGTGAAAACTGATTGATGTAGAAATTTGGAAAGATGATAAACTCCGGAAAATTAGTCAGGATTTGTTGATAACAATTGTTTGTTTGGGTTTGTACTGATTGATTTTTAACCCAGTTACTGTTACCATCTCTTTTTGTATTCTTTTCTCATGGTTCTGCATATACGTATGAATTACTCCATCATTTATATGATTTGTCTGAAGGCCCTGACATGATATATGCACTTGATTCCAATATCCAGGTGCTTGTTTGTACACAAGAGGACAGACAATGCTTTGCGATAGCTGAGATCTTGATTAATTGGGTCATTTCATATATTATGGTCAATATATCTAACGCTTATGATCAGTCAATTACCGTGTCTAAAATTTCTTTTTCATTTTCCATTGTCGTGTCTACATTCTTGTCTATTTTCTATTGGTTGTTTTAATTAGTTGTGTCACTTCTATAAAAATATAGAAATCTATCCACAACAGATAGTACTTAGCTATCCGTATGCTTGTCTAGTGCTTTTTTTATTAGTAGTGCTGCATAGGCAGCTTACAGGATGCAAAATACATCAGTTAGCATAATTCTATGAACCAGTGCATATTACACAGTTGTACAATTGAAAACTAGCAGGACGGAGGAATAACCGAAACTGTACAACAAAGATAATAAGATGTAGTAAAGAAAGTTCTAACGTCTAGTGATGTTATGACAATATTTTTAGAGAGAGAGCAGTGCTTGTGAGATATTGACAGAGGACTTGTGTTTTCTAGGACTTACAACATATTTAATTTGACTTTTAACGCTGTTTTTTTCAAAAGATAATTGATGACTGATAAATGTGTCTCATTTGAAAAAATAAACACACGTAGCTTTGGTGCTTGTTAGTTTGTCCTCCCTCTCTTTGCGTATGATTCAGTCTAGTGTCACACACAACTGATCAATTGAGGATGAATGGACAGCCGGTTCAGATGCATTTATATATAAATTCGGCCGTTTGCAGAGAGATCTTAGCGACATAAAATGAAAGCTACTTGTGTTGAGGGATTTGTGTATTTGCATTAAATACTCTAGTTGATTGAGGTTGATGAAAGTTTTTATTGCTTATAGGAATGGATGTGTTTGTGTCTTAATAGTAAGAACATGCAGGTGCTGGTGATCATGACATATATATGTATATACCATAAACTTTTGGTACTCTGTTTCTTCTCTTTTTCTTTTAATTTTCTTATGTTTTTCTCATGTTAACTTTTGAGACCTTCTTTGTCTCCTCTTCCAATATGTAGTGGGGTAAATTGTTTTATCCTTAGTAGTTAGGTAGGCACCCTAAGAAGAACATGAACAGAATAAGTGTTCTCACTTTTGATGCTAACAAAGCCAAACTATATACATACATATAGAGAGAGAGGGTTAGCCTTAAATCTGTCCTGATTTTGTTATGTACGTTGATTTTGCTGCTCTAAGTACTCTCGGCACTTTATTTTTGCCCGTTTAGGGTCACTCATTGGTAGGGTATCATGTGTGTGAAATAATTGTCTGATAGTGGTAAAAGTTTTGTTTCATGAGAATATAAAATTTACGATTTATTTGAATGGACTTGAAAATTTTGTTGTAATTTTCATATTCATGCTTTCCTCTCTTGAGTTAATTAATTAATTCAAGATGACTGAGCCACATGAGGTACCAATTAACGTACTATAATTTCAATGAATAGTAATCACTTTGTCAAAAACTAGCAACTAAATGCACATGCATGTTACTGTTTTCTGGTATGAGGGTATGGTATTTCAATTAGAAAAGATTTGATCAGCGGGCGGGGCAGTGGTGGGATTGCCCAATTGTTTGCCTAATGATAGTAGCAGTGACTGCTACTACACTCTTCCGTCAATTTGATTGTATTTCATCTTCTTGAATTGATGTAACCATGTGAGTAGTAGTACTACTATTAGTTTACAAGACATGATTATTATTATTATTACTATTATTATTATTATTATTATTATTAAGATGATTGATAATCTCTCTTCAGTACCTCTTGCTTAGCCTTGAACTGCTTGCTTAGCCTTGAACTGATTTAATAGTGTAGTATATATAGTGCTGAAAGTAATGTTTGTTTAATATGTGTGCTTTGTGATGATAGTTTGATCTTACACATTATGGGTTGAAGCTGTATGGATCAAAATCAGAATGGTGAAAGCATTGTAATATAGATGCTGTATAATAATGTGTTATTTTTTCCATCTGTTTTTGTAGTGCCCAAGACAGCCTGGTCAAAGCATTGTATGTGGTTATTACATGATGAGATTCATGAAGGAGATTATAGAGAGTAGAAAAAAATTGTTCATACAGAGGTAAACTAATTCTTTATACACTATCAAAGGCATATATAATGATATTTATTTGGTAACGAGCTAATACTACATTTTATTGTATTTTCAAGTATTTGTGCTGGTACAACTGTAGAGCGTACGAGCAAGGTGAAATTGATGACATTTGAGAGCAATGGGCAGCTTGCAGAAGCATTTGGATTTAGAGTTTGATTAGTTTTTCCGATAGTATTGATCAAGTGTAACATGTGGCATGATAATGGTGACTTTCAAGACATCTACACGATAAGTTGAGCTGTTTGCTACATCAATGTGCATTGGGTTGCAAGTACACTTGAATTATGCTAAGTGTTGTATGTTTTGTTGACATGGTGATAGAAGACTTATGTTTTATTGATGGAAAGAGTTTTAGTAGGTGTTGCTAGCTATTGTGGGCTATATATTGTTGTTTGGATTATTGCTAGCACAAGTGTAATTGTGGATTATTATGCTATTTGTACAGGATTATCGCTGAAACATGTGTCATTATGGATTGCCTAAATAGGTGTAATGTTGTTAGAACAAGATGCTTTAGAAAACTGTTATTTTACAAAAGAGAACTGTTAATCATAGTTGTAAATTCTGTAGTTCTGGTTTAATTTGACTATAGAAAACTGTTGTTAACAGTTGTCAATAGTGTTTACATGTCCCCATATTTGTTAAAAGACAACTGTTATTAACAGTTGTCAAATAATATTGATATATGAAGTGTTTTCCACCATAGACAACTGTTAGTGACAGTTATTAAATCATAGCAAACCAGATTCTAAAAATGTAATAGACAACTGTTAATAACAGTTGTGTATCATGACAGCAACAGTAGTTATAAGTGAGTATAGAGAATGTTAATCACAGTAGTCTAAAGGAGATCACTATAGAGAACTCCAACAACTCGAACCTTCCCGATCTTCAAAAAGGTATCCACTCTGGAAGCGCTGTAATCATACAATTCTTTCATGGATAATCAATTCCCTCGACAAGGATATCGCAAAAACCATCCTATATTACGATACCGCAAACAAAGCTTGGAGAAATCTTTGCCAGCGCTATGACTTAGTTCACAGTGCCGAGATTTACTCAATCCAGAGGGAAATCACCCAGATCCAGCAACACAACGATTGCATCACTACTTACTATTCAAAGCTCAAGCGTCTCTGGGATAAATTGAACGCGGTGCGCAAGAACCCTAAGTGCGAGTGTGGAAATTAGACTTGCAATCTTCAGAAAGAAATCGAAGCTCAGAGGCAGCAAGACCTTTTGATGCATTTTCTAGATGGATTAAATGACAATTTTAAACAAGCAAAGAGTAACATACTCATGATGAATCCCGTTCCCTCACTGGAGCAAGCGTACTCCTTAATTACTTGCGCAAGATGGGAAACAACGGGACCTACATGAAGAGGAGAGCGAAGCCGATAACTTCATCGCCCTAGGCAGCAAGATTGGGAGGATTTATTATTTCAAGGCCACGAGCAAGAAACCAAACAATTCCACCGATACTAGTGGTGTGAGGGGCAGAAAGAAAAAGCAGAACCCTAAATGCACGAACTGTGCAAAACTCGGACATACCAGAGCCGAGTGCTGGTGGATCATAGGCTTTCCGAATGGTGAAGCAAATCGACAACAAGAACAAAAAGCTATCATGAATTTGTCATCCATAATTTTTCAAGACCACAAGAAGAAGGAGAGCAGCAACTTGGAGACATCACCTGTTTCTGGGCTCAGCAGCAGACAGCTCGAAGAACTTGTCTCCTATCTGGACCAAAGAAAACATCCAACAAACGACCGTACCAAAACCTTTGGAGAATTTGCAGGTAATATCAATCGATTACTCAATTATTGCTTGCATACTGAAACTGATAATTTGTCTGAAAAATTACAAAACACATGGATATTGGATACATGGCTTCTGAGCATAATATGAATTGTTTGATAATCTAGGCAAACTAAACCAGTTTAGAAAATCACCCTGCCCGATGGATAGAAATGAAAAATACATAGTGTGGGTGATGCTTATGTCTGTGACTGTTTGAAACTAAACTCTGTCATGTATATACCCCAAACTTTTCTGTTCAATTTACTGTCTGTGAGCAGATTTGTTAATAACTAAATATGACTTTAAGCTTCAAACTTGATTGTGCTATCGTGCAGGATTTAGATCTGGTTTAGAGGCCAAGATAGCACATCAAGAATGTGGTTTGTATTTCCTTGACAGTTTAGCTTTGAACAAGTTCCTAGATGATGTAAAACAAACTGATTCTGTTGTTTGTAATTCAAATGTGCATTATGTTGATAAAGTGGATGATAAAACTTTTTTGGGAAATTTCACCAAATACCATTGAGTTTTTTCTTAATTCACGATATACCACTATGTTTTTAAAATTACACAGGATAACATTGAGTTTTCACTTATTTCACCAGATAACACTCTGTCCCATATTCTGTTAACTTCTTTGTTATTTTTCTTGAAAAATGACAAAAATACTCCTATTATTAATTAATTGTCTCACAATGAATTGTCATATTGATAAATTCCATAAGATACCACCTTAGTTTAACTGATAATAGGGCAGTTTACTCTTTTTTCTAGGGATATTAACGAAAAAGTTAACGAAATATGTGACAGAGTGTTATCTGGTGAAATAAGTAAACACTCGGTGTTATCCTATGTAATATTAGAAACACAGTGGTATATCATGAATTAAGCAAAAACTCAGTGGTATTTGATGAAATTTCCCAACTTTTTCCTTTGGCATAAAATATTAGGACATATAGCTGGTCCTAAGTTGTCTAGACTCAGCATTTTTTGAGGTTTTAACTTGCCAAACATTCTTCCCTATACAATTTGTTTCAAGGGTAAAGGAAAGAGACCAAAATTCGGTCTCTCTGAAATAAAAACCAGTGATATCTTTGATATGATCCACATTGATATATGTGGACCCATGAGAACTCTCTCCATACATGGTTTTAAGCATTTTTTAACCATTTAGATGATTTCTCAAGGGCCACTTGGGTAGTCTTGCTTAAACACAAATATGATGCTCTCCAATAGATTATTGATTTTGTTAACTTAACCGAATGCCAATTTAATAAAGGATCAAAATTATTCGAGTGACAATGCCAAGGAACTTGGCAAATGTCATGAAGAGATTAAATTTTTTAAAGCCAAGGGAATTATTCATCAAACCAGCTGTCCTAGAACTCCACGACAAAATGGAATAGTTAAACGTAAACAAGGTCACCTGATGGAGGTTGCCCGAACCTTACTTTTCCAATCAGCTCTAGTAAATAAGTTTGTGGGGTACTGTGTTGAACACGTAGCTTACATAATCAACCGAATTCCTTCTAAAGCCATTAAAAATCGTACTCCTTTTGAGAAAATCTATCAATACACTCCTGATTACAATGATTTAAAGGTTTTTGGCTGCCTTTGCTTTGCTACAAATCTTCTCCCAAATAATCCAAACTTGATCCTAGATCCTCAGCTTGTGTCTATTTAAGAAACAACAAACATACCAAAGGGTATAATCTGTTACATCTAGACACACGAAATATTACTGTTAGCAGGGAGTCCATTCTTTGAGCATATACTCCCCCTCCGTGACAGCAAATGGAAAGAAATTTGGCATGATAAAACCGATAGCTTTAATTCAAGTCAAACAGAACTTGATGATCTGTTTGATTCTGTTGATCATTCCTATAATCATCCCCAAAACAACATTTCTACCAAACCTTCAATACAAACAGAATCTGAAACTGGTACTATTGATCCAAATACAGAGACAGGGGGTGTAGACAATATTCCACACTCATACCCCTTCCCAGATTCTAAAGAAAACTGTATAGATCAACCAACCACAATTTCAGAAACTGAAACTTCTTCTAAAAATCCTTCTGAATCCAACCCTTTGCCTCCTAATGAAAACACTGATTCAAATTACATTCCTGAAGCAACCCTTAGAAGATCAACGAGAATTCCATAAAAACCAGTTAAGTTTTCTAACTACATTTGTAATCACTGCACAGAACCACCAGATATCTTTACAAACATCATTGCCCATAAATTACATACCCCTTCCTCATCATACAACACATCTCTCCTAACCCTATGCCCAAACAACACCTTGACTGACCTTTTACCATCAAAATATGTCACCCTCAGTGAAATATCCCAAATCCTTAAGTGTTAAATAATTATGTAATTATGACTGATAAGGCTAAATAAGTCCTTAAGAAACTTTGGTAGACAATTAATACCGAAGAAATCCCTATAAGTCAAATTAAGCAAATACTTGCCCTAGACTTGATGGGAAGTACCACAAAACTTAATATGTTATTAAAATGTTAAACTATGGTAGATTAACGCTAAAAAGTGCCTTAGAAAGGTTAGTGAACAATTTAAACCATAGAAAGCACAGTAAAGCACCATAAAGACAATATGGGCAAAAATGTGCTCTAAGCTTGGGATAGCCTTGGGTAAGAATCTAATAACTTACCAAGACCTTGTTTACATGTTAATGAACATTTTAAGTCAATTACTAAAGAAAATCAAGCTTGAAAACAAGTTAAAACACAAAATGTGCTTTAAGGAGCCTTAAAGCACATTTTTGAAAAATTGTCTTGTAAATGGGTTTTGAGTGGCTAAATGTCCATAATTACTCTTAAATAAACATGTTTACTACTTAGTATCACATTAGGATGTCTAAATCAATGGGAAATCAAAAATTTCACAATTATGTGCCTTAATTAGTGAATAGTGCTCAAATAGTGCTAGTTTTGACTTTAGTCAACTTAGCTTAATTAAATGGTCAACATAAGTCATGAAATTCCCTATTATAAGAAGGGGGCTGGTTTCCTATGTGGTGACTCACCATACCAAGCAGCTAACTAAAGAAAGTAAAAGAAAATAAAGTAAAGTTACTATTTACCTTTATAACATAAATCTTCTAAAGCTTGCCTCTCACCTCACTTCCTTCATTTCTTTTGATTCCCACCGTCTCCAACCTTCTTCCTCCTCTCTCCATCGGTTTTGCTACAGCACCGACCATTCTCCATCTTTGAATGCTTGTAACTTCTAGCTCCTTGCTCCAAATTTAATTCCAAGACCACCATTCTTCTAGTTAGACCAAGCTCTACATTTCTCTCTTTTCAAATCTTCAAAAGCTCCATTTCGATGCCAAGAGGAATCACCATGGAAGGAGCTTGAACTCATCTTTTTACACATTGTTGTTCTCCTTTGCTTCAAGGTAAGGAAAATCAAAGAAAATCCATGTTTCCCTTCATTTTCCTATATAGCCAAAAATCACCTCTTAATGGTGCCTTGCCTTACTCTTTTTAGTAGCTTGAATTGATCTTCAAAGGACTAGGAGGAGTCCTCTCTTGCTATTTAATCAAGTTCCCTTGCAAATCCAAGGTAAACATCCCATTTAGTGTTTAAAACACTTCTTGTAATCTAGGGTTTATTCAGGGGCTTAGGTTTAATGCTTAATGCTCATTACCCTTATTTATGTGTTGGTTAGAATGTTGACAAGGGATCAAACTTCCTTGCCGGTTTTCAATTAAGAAAGAACAAGGAAAAACAAGTGAGGAGGTTTTGAAGAAAAAAGGTAAATGAACTACCTTAATGAAGTCTTATGTGTTTTAGGAAAATTGAGCATTAAAATGCTTAATAAATAACCTAAAGAGCCAATGGGAAATGAGCAAGAAAACTATCCCCAAGGTTGACTAAAAGGACATGGGAGCCTTGTTGTGTGTATTTGCAGGTTGAAGGCATTTAAATGTGGAAATTTAGTGTTTTAGGTTTATGCAATTTAAGGGCCTAAGAGCCATGTCATTTAAGGGCCTAAGTGCCAAGCAATTTAAGTTTATGCACTATATTGTGATGTAGTGTAGTTTAAAGGTTTAGTTGTGTGTAAAGAACATTGCTTGTGAAGAATGTCTTAGATGGTTTAAGGATGGAAAACCATGTGTTTGTGTGTAAAGAATGTGTATTGTGGGATTGAGTGTTCTAGCATTGAACAAAAGTTAAAACTATGTGTTTTGGTGTAAGGATGTACTAGGGAAGCTATGGCAAAATTTAGTTGATAAACAAAGGAGTTTATGTGTTCTAATGAGGTTTTATGACCTAGAAGGTACTGGGAGTTGTTAAGTGTGAAGATGGGAAAGAAAGTGAATGAAGGTGTCCTTAAGTGTTAAGATGCCTTGGGCATAGTCTTGGAGGATTTAGAAATCAAATGAGTGTTTTATACACACCAAAGTTATGATATGTGAAGTGTTAAGTCTTGTTCAAGTTTTGGTAAACAAAGGAAAAGTAAGGCCTTGTGAAGGTCTAAGTGTAAACTTGTGGAAATAGAAGGAGTTGTGTAAAGGAGGTGTTTGTGAGAAATAATGCTTATGGAGTGGTGGTAATGTTTGTAAGGTAACATTTTGGTTAGTAGAGCTATAGGCATAATATACCACTTAGAAATCTAAGGAAAAATGTTATAAGTGTTAGGAATTGTTGTAAGAAATTGAGTGACAAGTTAGTGATGATTTAGGAAGGTTTAGTGCATGATTTAAGGTGTTCTAACATGTGGAAAGATTAGGGAATGATTGGATACGATTAGGGGTTGAAAAGAGGTCAAAAACGATCAATTTACCCACCTACAGACTTGGTCCGGGTTTGTAAACAAGTACACAACCCGGACCACCCTTAAAACACGGTAGAAACTTGATTCAACAAGTGGTCCGGGTTTACATCTAAGTACACAGACCCGGACCAGTGTATTTTCTTGGCAGAATGTGAATTCCGGGATTGGTCCGGGTTTGCAACCCCGGACACAAACCCAGACCAGTTCAAAAAGGCCCTAGAATGTGTTTTAAAGTGTGTTAATGATGGGGAAGTGAATGGTAATGATTTTAGATGATGTTTAGGCCTTGTTTGGTGAGTTTTAAAGGCCATTGGGAGTATAACAAGTGTGGGAGTGAATGTGTAAGTTGGAACTTAAGGTCACATAAATAAGTTATAGATAACAGGACAACGGGGTTAACTATGGGCGTTAGATGTAAACAATCATATTACCCCAATGTTAATGAAAGTAATATGATGTACCAGTTGTTCAAGGATTATTCGAGGAACATAAGAGGACACAATAGAGTGGACCTTGGTGACAGGTATGGTTTTCTTGCAACCTGTGTCCTACCGGATTACACCGGCTTGTATGCCAATCTGTTTTCTGTGTGTTTGCCACCTTGTAAGAATAAACATGAAATGAGTTTACAGTTATTCATTATGTGGCGTATCTAGTTTCCGATACCGTTTAACCTCAAATATGTGTTAAACCTTAGCTAACCAAATCTAGGATCACATAAGAGTTCGGTATTCGGATTTAACGACCCAAACCATGGGAACGTTCTAACCACGGCTATGCGTGAGTTAGTTGTGTGTTGTTTGTGCGTGTATGTACGTTACCTCCCTTGTGTGTTTAACCTAGTTGTAATACCTTATGGTGTGTGGATGTGATAGGTTCCATAATGGAGCTCTAACTATTTATTTATAAATATATGTACTAATGGGGGGTGAGGAATCCAGAGTGTTCCAGTCGCGCGTTGTTTGGGAGTTGATGTATACAGTTTCTTTAACTCCCTCTCTGTTATGGTTGATTTCCTTCTTGGTCTTCAATCTCCCACTAGCTTATTCCAAAGCTTACCTATTCTGACTGATGATCGGTCTAGGGGGAAATATGTGTGGTGTGTTCGGATCACTATATCTGATCCATCTTTGAGTTAAGTTACTCGTCCGACTAACAGGACGGTAATGAGTGATGTAACAAGCTTATCATGAGGGTGTTATCATTCTCTAGGCTTACCAAGTTAACTAACTGTGTTGGGTCGTTTCCTAAAGTGAAATGTTCCCGTTGTGTATGTGTGTTGATGCTATGCAATATTTCTTGCTATGCCATGTATGTTAAAGTGTGATGTGAATTGTTATGTGGAGAATGTGGATCATGGATATGAATCCAAGGTTATTATAAGAGGAATTTAGGTACAACCCGACTAGTGGGTAAGTGTCGCCTATTAAGGAAATAACTCCATTAGAGGAGAAACCTTCTAGAGTTAAAGAACACAATAAGTGATCTAACGAGTATTGATGTGTTGACTGTTTGGTTGAGCCCCATTGTTGTGGGTATGTAATGTGTTATGTGTTTATAGTTTACATGCATGATTTAAATATAATCAACCGCATGCTTAGACGACAATTAGTTGTGCGTGGCCCGGTAGCATGCGGGCTGCTCGATTACCATACCAGCAAAAGTGCTGAGCCCCTTGGGGGCCACCCTTTCTTCCTTTTCTATTTCAGGTACAAGAAGCTGGAAGCCGTTCGAGAGTAGGACGGGTAGTTGTTTGTACATGGGTAGCCATGCAAATTGAGTATGTATTGTAGGTGTAGTAAGACCGAAATTGTTGTTGGCATTAGTTTGTAAATACTCGGTACAGTTGGAATGTGTATGTATATTAACTGTTGGAAATGGAACGAGAATGCTATGTGTAGTTGCTCGGGAATCTGGTCCATCAGACCGATACAATGTATATGTATTAGCCTTGTTAGCCACGTGGGTGGTGAACGGCGTGTAACACCAATGAGTTAAGTAATGTGATGAGTTATGTTTTCCGCTGCAAATGGTTGTAAGTGTATTGTTGTAGTTGGGGTGTTACAGAAAGTGGTATCGGAGCGAAATATTGCTCTGATGACTGAATTACCGAGCTTAGGAAGTACCGAGTTAGGATTTTAGTACTTTGGGTTAAGGGTTGAGTGATAGCGTGAGTGATACGCTAGTTAGGAATTACCAGTGTGTACTGGAAACCTACAATATCCATCCCACCCTCCATAATCCCTGTTTTATAACTCGGGAAAGAACTCCAGGGAGATGGAAGTTCTCTCTTACTCGGGAGAACCGATCTGGCTGTTACTAAGTACCTCTGTGGGTACGGAGAACCTGTCATACGGTAGATCCCGAAAAGTGGGAGTCCCAGAGACGGTCTCCATCTGAACAAATTTAACCGCATTTAATAGCGAAGAATGAAGGATCCTATGCATAGGAGAATGGAATTTCAGGCAACCTGGGTCGACATGCCGAGCAGTCGAGGACAGCCAGCTTGCAACGCACCAACTGTGCAACAGGCAAGAAGTAAAGTAATGGAACCCGAGATGCGTGTCTACGGGACCACGATTATTAAATAATGTCGCCAATGGTATACCAACCGACTAAAGAACTACAACGTAGTACCCAAACAAGAGATAAGTCTCAGTAACCACGACAAATGCGTGGAACGGGCTACGAAGAAGATACAATACTAAGTAAGAAGGGGTCTCCAAGAATGAGAAACACCCTAGTTAATGATTATCATGTGAAGACAGTGAGAAGTCGCCCAGAGGATTTATTGTCAAGACTGTAAGATCAAGTAAGGGCCAACAAGGCCATTGATGACAGTGCGGGTAAAAACAATACCACAACCTGTGTGTGTGTTGAACCGATAGCCAGTTAGCATGGCGCACTTGCCACGGCAAGTGCTGCTATAACAGGGCTGTTCGGGAAATTTTTTAACAACTACAAGGTACCTGGTAAAGTACCACGCAGTTAAGTGAGATTATCATAACCTTGGAAAGGCTTAACAGCCTAACCTCTGCAATTGGAAATACACCAGTCAGCAAGAAGCTAGACTTGGTTAAGGCAAGAAGACGTTGTAAAACCGTGAGAATTTTTCTTTCAAACTCAGATTTATTTAAAACTCTTTTCTTTCAAAACCAAATTTTTTTTCAAACCTGTACTTTTTTCTAACCTTCTTTTAAACCAAAGCAGAGAACCTATACCGGCCTCAGCGCCACATGGTAGGTAAATTGCACCCAGTTCGCTTTTGAATAACCGGATGGAAATCAGATAACCCGAGGGTAGCAACCCGAGGGAATGGATTGAATTCATAGTAAACAATGGATAGACTTTCCCTTGATTACGTTCGGGAAGCACGGAATGCATATTGTCACAGGACAATATAAGGGAGTTGACAACAAAATACTTCACTTAGGCGTGTGATGGACACTACGAGTGTACCAACTGAAATGTGGGACGACCGCACTCCAATAGGAGCTTGTGGGCTTGACAGACCTACTTATGGGTTAGTTGGGTAAGTAGCAATGTATCAGTATGGTACCCCACATATGTATACGAGTGAAGTTTGAAACACGGGAAGTAGTTGACTCCATACTACGGTCAGCAGTAAAAGTCATACAAAAGAAACGAATTACCATCGAATGATTGAAGTGAAAGAACCCAGTTAATTAATGGGTCTAAAGGAATTAGTGAACTCGTTTCAAGGAAATGTTTAAGAGTTAGGAAACACGAAGTGCACTGACTGTTATGTAAAGACATCGCATATGTCTTAAAAATCCTGAGGGATAAAACATGATAGCTGGAATGAATACCTAGCCTATACATGATAAGGCAGATGCCAAATGTGGACACATTAATGTGCAAGAACGGGAAGAAACTCCCGGAATGATCACCTAGACTACCAAGGGGTATCGATCTTCACAGAAGAGGATAGTAAATCTAGTTAAGAACACAAAATGGCGTAGTTTATTAGACGTACCAATAAGTGCAAGCCAGAGGTAATGGCATAACTTAGCAACACCCAGGAGCAATCCTTGAGGGGTGTTTGGATCAACAATTGTTGAACGAAATAACGTCACAGAAACACAATGGTTGAAACTAACACTCAGTTTAAACATAAGTTGTCAGGAGGAAGCCTGACATTCTTGAAGGGGCATCCCATGAAAGGAAGCGTGATGCAACGACCTTGTCATGGAGCCCAATACTACCTCTAAACCATGTAATGTTGTACAGAGAAGTAAAGGTGTGTGGACAGCCTACAATGAGCAGAGCTCGAGGCAATAAGGCTTATAAGCCACGAACAAATGTGTTATGTAAATTGATTGATTGCAGAAATTTATGTTGTATAAGTGAATAGAGTGGAGAATGAACCACTGCGTTAAGAGCGAGGATACCTCTCGATATTGTGAAACCGCGGGAGCGGTAGTTATGTGAACCAAGTTCAATAAATATGTTAAGGTTTGACCATGTTGTTATTACCCCAGAGTGATTTGATTAAGAACAATACGAAAGGAAGTGTTTGTACCAGTTGTGGAGACCGGAAGAGTAATAAGCCTAATAGCAACCACCATAGGTGTGTGATGCTAAATGTAGAGTGAACAACGCTTAAGGAGCACAAAGACTCAAAAAAATAATGTATTCGATAGTCATCCAAATGAATGACGAGCCACAATACGAATGATGAAAGTACATGTGCAGAAGCCAATATGACGGTGGATGCCATGCAAGTCAGTGTTATACAAGAAGTAAGAATATGGTGCGCAATAAGCGACCGTTGTATAAGTATTGTTAAATGGTAATATGGCAAATAAGCAGAGTTATGAGTTAAACTCCGTGGACATACAACGGTAAGTGATAGCAAATAAACTAGGCAGTAAGCCGGTAGCAAGCATTATGAAATGAGAATCTTAGTGAAACATAGTGTGAATTCCTAATGCAATCGCATGAGAGATTTACTGCCAAGAATTTACGCCTTTGCACTCTATGGGACTGAGTGTTTTGGTATTGCTCTAGTGCAGTAATGATCGAGTGAGATAGCTAGGAATTTGGGAAAATGTAAATTGAGGTAGAAGTGGAAAGAGACTTATAACGCTATAATGACCGATGCATAGGAAATGCAAGGTCGCACCAATGAAATGATACTTGTACAAAACCAAATGTGGAGGCATGGTTAGGAATAAATGATTGCAGTAGCATTGAATGCCAAATACCGGTATGCAATATACCTCAAGTGTGGGGAATAACCGAGAGAGCACTACACATTAGGTAGTAGCTCAGCCTCAACCGACACTAAGTCGGAAGGAAAGTCAATCATTGTGAAATACATAGCTGTATACACAGTAAATTGTCGTGGACGTAGATAAAAAGTTTGTAACTCACCGATTTCGCTCACGGTAAGAGATACCATGCGTCAGTTGAGAAACCATTGTTACCAAGATAAAGGTGATAAATGGGAGATGTACAATACAATAACAATAACGAATGGGGCAAACTAAACTCTAAAGTTATCAGAGTTGCGCAGCAGAGGCCAGTGAACCCATGCTTCAGATACCGAATATGCATTGTCAATACAAATAAAGGGCTAGTTATTAACGCCTAGAAGCCTCACAGGCCAGAACCGAAACCGGTTATGAGTTAAATAAACTCCAATGAGAATTCTTGGTATAGGGACTAAACTGCCATTATGGTTAAGATCCTCTAACCAGAACACATCGTATAATAGACCGCGCAGAAGTCAAAACACTCCATAGCGGCAGAACATTTTAAACCAATGTTCAGTGATTGATTACGTGGGCGTAATCCCTTTTAAGGGGGGTAGAGCCTAAAACCGCTTAGTGTGTTTTACCATACAAGTGTACGTGAACTATGTTGTGCATAGCACAAAGTAATTTGTTTGGATGATTGATGCGTGTGTTACATAAACATACGCATTCGATAATGGTTTAATTGTGGTCATTCCGCACAGAAGATGCGAAATACCATTGTGATAAGTGTATCCATTTTGTTAACTGTTGTGTATGAGAGTACAAGTGTAAGGGAGTAAAGAAACTCCCGGGGAACTAAAACCCCGACAGTATATGTGCATATAATACTAAATGTAAAACCGTGTATTGTATTTTGATAAAAATATAAATATACAGTATTGTGATTTATGAAGAGGTATGAAACTGACATAGAACCTAGTGAGAATCAGATTCCCTAGGTAACTTGATTAAAAGTGAATGGAAATAACTGATAGACGGAGTTTTATCCCTTAGAGATGTAATGATTATGATTAGAATAACAAAAAAGATAGAAAATGGTAAACTCTTGAATTAGTTGTTGTTTGAAATTGAAGTGGGAGGTGAAACTTGATTTTCATGAGATCAAGGGAAGCCGAACACAAATTGGGGTGGAAGGATAGTTCAACACTGATGCTGATCACATCAGGGTTGGATGACTCTTGAAGCTCCCTAGTGGTCACAAATAACCACGCTAAGAAAACATGCAAGGAACATAAATTGGACTTGGAGTTGTGTTGCGTTTTCAAAAAGGATTTTCAATTGGTATTTCCGAAACTTTCGATTAATATTTTGAATAAAGGATTCTCTTATACTTAACCTAGTAAAGAATATTTTTGTAGTACTTGATCACGAGCTGAGGACGTATGAGCCTTTGTCTTCGGACCGGTGACATGAGAAGTATATATGTTAAAAATTAAGTGATTGTTTAGATCTCCCAAAGGAACGGGGACCAGAAGGTGTCCATCATGACCGGGTTCTGCGGGGTCACAGTGTATATGTACTCGACATGGGACTAAAGCCCATGAAGAGATGTAAAAGGAATTTTGATTGCTATACATGCTAAGACATGTTGTGTGGTATGTGTAATAAATGTTATTTTGACCTTGCGTCCGAATGTGGTTGCATCCTGAATGTTGTCATGTTACCCAGACTTGAGAGTCTGAGGGTTGTTATGTGAGTACAAATGTTGTTATGTTACCCGGACCGTTGAGTCCGAGGTTTTTATGTAAATATGTTATGTAGGGATTTTGATATGTTACCCGGACCGTTAAGTCCGAGGTTGTTATGTAAAAGTGTGTTTTAGTATGAAATTTTTATTGTGCAAGTAATTTCCGGATTCTATGAAAGGATACTAGGGAAACTGTGAACTTCGAGGACGAAGTTCTTTTAAGGGGGGTAGATTGAAATACCCCAAATCCTTAAGTGTTAAATAATTATGTAATTATGACTTCTAAGGCTAAATAAGTCCTTAAGAAACTTTGGTAGACAATTAATACCGAAGAAAACCCTATAAGTCAAATTAAGCAAATACTTGCCGTAGACTTGATGGGAAGTACCACAAAACTTAATATGTTATTAAAATGTTAAACTATGGTAGATTAAGGCTAAAAAGTGCCTTATAAAGGTTAGTGAACAATTTAAACCATAGAAAGCACAGTAAAGCACCATAAAGGCAATATGGGCAAAAATGTGCTCTAAGCTTGGGATAGCCTTGGGTAAGAATCTAATAACTTACCAAGACCTTATTTACATGTTAATGAACATTTTGAGTCAATTACTAAAGAAAACCAAGCTTGAAAACAAGTTAAAACACAAAATGTGCTTTAAGGAGCCTTAAAGCACATTTTTGAAAAATTGTCTTGTAAATGGGTTTTGAGTGGCTAAATGTCCATAATTACTCTTAAATAAACATTTGTACTACTTAGTATCACATTAGGAAGTCTAAATTAATGAGAAATCAAAAATTTCACAATTATGTGCCTTAATTAGTGAATAGTGCTCAAATAGTGCTAGTTTTGACTTAAGTCAACTTAGCTTAATTAAATGGTCAACATAAGTCATGAAATGCCCTATTATAAGAAGGGGGCCGGTTTCCTATGTGGTGACTCACCATACCAAGCAGCCAACTAAAGAAAGTAAAAGAAAATAAAGTAAAGTTACTATTTACCTTTATAACATAATATCTTCTAAAGCTTGCCTCTCACCTCACTTCCTTCATTTATTTTGATTCCCACCATCTCCAACCTTCTTCCTCCTCTCTCCATCGGTTTTGCTACAGCACCCACCATTCTCCATCTTTGAATGCTTGTAACTTCTAGCTCCATGCTCCAAATTTAATTCCAAGACCACCATTCTTCTAGTTAGACCAAACTCTACACTTCTCTCTATTCAAATCTTCAAAAGCTCCATTACGGTGCCAAGAGGAATCACCATGGAAGGAGCTTGAACTCATCGTTTTACACATTGTTGTTCTCCTTTGCTTCAAGGTAAGGAAAATCAAAGAAAATCCATGTTTCCCTTCATTTTCCTATATAGCCGAAAATCACCTCTTAATGGTGCCTTGCCTTACTCTTTTTAGTATCTTGAATTGATCTTCAAAGGACTAGGAGGAGTCATCTCTTGCTATTTAATCAAGTTCCCTCAAATCCAAGGTAAACTTCCCATTTAATGTTTAAAACACTTCTTGTAATCTAGGGTTTATTCATGGGCTTAGGTTTAATGCTTAATGCTCATTACCCTTATTTATGTGTTGGTTAGAATGTTGACAAGGGATCAAACTTCCTTGCCGGTTTTCAATTAAGAAAGAACAAGGAAAAACAAGTGAGGAGGTTTTGAAGAAAAAGGTAAATGAACTACCTTAATGAAGTCTTATGTGTTTTAGGAAAATTGAGCTTTAAAATGATTAATAAATAACCTAAAGATCCAATGAGAAATGAGCTAGAAAACTATCCACAAGGTGGACTAAAAGGACATGGGAGCCTTGTTGTGTGTATTTGCAGGTTGAAGGCGTTTAAATGTGGAAATTCAGTGTTTAAGGTTTATGCAATTTAAGGGCCTAAGAGCCATGTCATTTAAGGGCCTAAGTGCTGAGCAATTTAAGTTTATGCACTATATTGTGATGTAGTGTAGTTTAAAGGTTTAGTTGTGTGTAAAGAACATTGCTTGTGAAGAAGAATGTCTTAGATGGTTTAAGGATGGAAAACCATGTGTTTGTGTGTAAAGAATGTGTATTGTGGGATTGAGTGTTCTAGCATTGAACAAAAGTTAAAACTATGTGTTTTGGTGTAAGGATGTACTAGGGAAGCTGTGGCAAAATTTAGTTGATAAACAAAGGAGTTTATGTGTTCTAATGAGGTTTTATGTCCTAGAAGGTACTAGGAATTGTTAAGTGTGAAGATGGGAAAGAAAGTGAATGAAGGTGTTCTTAAGTGTTAAGATGCCTTGGGCATAGTCTTGGAGGATTTAGAAATCAAATGAGTGTTTTATACACACCAAAGTTATGATATGTGAAGTGTTATGTCTTGTTCAAGTTTTGGTAAACAAAGGAAAAGTAAGGCCTTGTGAAGGTCTAAGTGTAAACTTGTGGAAATAGAAGGAGTTGTGTAAAGGAGGTGTTTGTGAGAAATAATGCTTTTGGAGTGGTGGCAATGTTTGTAAGGTAACATTTTGGTTAGTAGAGCTATAGGCATAATATACCACTTAGAAATCTAAGGAAAAATGTTATAAGTGGTAGGAATTGTTGTAAGAAATTGAGTGACAAGTTAGTGATGATTTAGGAAGGTTTAGTGCATGATTTAAGGTGTTCTATCATGTAGAAAACATGTGGAAAGATTAGGGAATGATTGAATATGGATTAGGGGATGAAAAGAGGTCAAAAACTGTCAATTTACCCACCTACAGACTTGGTGGTTTAAACAAGTACACAAACCCGGACCACCCTTAAAACACGGCAGCAACTTGATTCAACAAGTGGTCCGGGTTTACATCTAAGTACACAAACCCTGGACCAGTGTATTTTTCTTGGCAGAATGTGAATTCCGGGATTGGTCCGGGTTTGCAACCCCGGACACAAACCCGGACCAGTTCAAAAAGGCCCCAGAATGTGTTTTAAAGTGTGTAATGATGGGGAAGTGAATGGTTTTAGATGAGTTTAGGCCTTGTTTGGTGAGTTTTAAAGGCCATTGGGAGTATTAACAAGTATGAGAGTGAATGTGTAAGTTGTGAACTTAAGGTCACATAAATAAGTTATAGATAACGGGACAACGGGGTTAACTGGGCGTTAGATGTAAACAATCATATTACCCCAATGTTAATGAAAGTAATTATAATGTACCAGTTTTTCAAGGATTATTCAAGGAACATAAGAGGACACAATAGAGTGGACCTTGGTGACAGGTATGGTTTCTTGCAACCTGTGTTCTACTGGATTACACCGGCTTGATGCCAATTTGTTTTTCTGTGTGTTTGCCACCTTGTAAGAATAAACATGAAATGAGTTTACAGTAATTCATTATGTGGCGTATCTAGTTTCCGATACCGTTTAACCTCAAATATGTGTTAAACCTTAGCTAACCAAATCTAGGATCACATAAGAGTTCGGTATTCGGATTTAACGACCCAAACCATGGGAACGTTCTAACCACGGCTATGCGTGAATTAGTTGTGTGTTGTTTGCGCGTGTATGTACGTTACCTCCCTTGTGTGTTTAACCCAGTTGTAATACCTTATGGTGTGTGGATGTGATAGGTTCCATAATGGAGCTCTAACTATTTATTTATAAATATATATGTACTAATGGGGGGTGAGGAATCCGGAGTGTTCCGGTCGCGCGTGTTGTTTGGGAGTTGATGTATACAGTTTCTTTAACTCCCTCTCTGTTATGGTTGATTTCCTTCTTGGTCTTCAATCTCCCACTAGCTTATTCCAAAGCTTACCTATTCTGACTGATGATCGGTCTAGGGGGAAATATGTGTGGTGTGTCGGATCACTATATCTGATCCATCTTTGAGTTAAGTTACTCGTCCGACTAACATGACGGTAAGTGATGTAACAAGCTTATCATGAGGGTGTTATCATTCCTAGGCTTACCAAGTTAACTAACTGTGTTGGGTCGTTTCCTAAAGTGAAATGTTCCCGTTGTGTATGTGTTGTTGATGCTATGCAATATTTCTTGCTATTGCCATGTATGTTAAAGTGTGATGTGAATTGTTATGTGGAGAATGTGATCGGATATGAATCCAAGGTTATTATAAGAGGAATTTAGGTACAACCCGACTAGTGGGTAAGTGTCGCCTATCAAGGAAATAGCTCCATTAGAGGAGAAACCTTCTAGAGTTAAAGACACAATAAGTGATCTAACGAGTATTGATGTGTTGACTGTTTGGTTGAGCCCCATTGTTGTAGGATGTAATGTGTTATGTGTTTATAGTTTACATGCATGATTTAAATATAATCAACCGCATGCTTAGACGACATTAGTTGTGCGTGGCCCGGTAGCATGCGGGCTGCTCGATTACCATACCAGTAAAGGTGCTGAGCCCTTGGGGGCCACCCTTTCTTCCTTTTCTATTTCAGGTACAAGAAGCTGGAAGCCGTTCGAGAGTAGGACGGGTAGTTGTTTGTACATGAAATACCCGTAATTAAAAACAGTGATTAATTAGGCTAAGTATATTTTTTAAAGGCTTAATTACACTTAAATAAATACGAGGGAACAAATCCCAAAGAAAAACGGACCTTTAAAATGGGTTAAAAGCATTAAATGAACCTTAAAGCGCGTTTTTTCGAGGAAACCGGGAAAACGTGACTTTAAGCGGGTCAAATAGACTCGAATAATTTGGTAACTAAATAGTCACTAATAAATATTAGTGAAGCTTTAGAACCAATAAAATTAATTAAACGAGAAAATTCCGGAAACGAAACGGGTACCGGTTAGTGGAAACTATAACAACCGGTAAGTTGTGGGGTGAGAATGCAAATAAAAAAGTTAGTGTGTCCACTTTGCAAATAAAGTTAAAAGCTGTGTGTGTGGGTGGGTGGGATCCGATTTCCCCCCCTCCCCACTCACTTAATGTGTCTTATTTGCTAAAAGACAAACCTATTAACTAAAGCAAAAGAAAAAAAAATAAGTCTCTCTCCTCACTTTTCCCTCTTCCTTACGTGGCCCTCCTCTCTATTCTCTCTTTTCTCCCTTCTTCTTCTACCTTGCGATTTTCATGGAGAAAGAATAGAGCCCACAAAAACTCTTCACTTCTCTCCTCTCTTTGAGTGCTCAAACCTTCTCCAAACCCACAAAATTATACCATTGGAATCCCCTTGCAAAGGAGAACATATTCATCCTTTCAAAAATCCAAAAGCTCCATTTTCATTTCATGGGTATTCACCATTTGGAGTTTTGAAGCCACCATTAGAAGCACCTTCACCTCCTTATCATTTTGAGGTAAAAAGAAGTTCGAAAATCCATTGTTTCTAGCTCTCATTAACATTATAAGAATTTCCATGTTTTTGAACTCTTGGCTCTTTGTTGCTTCAAGCCGATTTTGGCTCCTTCTTGGGCTAGAAATATTGTTCTCTTGCTAGTCAAGAACTCCATCTACTCATTGGAAGGTAACACTCTTTTCTAAACCCTAAAACTTAAATTCTAGGGTTAGTATAAAATTTATGCTAAAGGGTATTGTGCATTATTGTGTGCTGTAGCACTTGTGTGCGTGTGAGTCTCGTTGGACCGAGAACAAAGGAGAAGAAAGGAAGAGGAAGGAAAAGAAGAAAGAAAAAAAACTAACAGTCAAGGTAATGCTCTTACCTTGGGTTAGTTTGTGTATTGCATTGTAACAGTTTTGAGTAAGTAAAATGAGTAATGTAATTGAGTATGAGTAGTAGTAATGTAGTAGTGTATTGGAGAAGAGAATGTAACAGTTTTGAAGTGGTAAATGATGTTAAAACTTGGGAAAACATTGGGTAGTGGATGTGTATGTGTGCAGGAATTTTAATGTGTGTAGTGGTGTTGAATGGTGAGTATAATGTATTGTGTAACAGGTTATGAGAATGAGTACATGTGAGCTGAACTTAAGTGTGGAGAATGTTAAAAATATAGGGGAGACTATGTCAAATTTTGTGTAGAAATGAGAGGACTTAAGTTGTGTAAGGAAAGGAAGTATTTGGAGAGTTAAAAGGAGTGTTTTAGTAATTTGTAACAGATGTGGAAATGAGTTTGTAAATGGGATTAAACTAGAGTGTAAGGTAATGCATTTCGGATGCTAGGAATAGCATTAGTTGAGGGAATATTGGAGTATAGGAGTTAAGGTGAAAATCTGTAGCATAATACAGGAAACAAAAATCTGTAGCATAAGTGAAGAAGAAACTAGCATGAGTGTTGAAATGAAATGAAGAAAATGTGTAAGTGAGTGTAAGTATTGTGTAGTAAGTGGGGGATGAACCAAGGTGATTTAGAGTGTTTAATTAGTGCTAAATCATGTGGGGAAGTATTGGTAAAGATTGGGGAAGCAATGAGTGAAGAATACAAGTGAAAACAGAATTTAAAACTGAATTACTGGGGCCGGACCGACCGGACTTGCAAGTTCGGTCGAGCCCAGATTTACAAAGACGGGTGAGCTACTGGAATCGACCGGACTTGCGACCGGACTTGCAAGTTCGGTCGGACCAGAGAAATTCTCCCGTCTGTAACCTACTGGAATCGACCGAACTTGCGACCGGACTTGCAAGTTCGGTCGGCCAGAAAAATTCCCGTCATGCAAGCTACTGGAATCGACCGGACTTGCGACCGGACATGCAAGTTCGGTCGGCCAGAAAAATTCCCGTCATGCAAGCTACTGGAATCGACCGGACTTGCGACCGGACATGCAAGTTCGGTCGGTCCAGAAAAATTTCCCGATGAAACCTTCTGGAATGGACCGAACTTGCGACCGGACTTGCAAGTTCGGTCGGCCAGAAGAATTTCGGTAATCTGAGCTACTGGAATGGACCGGACTTGCAAGGTCGGTCGCAAGTCCGGTCCTGACAAAAAAAATGTTTTAATTATATGATTATAGTAATCATATATACATATATATATATGCCTATATACCTATATGCATATATATGTAGTAATACACCATTAATGAAGTAATATGGTAAGAAAGTAAGTAAGTTTGTAAGAAAGCAAGTTTATGAGGTAGTAAAGAAAAGAATGGTTTTATAACCAAGTATGAATGTAAAGGAGTAGTAAGTGTACATTGAAGGTATCAATGGAGGAGTAAGTTAGATCAATAATAGATCATTGATCATACTACTTCATGTATGTATAGGAATCAAGTAGTTGATCTCCAAAGGGACCGGTAGTACGTATTCCACGGTGAACGGTATGATTTCTTCATGCCCTGTATCCTAACTTGGTTACCCCGATTTGTGTGCTTATGTGATCACCAACAAGATAAATGCATGAATCGGATTTATATTACACATAATTGCGTTTGAAACTATATTGTTCTTGTTTATTGCTCTTGAACACTTAGTTTGTATAATTCATGAAATGAATGAATGGAAATGAAGTGTATGTGTAAGTATGAGTACTTGTGTATGTATGTATGTATGGAAGTAAGTATGGACTTCTACTAATTCCTAACAACCTAACTCCTAACCTGAGTAATGAGTAAAATGGAATGAGTAGAAGCCCGATATAGTTTCGGCCACGCGTGAGGATAAGGAGACACAAGAGGTTGGATCCGAATCCTGGCTATAATCTTTTCCTTGGACCAAATCCCTTGAATGGGTAGCATCCTGGATTAGTGAACCACAGTAAAGCCCGGTGGTGGGATGTAGTAATCCCTGCCCGGAGGTCATACCGACTTAACTGGAAGTAAAGTATGTAAGAAGTATTGTATTGTATTGGTCTTGACTATTGTAAGTCATTGACCCGGAGTAAAAGTATTGAACACCTTATTAACCCGGGTGTGTAACAAGGCTAACAAGACCTTTGTATGTATTGGAGAATTGTATCTCCGTGATGCGGTGAGTATGGTAAGTATGAATGACTTGTATTGTATTCCTTGTATGTATTGTATGTATGTATGCTTGGTGAAATGTGTATTGTATTGTATGTATAAGCATGTATGTATGTATGAATGAAACGAACCGCATGTACTCGACCAAATAGTTGGCGTACCCTCGCTAGTACGCGGGGTATGCGGTTATCATATGCAGCGTAAGCTGACCCCCTAGGGGGAATGTTTTTACTCCACAGGTACCCGCGAGGCGTGAAGGTAAGTAAGGTCAAGATGTGATTCTTTTTGGAGTAGTAGTAGGATTGAAACGGTGTACTGAGTTGTACACGGCTAAGGCCTTTTTGTGTAGCCGGTGTACCATGTGGTACACCTTTTTGGATATTGAACTTGATTGGATAGTAAGGAGAGGATGTATAAACTCTTCATTTTTGGGAAGTAGTCATGAATGTAATTCATATATTCAGTATACTCGGTAATCAAATGTAAGTAAGTATTTGGTATTGTAAGTAAGTAGTATGTATGATTCATTCTAATCGTCAGACCGATACGGTAAGTAGTAGCCTTGTTAACCTTGGATGGTTAACGGCTTGTATCACCCGCCGGGAGTAGGTAAGTATTCCGCTGCGAGTAAGGTAATATGGGAATGATTAGAGGATAATGGAAGGATTAGCGGTTGGGGTGTTACAAAAAGTGGTATCAGAGCGAAGTATCGCTCTGATGATTAGAATCTTAAGAGTAGTGATTACCGAGTTAGGATTTCAACCGTCTTAAGACGGATATTTAGAAACCTAACTAGGAACTACCGTTAGCAATAACGGATACCACTAACGTCTGCAAAGACGATACCATTGTTTGAATGAAGACCATGAGGTCATAGTATCACGACATCTAATGTAATCCACACTTGTTCAGATGTCAGGACGTGGTCCAGGTCGTCCCAGAGGAGGGGGCAACGAAGGACCAAGCGCGCAGACGATAGCCGAAATCGTCGCCGCCACGGTAGCACAGATGCTACCGGATGTAATCACGGCTGTACAACAAACACAGCAAAACCAGCAGCAGCAGCAGCAGCAGCCCGACCCACCTCATCCCCGAGAAACGAATTGGGTAAAAGCTGTCGCCGACCTTCGACCTCCATGCTTTAGAGGCGAGAGCGACCCCGCCAAGCTCGAGGCCTACCTCTCCGAGATGGAGACGGCCTTCGAGACACTTGAGACTCCCGCTGGAGTTCGAGTGAGGATAGCTGCGTACTACCTCAAAGACGCGGCTATGGACTGGTGGAAGCTCGTTAAGGCCGAGCACATAGCTGATCCCGCATTCGGATGGGAAGCATTCACCTCTCTCCTCCGATCTAAGTACTACCCCGAGCATGTCAAGACCAAGAAAAGGCTTGAGCTCGACGCACTAAAAATGACCGAGAAGATGACGGTTGATGAATATTACCGCACCTTCACCTCTCTTCTCCGACTTCTACCCGACCTTGGGTATACCGGCCAAGTCTTGGTCGACCGCTTCTACGGCGGATTGAGCCATCGACTCCGGTATGGCATGGGCTTCACACGGTTTACCTCCCTTCAGGTAAACAAGTTGAACCCTTAAAAAGCCATGAGTAATGTGAATTAGTATTCCCGTATGTAAATGTAACCTAATGCCTAAGTAATTCAGGAGTGTTACCACGCTGCATCTCGAGTTGAGATCACCTGCCAGCTAAGAGATGAGGAGCAAGCGCTGAAGCGCAAGGTGAGCGGCAAAGGTAACCCCTCCGATGATCAAAACCAATCCAAACCTTGGAAGAAAAGGAAGGGAAAGCATTCCCATCAGAAGAATACATCCGGAGACGGCGGTGCCCATGCTGAGAAGGGCAAGGCAACTGAGCCATTACAGATTGCCTACACCGCACCAGTGGCAGCGAAGCCACTGAGGTCTCAGCCCTACAGGGGTAAGAAACCGAAACCGAATTAGTACACTTGTGAATTTGTATGTATATAGAGTATCGTAAGTATACCGAACCTTGCTAACTTGGAAGCTATAGGTTCTGGATTTGGCCAAGGAAAGAACCAATCTGATGGCCGCAGCTACATCTGCCGTAACTGCAACAAGGATCATCCCGGCACAGATTGCCAAGGAAGGGAGATCCGCTGCTTCACTTGTCAGAAACCGGGCCACCGTGCCAATGCATGCCCGGAGAACTCTAAGCCCAAGGGCAACTACCAGGGCTACAAGCAGCGTGAGGGCAAGGAGGTTGCATCTGGCGATGCTCATGCCCAGCATACCTCACAGGGACAGGGATCCCGAGGTCCGCAGAAGGGCGCACCGCAGAGGCAGCCGGCCTTACACATCATAGACCGTGATGGGACCGGGACTAAGTCCGGCCCAGGTAACCACTGTAACCTTTAATCCTTGAAGAGCATGACTAAGTATTAAAGTAATTGTATGAATGAAAGCATGAATGCGTAAGTACTTGAAGTATGAAATTGAGCATGAGTAAGTAACATGGAAGTATGTATTGAGCATGAAATGAATTAGTAAGCCTAGAACTCATTCTAGATGAATTTACCACCTTAGGGAAATTCCATATCTGTTACCCAATACCTTCAAACTCACCTCATGAAGAGACCGACATCGCCAATCACCACTTCAACAACGAACAGTGTCAGGTCATCCGCCCAGGTATGATCTTATTAAAAGGATACCTGACACCCGAAGCACAAATTTCAATCATCCGACGATGCAACGAGTTAGGAACGGGTCCAGGAGGATTTTATACACCCGAATTCCCCGGTGGAGCTACAATGAAGCTGAAAATGATGTGCTTGGGAAAGGACTGGAACCCTTATACCAAGACATACCAAACAACGCGAGCAGGAGACGGAGCAACACCTCCAGCAATACCCCCAGAATTCCAAACGCTTGTCACACAAGCTGTAGAAATTGCACAACAGTATGAAGATGAACCAATCCCTGCACTTGAAGCAGATCTATGTATCGTCAACTTCTATGAGAAAGAAGGACGACTTGGCTTACACCAAGACAAGGACGAGACAGCGGAATCTCTTGAACTAGGAGTGCCCGTAGTGTCTTGGTCCATTGGTGATGACGCCGTATTTTTGTATAGCGAGCGGAAGCGTGTGGACCTCGCAGAAAAATTGGTATTGAGATCAGGAGATGTTCTAATCATGGGTGGAAAATCAAGGTTGCTGTATCACGGGATCCAGAAGATCAAGTTGAATACGGCACCACCGGCAATAATCAATGCCACACACATGATACCAGGACGCCTGAACCTTACCTTTAGAAAGTATTAATCTTGTAGTAGCATGTAATCCAGTAGTAACGTGTATTAGAGACACAATATGTATGATGGTTGGTTATTCAATAAAAGCAGTGTTGGTTATTAAATTCCACTTGCGTTCCACCATCTTTACTTATAATCTCATGAATCAATAGGTTGTGGACTCGGTACCGAAGGTAACCTGAGCATCCTCACCGAAGAACAAGCCGGCAAGAGCGGCACCATTCTAACGGGAACCTTCCCAGTAAACGGCATCGAAGCCTCAGTATTATTCGACTCCGGCGCCTCTCACACCTTCATATCGCCATCTCTTGCGAAGAAGTTGGGGCTAGATGCGGATGAGCTACCGAACTTCTTGGTTACTCTCCCATCGAAGGAGCGGGTACAGTGTACCAAGTATTACAAATCAGCCACCATTCAAATCAAAGGTGAAGCGTTTCCCATTTCCTTCATTGAATTCAACGGATTGGGATTCGACTTAATAATTGGAATGAACTGGTTGGAGCGGCACAAGGGGAGAATCCTATGCGCCGAGCACCGATTGCTGCTCAAGAGTCCATCTGGGGTCACTGTTTCATACCGCCAGAGACCGAGAGAGCCTTCAACTACAGTCATCTCCGCCATGGCAATGTATCGGGAGCTCAGAAAAGGACATGAAGTGTATTTATGTCACGTGCAAGACCTGGAGAGAGATCCAGAGTTCAGTGACGAGGTAGCAGTAGTCTCAGAATTCCCTGATGTATTTCCGAAAGAGCTACCTGGTATGCCACCACAGAGGGCGGTAGAATTTGAAATCGACCTTGTACCGGGTACTG
This sequence comes from Limonium bicolor, assembly GCA_023374045.1. Classification (NCBI taxonomy): domain Eukaryota; kingdom Viridiplantae; phylum Streptophyta; class Magnoliopsida; order Caryophyllales; family Plumbaginaceae; genus Limonium; species Limonium bicolor. The sequence goes on along the minus strand of CM041777.1, from coordinate 227,789,643 downwards.
GTCCCATTGCTAGGGCACCATACCGTATGGCACCGGCAGAAATGGCAGAACTCAAAGAACAACTACATGACTTCTCGACAAAGGGTTTATACGCCCGAGCGTATCACCCTGGGGAGCACCGGTCCTCTTCGTGAAGAAGAAGGACGGTAGTCTCCGCCTCTGCATCGACTACCGCGAATTGAATGCGGTCACTGTAAAGAACAAGTATCCATTGCCACGCATCGACGACCTGTTCGATCAGTTGAAGGGAGCATCCGTCTTTTCTAAGATTGATCTCCGATCCGGTTACCACCAAATTGCTATCAAAGAGCAAGACATTCAGAAAACAGCATTCCGAACAAGATATGGCCACTACGAATTCACGGTGATGCCATTCGGTTTTGTCTAATGCACCAGCCAAATTCATGGACCTAATGAATCGGTTATTCAGTGATCAGCTGGACACTTCGTAGTAGTATTCATTGACGACATTCTTGTGTATTCGAAGTCACCAGAAGAACATGAAAACCATTTGAGAAGAGTACTTGAGACACTGCGCGAGAACCAGCTGTATGCGAAGTTCTCCAAATGCGAGTTTTGGCTAGATCAGGTATCATTCCTCGGTCATGTCATCTCGAGCGCGGGCATTTCAGTAGATCCATCCAAAATCGAAGCAGTGCGATCATGGCCTAGACCTAAGACTGTTACCGACATCCGGAGCTTTCTTGGTTTAGCCGGTTATTACCGGAGGTTTGTAAAGGACTTCTCAAAAGTCGCTAAGCCCATGACGTCATTGATGAAGAAAGATGCACCCTTTGTATGGACAAAGGAGTGCGAGTATCCTTCCAGAAATTAAAAGACTCATTGACCTCAGCGCCAATTCTCACACTTCCAGAGGGCACAGAGGGATTTGAGGTGTATTGTGATGCATCGGGCAAGGGCATGGGATGCGTACTCATGCAGCATGGCAAGGTAGTAGCCTATGCTTCTCGCCAGCTGAAAAAGCATGAGGAGAATTACCCGACACATGATCTAGAGTTAGGAGCCATTGTCTTCGCCTTGAAGATATGGCGACACTATCTCTATGGGGTAAGCATCACCATCTACTCCGACCACAAAAGTTTACAGTACGTATTCACCCAGAAAGAATTGAACCTAAGGCAGAGGAGGTGGATGGAGTTCCTCTCGGATTACGACATCAACCTCCAGTATAAAGAAGGGAAGGCAAACGTAGTAGCCGACGCCCTGAGTCGTCGAGCACACTCGCTCCATTCGCTACTCGCTTCTTCTAGCTTGGTTGACGAGGTGCGAGACGCTCAGTTGAGCGACCCTTACTTCACAGAGATCAGACAGAAAATCACAGATGGTACCTTCGAGCGCCGAAAGTACGACTTCAAACTGCATGAAGATGGTCTGATCCGTTTGAATGGCAGATTATGCGTCCCCCGAAGCAATGCTGAGCTAAGGGATCGCATTCTGCGAGAGTCACATTGTTCGACATTGCATGTCCATCCGGGAGCCTCTAAAATGTACAAAGACATGAAGAGGTACTTCTGGTGGTCAGGAATGAAATCAGACGTGACTGAGTATGTTCTGAGGTGTCTCACATGCCAGAAGGTGAAGTTCGAGCACCGAAGACCGGGAGGAATGGTGCAATCCATGCCCATTCCGGAGTGGAAATTCCACGACATCTCCATGGATTTTGTTGTTGGACTCCCACCTGCTAGGGGAGGACTCAACATGATCTGGGTAGTAGTCGATCGCCTCACCAAGGTTGCCCGATTCATACCGATGAAGGACACCTGGAAGGTGGCGAAGCTCGCAGAGCTATTCGACAAGGAGATCATCCGACACCACGGAGTCCCAAAAACCATTGTATCTGACCGCGACACCAGATTTCTTTCGAGATACTGGAGAGCGACACGGGAAGCGCTTGGTACTGAGTTGAAGCTTAGCACCGCCTTCCATCCACAGACCGACGGTCAGACAGAAAGGACCATCCAAACACTAGAGGATATGCTAAGGGCATGTGCCTTAGACTTCCAGGGGAGCTGGATTGAGAAGCTTCATCTTATCGAGTTTTCGTATAACAATAGCTACCATGCTTCGATTAAGATGTCGCCATTCCAAGCTTTGTATGGTAGACCTTGCCGTACCCCGTTGTGTTGGGATGAGTCAAGCGAAGCGGTCATCATAGGACCGGAGTATTTGGAACAAGTACAAGCTGAGGTACAACAAATCCGAGCAAATGAAGCAGCCCAAGATAGACAGAAATCCTATGCGGATGTGCGACGACGCGACCTTGAGTTCGCCGTGGGCGACCAAGTGTTCTTGCGTGTCTCACCTATGAAGGGTGTCTTTCGATTTGGCCAGAAGGGCAAACTGAGCCCGAAATTTGTAGGCCCGTATGCCATTACCGAGAGGATTGGAGCCGTAGCTTATAGGCTAGCATTGCCTGAAGAATTGGGTGTTCATGATGTCTTTCATGTATCACAACTCAAGAAATACATAGCCGATCCCTCTCATGTATTAGAACCCGAACATCTATCCCTAGAGCCGACGATGAGATATGTCGAGACTCCATGCGAATCCTTGATACAAGACAAGAGACACTCGCCATAAATCTGTACGAATGGTGAAGGTCTTGTGGTCTAACCACGATGTCGAGGAAGCGACTTGGGAATTAGAGGACGCCATGAAGGCGAAGTACCCGAATCTATTTGTAGACTAGATGTCTAGTATCCGTATAGCACGGAGGGTACGGGGCGTACCCCTTTTAAGGGGGGTAGAGCCTTTTGCTTTTGCATTGCTTCGGGTTAGCATTGCGTAGTATGTATGTATTGTAATTGTATTTTGGTTGGCACATGTAGTGCTAATTGTATTGTATTGGCACAAAGTAGTGCTAGTAGTATTCGGTATGTAGTACGATGTGTATGGTATGTATGTAATGAGTAATGCATTGGTGTCGTACGGTATATGACACGAATGACATTGTGAAGTATTGCGAATGTATTGTGGAATGTATGAATTGGATGGAGCATTGTGTATGGTATTTGAATGAAGTATTGTGTATGGATTGAGTATTGCGTATGGTATTTGAACTAAGTATGTGGCATGATCTGAATTGCGTATGCTGGTAGTGTAAGAATTGTGAACACCTTGTAAGGTGGTAGTAGAATGTATTGTGGCAATTGGCTTGCCAAATGAGTAGAAATGGTAAACTGTAACCTTGAGCAACTTTGAGGGCAAAGTTTCTTAAGGGGGGTAGATTGAAATACCCCGTAATTAAAAACAGTGATTAATTAGGCTAATTATATTTTTAAAGGCTTAATTACACTTAAATAAATACGGGGAACAAATCCCGAAGAAAACGGACCTTTAAAATGGGTTAAAAGCATAAACGAACCTTAAAGCGCGTTTTTCGAGGAAACCGGGAAAACGTGACTTTAAGCGGGTCAAATAGACTCGTAACAATTTTGGTCAACTAAATAGTCACTAATAAATATTAGTGAAGCTTTAGAACCAATAAAATTAATTAAACGAGAAAATTCCGGAAAACGGGTACCGGTTAGTGAAAACTGTAACAACCGGTAAGTTGTGGGGTAGAATGCAAATAAAACAAGTTAGTGTGTCCACTTTGCAAATAAAAGTTAAAAGCTGTGTGTGTGTGTGGGTGTGGGATCCGATTTTCCCCCCCTCCTCACTCACTTAATGTGTCTTATTTCTAAAAGACAAACCTATTAACTAAAGCAAAAGAAAAAAAATAAGTCTCTCTCCTCACTTTTCCCTCTTCCTCTCACGTGGCCCTCCTCTCTATTCTCTCTTTTCTCCTTCTTCTCTACCTTGCGATTTTCATGGAGAAAGAAGAGAGCCCAAAACTCTTCACTTCTCTCCTCTCTTTGAGTGCTCAAACCTTCTCCAAACCCAACAAAAATTACCATTGAATCCCCTTGCAAAGGAGAACATTTCATCCTTTCAAAAATCCAAAAGCTCCTTTTCGATTTCATGGGTATTCACCATTTGGAATTTTGAAGCCACCATTAGAAGCACCTTCACCTCCTTATCATTTGAGGTAAAAAGAAGTTCGAAAATCCATTGTTTCTAGCTCTCATTAACATTTAAGAATTTCCATGTTTTTGAACTCTTGGCTCTTGTTGCTTCAGCCGATTTTGGCTCTTCTTGGGCTAGAAATATTGTTCTCTTGCTAGTCAAGAACTCCATCTACTCATTGGAAGGTAACACTCTTTTCTAAACCCTAAAACTTAAATTCTAGGGTTAGTATAAAATTTATGCTAAAGGTATTGTGCATGTATTGTGTGCTGTAGCACTTGTGTGCGTGTGAGTCTCATTGGGACCGAGAACAAAGGAGAAGAAAGGAAGAGAAGGAAGAAAGAAAAAAAAAAACTAACAAGTCAAGGTAATGCTCTTACCTTGGGTTAGTTTGTGTATTGCATTGTAACAGTTTTGAGTAAGTAAAATGAGTAAGTAATTGAGTTGAGTAGTAGTAATGTAGTATGTGTTTGGAGAAGAGAATGTAACAGTTTTGAAGTGGTAAATGATGTTAAAACTTGGGAAAACATTGGGTAGTGGATGTGTATGTGTGCAGGAATTTTAATGTGTGTAGTGGTGTTGAATGGTGAGTATAAGTATTGTGTAACAGGTTATGAGAATGAGTACATGAGCTGAACTTAAGTGTGGAGAATGTTAAAATATAGGGGAGACTATGTCAAATTTTGTGTAGAAATGAGAGGACTTAAGTTGTGTAAGGAAAGGAAGTATTTGGAGAGTTAAAAGGAGTGTTTTAGTAATTTGTAACAGATGTGGAAATGAGTTTGTAAATGGGATTAAACTAGAGTGTAAGGTAATGCATTTCGGATGCTAGGAATAGCATTAGTTGAGGGAATTGGAGTATAGGAGTTAAGGTAAAATCTGTAGCAAATAGAGGAAACAAAAATCTGGTAGCATAAGTGAAGAAGAAACTAGCATGAGTGGTTGAAATGAATGAAGAAAAATGTGAAGTGAGTGTAAGTATTGTGTAGTAAGTGGGGGATGAACCAAGGTGATTTAGAGTGTTAATTAGTGCTAATCATGTGGGGAAGTATTGGTAAAGATTGGGGAAGCAATGGTGAAGATACAAGTGAAACAGAATTTTAAAACTGAATTACTGGGCCGGACCGACTTGACCGGACTTGCAAGTTCGGTCGAGCCCAGATTTACAAAGACGGGGGTGAGCTACTGAATCGACCGGACTTTGCGACGCGGACTTGCAAGTTTCGGTCGGACAGAGAAATTCTCCCGTCTGTAACCTACTGGAATCGACCGAACTTGTGACCGGACTTGCAAGTTCGGTCGGCCAGAAAAAATTTCTCGTCATGCAAGCTACTGGAATCGACCGGACTTGCGACCGGACATGCAAGTTCGGTCGGCCAGAAAATTCCCGTCATGCAAGCTACTGGAATCGACCGGACTTGCGACCCAATGCAAGTTCGGTCGGTCCAGAAAAAATTTCCTGATGAAACCTTCTGGAATGGACCGAACTTGCGACCGGACTTGCAAGTTCGGTCGGCCAGAAGAATTTCGGTAATCTGAGCTACTGGAATGGACCGGACTTGCAAGGTCGGTCACAAGTCCGGTCCTGACAAAAAAAAATGTTTTAATTATATGATTATAGTAATCATATACATATATATATGCCTATATACCTATATGCATATATATGTAGTAATACACCATTAATGAAGTAATAATGGTAAGAAAGTAAGTAAGTTTGTAAGAAAGCAAGTTTATGAGGTAGTAAAGAAAAGAATGGTTTTATAACCAAGTATGAATGTAAAGGAGTAGTAAGTGTACATTGAAGGTATCAATGGAGGAGTAAGTTAGATCAATAATAGATCATTGATCATACTACTTCATGTATGTATAGGAATCAAGTAGTTGATCTCCAAAGGGACCGGTAGTACGTATTCCACGGTGAACGGTATGATTTCTTCATGCCCTGTATCCTAACTTGGTTACCCCGATTTGTGTGCTTATGTGATCACCAACAAGATAAATGCATGAATCGGATTTATATTACACATAATTGCGTTTGAAACTATATTGTTCTTGTTTATTGCTCTTGAACACTTAGTTTGTATAATTCATGAAATGAATGAATGGAAATGAAGTGTATGTGTAAGTATGAGTACTTGTGTATGTATGTATGTATGGAAGTAAGTATGGACTTCTACTAATTCCTAACAACCTAACTCCTAACCTGAGTAATGAGTAAAATGGAATGAGTAGAAGCCCGATATAGTTTCGGCCACACGTGAGGATAAGGAGACACAAGGTTGGATCCGAATCCTGGCTATAATCTTTTCCTTGGACCAAATCCCTTGAATGGGTAGCATCCTGGATTAGTGGGCCACCCTAAAGCCCGGTGGTGGGATGTAGTAATCCCTGCCCGGAGGTCATACCGACTTAACTGGAAGTAAAGTATGTAAGAAGTATTGTATTGTATTGGTCTTGACTATTGTAAGTCATTGACCCGGAGTAAAAGTATTGAACACCCGATTAACCCGGGTGAGTAACAAGGCTAACAAGACCTTTGTATGTATTGAGAATTGTATCTCCGTGATGCGTTGAGTATGGTAAGTATGAATGAGTCACTTGTATTGTATTCCTTGTATGTATTGTATGTGTGTATGCTTGGTGAAATGTATGTATTGTATTGCACTGTATAAGCATGTATGTATGTATGAATAAAACGAACCGCATGTACTCGACCAAATAGTTGGCGTACCCTCGCTAGTACGCGGGGTATGCGGTTATCATATGCAGCGTAAGCTGACCCCCTAGGGGGAATGTTTTTACTCCACAGGTACCCGCGAGGCGTGAAGGTAAAGTAAGGTCAAGATGTGATTCTTTTGGAGTAGTAGTAGGATTGAAACGGTGTACCGAGTTGTACACGGCTGAGGCCTTTTTGTGTAGCCGGTGTACCATGTGGTACACCTTTTTGGATATTGAAACCTTGATTGGATAGTAAGGAGAGGATGTATAAACTCTTCATTTTTGGGAAGTAGTCATGAAAGTAATTCATATATTCAGTATCTCGGTAATCAAATGTAAGTAAGAATTTGGATTGTAAGGTAAGTAGTATGTATGCATCTATTCTAATCGTCAGACCGATACGGTAAGTAGTTGTAGCCTTGTTAACCTTGGATGGTTAACGGCATTGTATCACCCACCGGGAGTAGGTAAGTATTCCGCTGCGAGTAAGGTAATTATGGGAATGATTAGAGGATAATGGAAGGATTAGCGGTTGGGGTGTTACAGTACATAGGTAGCCATGCAAATTGAGTATGTATTGTAGGTGTAGTAAGACCGAAATTTTTGTTGGCATTAGTTTGTAAATACTCGGTACAGTTGAAATGTGTATGTATATTAACTGTTGGAAATGGAACGAGAATGTTATGTGTAGTTGCTCGGGAATCTGGTCCATCAGACCGATACAATGTATATGTATTAGCCTTGTTAGCCACGTGGGTGGTTAACGGCGTGTAACACCAATGAGTTAAGTAATGTGATGAGTTATGTTTTCCGCTGCAAATGGTTGTTAAGTTTATTATTGTAGTTGGGGTGTTACACTCAGTTCAGTCATATACCATAAAACCCTTCCCACTATACTTTCTCTGAAGGAACCAGCATCATATACTGAAGCTAGTAAATAACCCCACTTGATCCAAGCTATGAAAGAGGAATTTGAAGCCTTACACCGAAACAAAACTTGGTCCATTGTGGATCTACCAAAAGGAAAAAAAGCCTATCAGTTGTAAGTGGATATATACAACTAAGTTAAAAGCTGATGAATCCTTAGAGCGTTTTAAGGCTAGATTAGTGGTAAGAGCATTTCCCCCGGTTGTCAAACTTACAACCGTTAGAGCTGTCATCATAATAGTAGTAAAAAGGAAGTGGATTATTGACCAATTGGTGTTAACAATGCTTTTTTGCATGGAGATTTGTATGAAGACGTATATATGCATATACCAGAGGGTTTAACTATTTTAAACCAGAACAAAGTATGTAAACTCGATAAGTCACACTATAGTTTGAAACAGGCCTCAAGACAATGGTATGATAAACTTGGTCATTTTCTTTAAAATCTTAGATACATCTAATCTCATAATGACTATTGACTTTTCTTAAAGAAAAAGGGAGAAAAACATACTTATTTGGGAGTCTCTGTAGATGATCTTCTAATCATAGGCAATGATGCAGCAGAAATAAAGAACCTAAAAAATAAACTACATCAGCAATTTCAAATCAAGGATTTGGGCAGATTAAATTACTTTTTGGGCATGGAATTTTTAGAGACAAAAGATGGCTTTATCATATCACAAAGGAAGTATGCTAACCAGATTCTTATTGATTATAACATGCAAAATGTTAGATCTTTTGTCTCCCCTCTGCAGCTGAATCAGAAGCTCACCAATGATTTAGGAGAGCTACTGCATGAACCCACTATCTACCGTAGGCTTGTAGGAAAACTAAATTCCTTACTAACACTCATCCTTACATAAGTTTTGCAGTCCAACACTTGAGCCAGTTTCTGTAAACACCAACAGATCTTCACTACCAAGCAACAATACACACACTATCCTGCATCAAAGGTACCTTGGGTTATGAGCTGCATTTTAATACTAATACTAACTTCAAGTTGATGGCATTCTGTGATGCAAATTGGGCATCCTGCCCCATAATTAGAAGGTCAATATGCGGCTATTACATTCTACTTGGTGGTTCGCCCCTCAGCTGGAAATCAAAGAAGCAAGTCTCCGTTGCCCTCTCCTCTACTGAAGCCGAGTACCGGTCAATGTGACAAGTGGCTGCAGAACTCAGTTGGTTGACACGCCTCACGCATGAGCTTGACCTTCAAGATATACAACCTGTCCCTCTCAAGTGTGATAACATGGCAGCTATCTATATAGCTAAAAATCATGTTTCGCATGAGAGGACAAAGCATATAGAGCTGGACTGCCATTATGTTTGTGAAAGCTTGCAAGATGGCTTGATTGATGTGAAGTACATTCCAGGATCTCAACAGCTAGTTGACATTCTAACAAAGCCTCTGAGTGGAAAGAAGTACAACAACGTTCTACCGAAGTTGGGTTTACAGCAGATTTATCATAAGACATAGATTCCTAAATCTAAGCCTTGAGGTGTGTTAGACCATATACTTATATATCTCCGTTGCTGTATACACACATGTATTGTATCCTATACCGTATGAGCGCATAGCCATATACACATATCTCGTATATATATAGACTACCTAGATATAACCCGTAACACACATACTACTGTAATGACACATTCGGTCTTAATAGCTAAGTTCTCAATTTTTTGGTTTCTTCTTCCCCATCTTACGTTGACAGAGAGCAGTGCAGGCATATATCTATATTCTCAATATTTGAAAAATGCTAGGCCCTAGATAGATATACTTACTTACGACTAGATTTCATTTTTTTATAATTGACTGAAAATCCAATCAAAAAGGCAATACTGAGTTTCAAAATGAACCTTTCTCACTAAAAGAGTTTAGTTCCAAAGAACTATAAACAAAATTTAGAGCAAACAAAATGAAAAACAACAAAAACAAAGACCACCTCTTCATCCAAGAGACCGGGTTGAAAACTTGACAACCTAGTAGATCCTAGCAACGACCTCTCCTAAACTAGCTCGTGGTCAAAACTAGGGGTGACTATTGGAAAGTTTACCGGGAGACATGGAACAGGGCCCCAATTTTAGGGGGCCCCCATATTTCTGGGACCTATTTTTTAAAAAAGTAGAGTTAATTATCTTGTAGTTTATATAATTAAATTGATATGAATGATTCTAGCCTATTCAATAGGATAGATAAACAACAATTGATTGAATTTACAGTATTAAGTGTTTTAGAAGACAACTAATAAATAAAATTAACAGTGAATCTATTTTACTATCTTTTTTTGAAAAAAAATACAGATATATTGATCTTTTTCCTTATTCAATAGGACAACCTGTTCAACTATTTTCTTCTATTTTATTACGTGACACCTCTTCAACTATTTTCTTCTATTTTATTAGTACTAACACTTATTTCTTCAAAAAAATTGTTGTAAAGAATGCTAGCAGAATGCTTATTTAAGGGATTATTCAATAATGAGTAAACTTCTTCTAGTTTGTCTGCATTATTATTTTTGACATTTTATCTCATTACCTAACTTAATATAAAATTATGTTGTGACACCTAAACTAATATTTCTATATTTTATATTTTAAGTTTAATTCGTATAGGGTCTCATTAAATATTCAGCACAAGGCCCCATAAATTATCGAGTCGCCTCTGGACAAAACATGAAGGAAAAACGCTATTTTGGGATTCACAACGCTTCAAAGTTGAGAAGATGATTTATCTGAGGCATTCCAAAACATGAAAGACTAGTGCTTAAGGGAACCGCCGACTCACATTAATGATGAGATATCCGAATATGCTAATGTTACGGGTACGAATTCTTCACTCGAGCTCTGTCCACTGACCGAGAGAGCTTGCACTTGACGCCTTTAGTCAGAGGGGATGGTCTCACAAACTGCTTAGGGATTGGTTTCTCTCTAGCTCGTATTACGCTTGAGGATTTGTGTAAAGTTTTACAAAAGAAATCTTTGGGTGTGGGTAATAGCAACCAAGTTTACAACCAAAATCAGCTTGAGCTTCTATGAGAGAAAGACTAGGAGGGAGGAGGGATAGGTATTAGAAATAAATGGAATAAGTGAAATATCCTCATATTTTAAGTTACGGAATTTATATTAAATAATTATTACAATTGGGTTTAATTTTATAATGGGTCGTTATTGGGAATTGACATTAATACGAGGCTAGATAATAGTACTGAGCCCAGGAAGTTAAATAATTATTTTACTTTCTCCTTCTAAATTAATCATTTTTATATATTTCTTTCCTTTTTCTAAATTAATTATTACTGACGTTTCTATCTTCGTCCATGTAACACCCCTACCACTAATACCGTTATTAATGTCCAATCTCCTTATACATCCATACTCACGCAGCGGATACATACTTACACGACGGCGGGTGGTACAATGCCATTAGCCACCCACGTGACTAACAAGGCTACTACTACATACAACATCGGCTGATGGACCGGAATATCCGAGTACTACACAATTACATTACACATTCCAAATACAAACCGAGTACAACCTTTCTCCATTCAATACAATACTCCATAATTTCAATACAATACAGTACACCGAGTTTACTAAGATCCTTATTCAAATACAATACCTCCTTCAAGTTCATACTTACTCACTAAGAGTCTACATCTACCCATTCCTCACAACTACATACAAGACTCCAAGCCTTTTACGATTTTTACTAACTAACTGCAATTCATCTTAACTACCCGAGCGTAGTCGCCGGTCTCTCACTGTGATCAAGTCCGCTTCGGGTACCTGCACACTAAAATGGTGCCCAAGGGGCTCAACTTACGCTGAATAAGATAACCAGCATACCCCGTACTAGCGAGGGTACGCCGACCACTTGGTTGAATACATGCAGTTCGTTTTATTCATACATACATGCTACATGCTCTTATTCATACCAATACAATACTTTACAAAGGATCATCCATACGTTCAATACATACACGGAAGACAATACAAATCAACCAATACATACTTACCTTCACCAACATACGCATACACAATACTTATACAATACATACACAATACATACAAATACACAATACTTGTTAGCTTCATTATGCACCCAGGTAAGAAATGGGTGCTCTTTATTCTTTTACTCAGGTCACTGACTTACACCAGCCAAGACCATTACTCATACAATACTTTACTTACCACTACATATCATGTTAAGTCGGTATGACCTCTGGGCAAGGACTACTCTGTCCCACCACCAGGCTTTACTTGGTTCACTAATCCAGGATGCTACCCATTTAAGGGGTTTGGGCCGTGAACCAGTTTAAGAACCAGGAATCGGATCCAACCTCTTGTGTCTCCTCATCCTCACACGTGGCCGAAACTATATCAGACTTCTACTCATTCCAATTTACTCAATACTTACGTTAGGAGTTGGTAGTTTGGAATTAGTAGAAGTCATTCACATACAAGCCACACAATAATCCATTACTCATATCACATACTTACAAAATACAATACAATACATATGTACACTACAAAGTGCATACATACTTATCCCATCCATTCATTTCATGAATTATACAAACTAGTGTTCAAGACAATATATCAAGAACAACTTAAACAAGCACAAGTAGGTGCAATATAGTCCAATTCATGCATTTATCTTATTTAGTGATCAAATAAGCACACAAATCGGGGTAACCAGGTTAGGATACAGAGCATGAAGAAATCATACTTTTTACTGGAATTTACTTTACCGGTGTCCTCACGTTCCTTCGGTCCACTCTTGTTCCTCGATTCTTATTCTCGAACCAATGACTACATGTCAAATGGTTCAATTAATACTAAGCATTACAATACATACATACTTACTACTCCCGTACTTACCCCGTTATCCCGTTATTTCGGTTTATCTTAATGTTCGTATACTTACAACTCATCAATTACCTCTCCAACTTGTTTATACCTTTAATGACCCTTAAACATCATTAACTAAGTACTAATTATCTTATACTATCATCACCATTCACTTCCTTACCTTAAATCCCACTTAATGAGCTTAAAATTCATTTTTGGTGTTGGTCCGGGACCTTGTCCGGGTCCTTAGTCCCGGACCAACATTGGTCTAAAGTCTCGGGTGAATTTCATTTATGGTCCGGGAATTTGTCCCCAACCCAAGTCCCAGACCAGCGCTTGTTTAAACTCTCGGCATGTTTTTCATTATGGTCCGGGACCTTGTCCCTATCTCAAGTCCCGAGCCAGGCATAATCTGCTACTCTCGAGGTGTTTACAGGGGGTGGTCCGGGTCTTGGTCCTGGACCTAAGTCCTGGACCATCACATGTCTGTTACAGTTTTTGCATTTTTCTTACTCTGTTCAATTCCTTTCTTTGCCCAATAAATTTCCAAATGTTCCTACACTTAATCCCACATGTTTAAGCACCTAATTAAGCTTCTAAACATGCCCAATTCCTTTACCAACTCCTTACTTCTTTTCATACTAATTTACATACAAAATTTCTACATTTGCATTCTAGCACTTACATTCATCCTCCTAGTTGTGCATTGCTACAGATTTTGGTTCCTACTGCCTCCACACATATTTTCCTCTCCTAATGCCATTCCCAAGGCCTACAATGCATTATCTTGCCTCTTCAAGTTCTACACTCATTTTACTAGGACTTGCTCACAAGTTCGCCTAGTTCCTCCAATACATTTAAACAACTCTTGCTATAGATTTTATACTCCTATATCCTCATACCACAACAACCAGTCCATAGTCACTAAACCTCTCTACTAATCCCAACACACACCTTGGTTCTCCCATTCACCAAGTCATCCATAAATGTACATATTCCTACCAAAATTTTGCCATAGTTCACCTACTTTTCTTACTTAGCCACATATATCCATTCTCATCAAATTCTTTCCTAATCTAGCCACACCCATACAAGGGTCCTACCAGCACTCAAATCAATACCAATACATCATTACTTCCTCAAACAACAATCCCAATATACATACACATTACATTTGGCTCCAAGGCCTACAATTCAAATACTTGGCTCACAAATACTCAAAACTTCATCAACTTCAATACTAATACAAGATTTTGGGTTCTTTAAATAGTTTACCCATTCCCATTACTCTAATGCATTCAAATTTTAGCATTTAAGGATGAGCTCTTACCTTGAGCTTATAATCTCCTTCATTCTTTTCCAATTCTCCTCTTCCTCTCTTTCTTGCACAAATCGGTTATGTGGGGAATGGAGTTGCCAAACTCCATTCCCATCACCCAAAGCACACAAAACAAGTATAATTAATATACTAACCCTTATATTAATGCTAGTTCATTGAAATGTTTAAAGCAAGATTTCTAAGGTTTACCTTTGGAGTGTTTTAGGAGGGGTTTTATCCCTTGGTTCAAGAAGGTGATTCCACCACCATTGCAAGGTTGAAATTATGCTCAAAATAGAGAGAGAAAAGGGCATTACAAAGGGTAGAAATCGGTTACAAAGGAAGATGAAGAAAATGTGAGTTTTTAATGTTATTTTTTCCTTAATGAAGAGAGGAGACTCCAAGCTTTAATTTGGTACCACTTTCTCTTCAAATGGGAAAAACCCATGGAGATGAACTTCCTCATTTTTGGATTTTGAAAAGAGAGAAGTGTAGAGAACGATGAGAAGAGTAAGAATATGTAATTATTTTTACATTTGGAGCTCACATGGAGGTAGAGCATGGAGGTAAAGTGAGGTAGCCATGGATGGTTGTTAAAGCTCTCAAAACTCGCCAGCCCATGGGGAGAAGGAGAGAGAAATCTATGGGGGAAGGAGAAGGGTAGGAGAGAGATGAGGGAAATGAGAGAGTGAGGTGAGAGAGTCCTTTTCTACTTTTTTGTACTTTTACTTTTTGCTTTTTGATTTGTTTAGTTAGTGTGTGAGTGTGTGAAAGGGGTTATTAATGTCTAAAAACCGACCCCCTTATATTACTACTAGTTGGAGCGTTTTTCGTCTTTTACGGAAAACACTCGTTATTTTACCCGGTTTCGGTACTATTCACTAACCGGGCCCGTTTTCTGGAATTTTATCGTTTCTTCAATTTTATTGGTTATTAAGCTTCCATTAACGCTTAATTATTGTTATTTAATGATTTATAATTTTTAAGGGTTCGTTTGACCACTTAAAGTCATGTTTTCGGGTTTCCTCGAAAAACGTGCGCTAAAACTCTATTAGCGTTTTAATACATTATTTGGATCCGTTTTCTTCGGGTGTTGTTCCCATATATTATTTTGGTCTTATTAAGCCCTAGGGATCCATATAATACGCTAACCGAGGTCTCATACCTCCTATGGTTATTTAACACTTATTTAGCGTTTTTCGCTTTTTAAGCGTTTATTTATTTCTTTTGGATTTATTTTTCCTTACCAATATTACTTAGGCACAATTAGGCCCTTAAATAAGGATTAGAATAATCTTAATCGTTATATTTAAGTTTGGGGTATTTCAATCTACCCCCCTTAAGAACTTTGTCCTCAAAGTTGTTCGAGGTTATGGATTACTACACTTACTCATTCTTACATGTCTAATACCAAAACTCATACATTCTTCCTCCTTATTAATTCCCAAATCCATTACTCAAGGTTTATACATACCATGCCATACCAACGTACAATAATTACTCCAATCCGCATTACTACCAACCATCTAGTTCCTCATTACAAACTTTATACATACATACAGTGCAAAGCTATCCCCAAAGCAATGCGATACACATTACAATCCCGCAGGCACTCAGGTCATCTCGACACAGGACTCCTCTATGTCCCGCTGCCCTTGGAATAATACAACATGCTACACTACTATCTTTTCCGGTATGAGCTTCTAACAAATCCTCATTCTCCAGTCTAAGGAAAACCTTTCACAACCGCTAATTAGGAATCTTCCTAAAGCACAACAACTCCAAGTTCCAATTTATATTCATTACTTCTATCCTAAGCGTGATTCTTGTGACCACTTGCGGGGAGCTTCAAGAGTTATTCGACCCTGGTGTGATCAGCACCAGTGTTGAACTATCTTTCCACCCCAATTTGTGTTCGGTTTCCCTTGATCTGATCAGGATCAAGTTCAACTTCCCACATCAGTTTCAAACAAACAGATAATTCAATTATTTTTATTTTCTATCTTTTTACTCTTCTAGTCATGATTAAAATTTCATACAACTCCAAGGGATGGAATTCAGTCCATCCATCATTCTCAATCTACTTCCCAAATACTTACTTCGAAATTCAACGCCTAAGTGCTCATTTCATTGACCTTCGCTACTTTCATCCCTTACTCTCCATCATCTTGATTAATCTAACTAAGGAATACAGTACCTACGGAATCCAATCGTCCTCAATTTGCTTCCAATAATTTACCTAGAAATACACTACTCATGGACTACATACATCTACTACTCTTAATCAATTCGTACTATTTCTTTAAAGGATATCATACTTGTGGAACTCCGTCCACTAATCATTACTCTTCTTTACTAATACTCTTACATTGGGGTTACAAGATGGGTACATTCGTCCTGTGGTATTTGCATCTCTCGTGCCTAATTACCACAATTTCAATATGAATGAATACGTATGTTTATTTAGCATAAGTACCAATCATCCATTCGATTCTCGTTTGTGTTATGCACATTATAGTTTATGTGTTTTATTCATGAAACTTACATTAAGCGGTTTTCGCTCTACCCCCCTTAAAAGGGATTACGCCCACATAATCTACCATATGTTATTATTGAACATTGGTCCATTCGATTCGGGCAAACTGAAGCATTTTAGCTTCATTACGGTTTATTATATAATATACTCTGGTCAAAGGGTCTTAACCATACCAATGGTTTAGTCTTTGCACCAAGAATTCCTATATGAGTTTATTTAACCCATAATTAATTCGGTTCCATCCTAATAGGCTTCAAGGCATAAATAGCCATTCTATTATACTTAATAGGTATATTATCTCCTAGCTAGGGCCCACTAGCTTCTGCTGCGCGACCCTGATAACTTGGGTTACTCACCCTTCATGTTTTCCTTAATGTGCTATACATCACCTTTTTATCCCTCTATTGTGGGAATAAGGTTATTGACACAAATGTGGTATTCTTTTACCGCGTTTGAATTCAATGAGTATAGATCATAACCAGCTCTCTGGTGATCTATTATGTATACTATTCGTGCTTCCACGATTATTTGATAAGCTCCTCCGATTTATTGTCGGGCGAGGTTGAGTCACTACTTAGTTGTAGTGCTTCCTCTATTGTCACTAGCTTATGAATTCTACCAGTTTCCCTGGTTCAGTACAAGTGTCTTTACTTGTATGACCTTGCATTTTCTATGCGTCGGTCCTAGTGACTTTCTTCAATCTTCTTTCACCTTTTTTTCCAATGGAATTCACATCTTGTGATTGTTAGTGTGCTTTGCACACTTCGTGCTTCTTTGGCCTTAGGCCGCACGGTTTGTTGCTAAACTTGCTTAAATGGCTTATGCCATATTCGTTGGTGAAAAGAAGGGTTTACTACTATTTACATTCTCCATATTCCTCGCTATCCCATTAGATCATTAGCTGCACAAATGCAATACCAAAACACTCAGTCATACAGAGTGCAGAGGCGTAAACGCTTGGCCGTAAATCACTTATGTGATAGGAATGAATATATTTGCCTGTCTTCTCATACTTATACTCCGTGTTATAGATTAACTACTTCCTCATAGCGGTTGCTTGTTGCGCACCGTATTCTTACTCATTATACAACATCGTTCTTACTGACTGTGTTACTGTGGTAGCTCGTCTTTACTCATTACCATTGTCGTTGGCACCATTTCCTTATGGTGTAAATACATTAGGAGGTTCCTAGTTCATATGTATGATGATTGTTGTAGCATACCGCAATGGTATTATCTTCCCCATGTGGAGATGTTTTATTTCAGTTTAGGTTTCATGTGTAGGTTGTTTTACCTCACATTATTTCCATCATTTATACCATTTATCAATTATCTTGGTTGACCAAGGATAAAGTAATTTATCGGGTTACAAGCTCTCTTGAGCGTGGGTCATTCGTGGTGTTCAATGGGTATTCACATTGATTGTTCCTGACAATTATTGCCTTTCCAGTGCCAAGCATTGGTTATAGGCTCTAGCTGTGCAGTTTCACTTTGTATGTATATCACCGGGACATCCCCAGAAACTTCAAGGGTTTTCTGGTCCCGTTCTCTAATTTAAGAGTATTTTATCACTGATAGGTGAAAGTTCTTGTTGAGGGGTATGTTTCCACTCATAGGTCTCATGACAAGGTTTACCATGTTCTTGGTTGCATATGAAGTATACTTACTCCTTCAAGTCTTTATGCCCTTTGAGCTATGTGCTTGTACAGTTCACATTATACGCATCCTGTGTTTGCTTCTTAACCGACTCTTCTTCGGTTTCACAGTTGCTCTAAAAGCCTTTTCTAGGCGTAGTAGTTTGGAAATCTCATTTCCTTATTCGATTGTCTCTTGGTAATAACTGCATGCACAAGCTTTGTTGTTAAGGTAGATGGAAGCCTTTTCTAAGGGTTCACATCATCACCGCATTGATAGTCTTCGGCTAACGAGGGGTACCTTCCCTTGGGTTTCTCGTAGTGTCCAAGTGTGGACTAGGCCAATGTTGGCATTATCATGATTCTTATGCCTGTGTGTTACCATTTCTCCAGAAGGCATGAAGGAAAATTAAAAGCTGCGTCAATTGTATATAGACTGATGCTCTAGTGACAATGACATTGAGGTAGTCTTTACTCCAAGCCACTCATAACGTTGAGTTCAAATTGGGTGATTCAATTGTCGATCTGTTTGTCGTATGAAGCATTATCTTTTGCAAGTCTTGTTATTAATGGTGTGGGTTTTGCAATCGTTCAAGTTTACATAACGTAGTTGGTTCATGGCTTTTAAGCCTTATTGCTGCAAGCTATGCTATTTGCAAGCTTCTTATACATATTTCCCCTTCTTGTATACCCCATAGGTTGGAGGTATTGCTGGGCTCCATGGTAAGTCGTGACATCACGCTTCTGTTCATAGGAGGCCCTTTAGGCAATCTGGTGTTAATCCGTGCCTTCTAGTAATTTAGGGTATTTCCTGTTAAGTGAAATCCCTTCGGTGTCCTAACCGAGTGTTCGTTCTAGCTCCCGTGCTCTTATCAGGGTGCTTTGTTCAACTGTTGTTAACACAGGCACCCTTCAAGGATTGCTCTGGGTGTTGTTGGTTATGCCATTACATCCGGCTAGTATTTATGGTATGTTGTGTCTACTATACCGCCTTGTGGTATTGTATTTTAGTTATCTCTTTTTGGGTTAGAACGTCTCCCGTTCTTGGGTAGACTGTTTATACTTGCTCCTAGTGCTTAATACTAGGTTTAAAATCCTCTCCAATGATAGGTTATGCTCCTTGGTAGTTTGTATTTGTGCTTGGGATTCTCGTCCCATTTGTTGAACATGGTGGTGCTCACATTAGGCATTTGCCATACTATATTCAGGCTGGGTATACTTCCCAGCTGTCATGTATTTGCTTGATGGTTTGCGACATATCCGATGTCTATACTTGTTAGTCTGCGCTCTTTGCGCTTCTTAATCCTCATTCCTTATCTTTAGATGGATTCTCTGAATTCTTTTGTACTTATTACTTAGCTGAATTCCTTCTCCTTGATCGTCTGAAGTGTCCAGCTGTTCTGGTTTGAACTTACTCATGGTCCGTAGAGCAGAGTTGACTACTTCCCGTGTTTCGCACACTGCATGTATACATACGTGGGGTACTTGTTGATACGTTACCACTTACCCAACTATTTGTCAGGCCCGCAAGCTCCTTCGGAGTGCGGTTGTCCCACATCCCATATTTGGGTATACTCGTAGTGTTTGTCACACGCCTAGGTGAAGTATTCTATTGTCAACTCCTCTTGTATCATTCTATGATACTCACCATAATTTTGTTGGTTTGGTTTTAAAAATACAAGGTTTTAAAAGAAGGTTTGTGGTTTTGAAAGAAAACTTGGTTTTAAAAAAATAACGGTTCGGTGTTAAAAGAAGTTTTTCATGGCATTGCCATATTTGAGGTTTTGACCGAGTCCAGCTTCTTGCTGACTGGTGTGTCCTTAATACAATGGTCGGGCCGTCAAGCCTTTCCAAGATTCCACTCTTCCAGTTTTTAGGATGTGTGATCCTGTAGTTGTTCCATTGCTGTCACGGTACATTACTATGCACCTGAGGTATGTTAGAGTTCCTCTTCATGTTTTTGTTTTTGCTGCACTTGCCGTGGCAAGTGCGTGGTACTGGTGGTTTTTAGGTAAACCTATACCGGTCACTGTATGGTTTCCACTCGTTTTTGGTAGTCTTGTCGACTCTTCCTTTGATATATTGATTCATGATTGGGTTACTTGATCCTTCAAGTAGCTTCTCAATGATCTTGACATGGTTGTCGTTGATTGGGATACTTCTTCAATCCTTGGAGATTCCCTTTTGATTTGGTTGTGTTCTTCCTTGTTGCTCATTCCCACTGGTTTACCATGGTTATTGAGCCTTAGCTTGTTTAGGCACTACTCTTGTAGTCCTATCGGTTCATATCCCGTGGATATTCTTGTAGCTGTCTAAGCTATGTTGGCCAGGTATTGTAACTTTCTTGGCATTGTAGTTCCGGAGTTAACCGTTCCCGACTATGTCCTTAGTCGGCTAGCATACCGTTAGTGGTATTATTTTAGTTATTACTGTCCCGTAGTCTTGTATCTCGGGTTCCATTACTGCTTCTTTTTCCGCTTTGCTGCACGCTTAGTGCTTCTTTTCCAGTTGCTCATTGGTCGACTAGCCAGGTTTCGCGACTGCTAAGCATGTCGCCCCAAGCTGTTGTAAGTTGTAGTCTCCTTATGGTTGGAGTGCTCTTTTAACCGCTATGGAGTGCGGGTATTGTTGTTCAACCGGAATCCATTTCCGGGACTTCTATTCTTGGAATCTACTGCTTGTCGGTCCTTGTTCACCGTGCGGTGGTTTCACAACTGCCAGATCGGGTTTTCCCGAGTATGAGAGGACTTTCCTTCTCTCTGGCGTTCTTTCCCAAGTTATACAATGGGTTTGCGGTGGGCGGGACTGGTATTGTAGGTATCCGGTACACACCGGGAGTTCCGGTCTAGCATATCTCTAATGCTAACACTCAGCCCTTGGCCCTAAGCTTCTAATTCCTAACTCGGTATTCCTAAACTCGGTATTTCCAGTCATCAGAGCGATACTTCGCTCTGATACCACTTTTTGTAACACCCCTACCGCTAATACCGTTATTACCGTCCAATCTCCTTATACATCCATACTCACACAGCGGATACATACTTACACGACGGCGGGTGGTACAATGCCGTTAGCCACCCACATGACTAACAAGGCTACTACCACATACAACATCGGTCTGATGGACCGGAATATCCGAGTACTACACAATTACATTACACATTCCAAATACAAACCAAGTACTACCTTTCTCCATTCAATACAATACTCCATAATTTCAATACAATACAGTACACCGAGTTTACTAAGATCCTTATTCAAATACAATACCTCCTTCAAGTTCATACTTACTCACTAAGAGTCTACATCTACCCATTCCTCACAACTACATACAAGGCTCCAAGCCTTTTACGATTTTTCTACTAACTGCAATTCATCTTAACTACCCGAGCGTAGTCGCCAGTCTCTCACTGTGATCAAGTCCGCTTCGGGTACCTGCACACTAAAAATGGTGCCCCAAGGGGCTCAGCTTAAGCTGAATATGATAACCGCATACCCCGCGTACTAGCGAGGGTACGCCGACCACTTGGTTGAATACATGCAGTTCGTTTTATTCATACATACATGCTCTTATTCATACCAATACAATACTTTACAAAG
Organism: Limonium bicolor; assembly: GCA_023374045.1. Taxonomy (NCBI): domain Eukaryota; kingdom Viridiplantae; phylum Streptophyta; class Magnoliopsida; order Caryophyllales; family Plumbaginaceae; genus Limonium; species Limonium bicolor. The sequence goes on along the minus strand of CM041777.1, from coordinate 227,768,018 downwards.
GATACATCCATACAGTTCAATACATACACGGAAGACAATACAAGTCAACCAATACATACTTACCTTCACAAACATACGCATACACAATACTTATACAATACATACGCAATACATACAAAATACACAATACTTGTTAGCTTCATTATGCACCCAGGTTAGAAATGGGTGCTCTTTATTCTTTTACTCAGGGTCAATGACTTACACCAGCCAAGACCATTATTCATACAATACTTTACTTACTTACTACATACTCATGTTAAGTCGGTATGACCTCTGGGCAGGGACTACTCTGCCCCACCACCAGGCTTTACTTGGTTCACTAATCCAGGATGCTACCCATTTAAGGGGTTTGGGCCGTGGACCAGTTTAAGAACCAGGAATCGGATCCAACCTCTTGTGTCTCCTCATCCTCACGCGTGGCCGAAACTATATCGGACTTCTACTCATTCCAATTTACTCAATACTTACCTTAGGAGTTAGGTAGTTAGGAATTAGTAGAAGTCATTCACATACAAGCCACACAATAATCCATTACTTATATACACATACTTACAAAATACAATACAATACACAAGTACACTACAAAGTGCATACATACTTATCCCCATCCATTCATTTCATGAATTATACAAACTAGTGTTCAAGACAATATATATCAAGAACAACTTAAACAAGCACAAGTAGGTGCAATATAGTCCGATTCATGCATTTATCTTATTTAGGTGATCAAATAAGCACACGAATCGGGGTAACCCGGTTAGGATACAGAGCATGAAGAAATCATACCTTTTACTGGAATTTACTTTACCGGTGTCCTCACGTTCCTTCGGTCCACTCTTGTTCCTCGATTCTTATTCTCGAACCAATGACTACATGTCAAATGGTTCAATTAATACTAAGCATTACAATACATACATACATACTTAATACTCTCGTACTTACCCCGTTATCCCGTTATTTCGGTTTATCTTAAGGTTCGTATACTTACAACTTCCTCAATTACCTCTCTAACTTGTTTATACCTTTAATGACCCTTAAACATCATTAACTAAGTACTAATTATCTTATACTATCATTACCATTCACTTACTTACCTTAAAACCCAGTTAATGAGCTTAAAATTCATTTTTGGTGTTGGTCCGGGACCTTGTCCGGGTCCTTAGTCCCGGACCAACACTGGTCTAAAGTCTCGGGTGAATTTCATTTATGGTCGGGGACCTTGTCCCCAACTCAAGTCCCAGACCAGGCGCTTGGTTAAACTCTCGGCATGTTTTTCATTATGGTCCGGGACCTTGTCCCTATCTCAAGTCCCGGACCAGGCACAGTCTGCTACTCTCGGGGTTTTACAGGGGGTGGTCCGGGTCTTGGTCCTGGACCTAAGTCCCGGACCATCACAGGTCTGTTACAGTTTTTGCATTTTTCTTACTCTGTTCAATTCCTTTCTTTGCCCAATAAATTTCCAAATGTTCCTACACTTAATCCCACATGTTTAAGCACCTAATTAAGCTTCTAAACATGCCCAATTCCTTTACCAACTCCTTACTTCTTTTCATTCTAATTTACATACATAATTTCTACATTTGCATTCTAGCACTTACATTCTTCCTCCTAGTTGTGCAATGCTACAGATTTTGGTTCTTACTGCCTCCATACATATTTTCCTCTCCTAATGCCATTCCCAAGGCCTATAATGCATTATCTTGCCTCTTCAAGTTCTACACTCATTTTACTAGGTCTTGCTCACAAGTTCGCCTAGTTCCTCCAATACATTTGAACAACTCTTGCTATAGATTTTATACTCCTATATCCTCATACCACAACTACCAGTCCATAGTCACTAAACCTCTCTACTAATCCCAACACACACCTTGGTTCTCCTATTCACCAAGTCATCCATAAATGTACATATTCCTACCAAAATTTTGCCATAGTTCACCTACTTTTCTTACTTAGCCATATATATCCATTCTCATCAAATTCATTCCTAATCTAGCCACACCCATACAAGGGTCCTACCAGCACTCAAATCAATACCAATACATCATTACTTCCTCAAACAACAATCCCAATATACATACAAATTACATTTGGCTCCAAGGCCTACAATTCAAATACTTAGCTCACAAATACTCAAAACTTCATAAGCTTCAATACTAATACAAGATTTTGGGTTCTTTAAATAGTTTACCCATTCCCATTACTCTAATGCATTTAAATTTTAGCATTTAAGGAGGAGCTCTTACCTTGAGCTTATAATCTCCTTCATTCCTTTCCAATTCTCCACTTCCTCTCTTTCTTGCACAAATCGGTTATGTGGGGAATGGAGTTGCCAAACTCCATTCCTATCACCCAAAGCACACAAAACAAGTATAATTAATATACTAACCCTTAGATTAATGCTAGTTCATTAAAATGTTTAAAGCAAGATTTATAGGGTTTACCTTTGGAGTGTTTTAGGAGGGGTTTTAGCCCTTGGTTCAAGAAGGTGATCCCACCACCATTGCAAGGTTGAAATTATGCTCAAAAGAGAGAGAGAGAGAAAAACAGGGCATTACAAAGGGTAGAAATCGGTTACAAAGGAATATGAAGAAAATGTGAGTTTTTCATGTTGATTTTTACCTTAATGGAGAGAGGAGACTCCAAGCTTTAATTTGGTACCACTTTCTCTTCAACTGGGCAAAACCCATGGAGATGAACTTCCTCATTTTTGGATTTTGAAAAGAGAGAAGTGTAGAGAATGATGAGGAGAGTAAGAATATGTAATTATTTTTACATTAGGAGCTCACATGGAGGTAAAGCATAGAGGTAAAGTGAGGTAGCCATGGATGGTTGTTGAAGCTCTCAAAAATCGCCATCCCATGGGGAGAAGGAGAGAGAAATCGATGGGGGAAGTAGAAGGGTAGGAGAGAGATGAGGGAAATGAGAGAGTGAGGTGAGAGAGTCCTTTTCTACTATTTTGTACTTTTACTTTTTGCTTTTTGATTTGTTTAGTTAGTGTGTGAGTGTGTGAGAGGGTTTATTAATGTCTAAAAACCGACCCCCTTATATTACTACTAGTTGGAGCGTTTTTCGTCTTTTACAGTAAATGCTCATTATTTTACCCGGTTTTGGTACTATTCACTAACCGGGCCCGTTTTCCGGAATTTTCTCGTTTCTTCAATTTTATTGGTTATTAAGCTTCCATTAACGCTTAATTATTGTTATTTAATGATTTATAATTTTTACGGGTTCGTTTGACCACTTAAAGTCATGTTTTCGGGTTTCCTCGAAAAACGTTCGCTAAAGCTCTATTAGCGTTTTAATACATTATTTAGATCCGTTTTCTTCGGGTGTTGTTCCCATATATTATTTTGGTCTTATTAAGCCCTAGGGATCCATATAATACGCTAACCGAGGTCTCATACCTCCTATGGTTATTTAACGCTTATTTAGTGTTTTTCACTTTTTAAGCGTTTCTTTATTTCTTTTGGATTTATTTTTCCTTACCAATATTACTTAGGCACAATTAGGCCCTGAAATAAGGATTAGAATAATCTTAATCGTTATATTTAAGTTCGGGGTATTTCAGTCCACAATAATTAATAATTACGTTCATTCCTATCATCTTCTAATTAATTAATTATTTCACTTCTTAGATTAATCAATTTCTAATAATTTATCTTTTCTTCCAAAACTAATTATTTTATTATCTTCTCCCTTCTTTTGAATAAATTCTTCTATTTATATTCCCTTCTCTTCTCCATCTTCTTCATCGGTTGCTCGATGCACTACGCTTATCTTCTCCCAACATCAAATTTCTCCTTCTTCCTCTGTTTTCTTTGAGCTTCTTCCCCTGGTGCCAAATTAGAGTTGCTGGAAGGGTAAGGGTTACTACCTAGCTAAGGGTAAGATATTGTTTATTTTAGTTGTGAATTGGTGAATTTTTTATTTATGGCTATTGTACTACGACCCCGAATTCGTTCACGGGTGATACCTGTGAATCTGCTGATCCATTCTCGTATTGGAGCGTGTGACCAGGTAAATTTCTGTGTTCATAATCGATTTCTTGTGGGGTTTGTGATGGTGTTTTGAAACCTTAATTAGGGATTTGTAAATTGGGAATTTATTCCCCCGTGTAATTGTGAACTGATGGTTATGATTTTACAATCTGAGGTTTTACTACTGTTTTGGGAGACTTTGACTAGAATGATTGCATTATTGGTATCGATTGGTGCTCCGTGTAAATTGTTGGTACCTTTGGTACTCCGTGTAAATTGATGGTACTATGTATCCCGTGTATATTTTTATTTGCACTGCAAACATTGAAACAAAGTTAAGCTCTATGATATACTCCTTTAGGTCAGAAGTACCTTTTGGAGGGTGTGCACACTTAAGGACTTAGGGTGAGGTGGTATTATTATTGCGGCCCCAATTTGGGTGTTCGTCCGCATGTAAATTATGATTAGCTCCTTGTGAAAGCTCCCTTGTTACTTTATTGCTATTGTCTGCTGGAAAATGGTTTTGGATTGTTGGATTGTGTTACCTTCAGTTTGCTTGCTTAATTGTTGAAAAGAGATTTCAAAATGTATTTTACACATTGAGGCAGAATTTACTCAGTTTCACTAATTTGTGCGGCCCCTTCTTGTTTGTATATATGTTTTCTGATCGCAGGTATGGATGGCTAAGACTTGGGTTGGGATCGCGTTGCCACATAGATGTTAGGAGTGACCACTGCTGCTTTTGATAAAATTGTTTTAACATACATTACTATGGATTTTTACTTCGAAATATTCGTGTTGATGGAGGAGTATTAGCCTTAGCACTCAGGTGGTTGAGTGTGGCAGTAGTTCCTCGAATTTAATTTACATTCCGCTGTGGTTTTTATGGTAAACTTTTGTCATATTTTACTTGCAAATTATTCATCTTAGTTGCAATTGAAGTTGTGGTATTAATGTGCATTTTTCAAGGATGTTTTTTTGTCTATTTTTGCAAAGAAGGACCTGTCCGAACATCCGTCCAGACATGCAAGTTTGGACAGGCCTCGAGACGTATTTTGTTTTTACAGTATAGTGGTGTCCGAACATCTGTCTGAACTTACATGTTCGGTCAACATGTGAGGATGGGTCTGGCTTGTAAGTCTCGGCATTGGTCCGAACTAACATGTCCGAACCAATGTCCGGACTTAATATGTTTCAACCCTCGACTTGTGTTCGAACGTCAACATCCGGACACAAGTTTGGAATTTTCGGATTTCTCAACTGCAAAGCCCAGAGAACTCAAGTTGAACCAGACAAAACCATCAGTAGAAAAATAAGATCCAAGGCTCTTGTAGTAAGCATATCATCAGCCAACACACCATAAACTAAAAAGAAAAGAGAAAAATAAACAACTAAACTAAGAAAGTGAAAAGAGATTAAAACTGGTGGGTTGCCTCCTACCAAGCTGGCCGGAGTTAGAGTCTCTGGCTAGACTTCACAAGATAGCATCAAGGAGGGCCACCACAACAGCTAGCAAGGGTTTTCTTCAGTCTGAAACGTCATTGCAAGCGCAACTTCTTCAAAGATTTAGAAGGCGGTGCCGGAGTAGCATCAAAAACTGTAACACCCCTAAAACCGGCCTAAGAGTTAAGGGTATTACACGCCGCGTATTACTACCAATAACGCAAGGCTCTAAAACACTCAAATGCAATAAAGGCCCAAAACAGAGTTTATATAAACATTGTAAACCAAAGTATTCAAATACAACGGAAGCAAATACAAAATCCCAAATACATATCCAAGTCAGAAACAGAAATCAAAATAGTGTAGGGCCCTGAGGCTACAACATCATAAATAATAGTCTGAACAAACGAAAAGCTAAACTCTATAGCTCCAGAATCTTAAGATGATCCTCGCTGATCAATCTGCTAAAATGTTAGAAGTAGGGGAATGAGCACACAACTATGCCCAGTAAGCAGCGACCGTCATCAGTAAGGTCGCTCAAAACAATTGAAATCAGAAGAAGGAGAAGATAAACGTATATCCACAATCCTCAATACTCAGAAGCTTTCAGAACAGAAACAGAGAGGAACAAAATGGTTCCCAATTCAGAAACAATCAGAACTCTTAAACAGAAAGGGGACAAGACACAATGCACACACTCAGAAGGGTCGAAAACCCATAGACCATACCAGGTCTCTCGGCAACGCAGAAATGACTCGAAAGAGCCAAAGGGTTCGTCAACCCCACAGAACAGAAAGGGAATGACCCACACTCAGAACGACGTCTACATGGTATACCACGGAATAGCTCGACCCAGCCATTCACGGCTCAGAAACAAAGTGTAATGTCCCAAAACAGAAGGATTGCTTAAACAGAAGCAAAGTTGCATTTAAATATGCCAAAACACTCATAAATCAGTAGTACAGATCATAAGGAATCCAATGCCGCAGACGGCACTCAAATCGGAGTTCAAACGAAGAAGTTACGCTGAAAACAGAGGGGTGTCCGAGCTTGTGTCCAGACGTCGAAGTTCAGACGCAAGTCGAGACTCGGAAACCAAAGATTGTCAAATGTCCGAACTTGTGTCCGGACATCAATGTTCGGACACAAGTCGAATTGAAATCAGATAGAGGAATTCAGAATGTCCGAACATCAATGTTCGGACTGATGTTCGGACGGGGTACAGAAAAGAGTTACGCGGAAGGTCCGACCTTGTGTCCGGACGTCGAAGTTCGGACACAGGTCGAACTAAAATCAGAGAAGAACCCAAGGGCGTGTCGAACATCAAAGTTCGGACTTATGTTCGGACATGCCCCGAACTTTGAAAATCAACAGAGCAAGACGCACTGTCCGAACTTCAAAGCTCGGACAGAAGTTCGGACAGTGCGAAAACTGCATTTTCCAGAAGACGAACAGAGCAGAAACTTGTGCAAAAACATCATCACGAATTGCCAAATTGATACACACACCAAATCACAGAGAAAAACAGAGAACCATGGGGTTTTAACCATTCCAAAACGCAACCAAACAGACAAACAAACAGAATTCACACCCAAAACAAAACCGTTGCGATCCCTATGGCTGAACTTCCAAACCGAATCGAGTAACCACCTACCTCAGTTCGAAGTGCAGAAAGTCCAGAATACAGCAGCAACAACACCGAACAATCGCTCAACCAGACAGATCCAATCAGCCACTGATCACGGATAACACCCAACAGTAGTGTAGCCTCAACAATCAGAATCCCCAACGCAGAATCTTCGTCGCTGATTAAAGAAGAAGAGGAACGCAGCAGCAACGAGACCTTCTATCCAATTCCAGCAGCAGAAATCTCACAGAGGCAGAACTTGAGAGAGAGAAGAGAGGGAAGAAGAGGCAAACTGTCGCTCTGAAGCACAAGATGAGACGCTCCCACGATCTATCTGACGTGATTACTAATGCTCAGAGAATGAAAGTAAAATAAGGAAACCTTTTCCTTATAAATCAGATAATTAATTACCTTAATTACTTAACCAAATGACCTCCTCACCCTTGACAAATGAAACAATGTCGCTGACGTCCCAACTGACACAAGAGATTATCCAACTTTAGAATACGTTGTAGCAGATATAATATAAGGTAGGAATCATACGGTTATAACAAAAACAGTAGAAACAGGAGTAGCAAAAGAGGAACTCTCAAGAAAGGACACTCCATGTGCATAGGTGGAGAAAATAAGAGCCAAGGTACTTCTTTAGACGAGCACCATTCACCTTGAAGGCCTCTCCAAACTTGTTTTCTAGCTCGTAGGCACCATAGGAAGTGAGTCCCATAACCTTAAATGGGTCGGCCCAGTGGACTTGAGCTTTCCAAGAATGAGACAAAGTCTAGAGTTATATAAGAGCACCAAGTCACCAACCCTAAAATCTTTCTGTTGGATCATCTGGTCATGAATATCTTAGAACGCTCCTTGTAATCCTGGAGCTGCCATAAGATTGCTCCCTTAATTTTTCCAACTCATACAATTGAAACTTTAACTTCTTACCAGCAACATTCTGATCAAAATTCAGGACCTTCAGAGCCCAATAAGCTTTATGCTCTAGCTCAACTGGGAGATGACAAGACTTCCCATACACCAGCTTAAAAGGAGACATACCTATGGGAGTCTTGAATGCAGTTCTATAAGCCCACAAAGCATCATCAAGCTTGAGACCAATCCTTCCTTGAGGAATTGACTATCTTTTGAAGAATCCATTTTAGCTCTGGTTACTCACTTTTGCTTGACCATTAGTTTGGGGATGATAAGGAAAAGCAACCTTATGAGTCACCCCATACTTAGACATCACGGAATCAAAGGCCCTGTTGCAAAAGTGAGAATCATCATCATTGATGATAGCTCTTGGCACACCAAATCTTGTAAAGATGTTTTTCTTCATAAACTTGACCATAGTTTTAGCGTCAGCAGAAGGGCAGGGGATTGCTTTGACCCACTTGGAAACATAATCTACAGTAACAAGGATGTAGTGGCCATGAGAAGAAAGAAATGGGCTAGCAAAGTCAATACCCCAGACATTAAATAATTCTACTTCAAGAATTCCCTTCTAAGGCATCTTGTGCCTTCTTGAAATGTTCCCTATCCTCTGGAAATTATCGCAGTGAGAGCAGGAGCAGTGTATCCTTGTGTAGAGTAGGCCAGTAGAAACCACACTCTAACACCTTGGCAGCTGTCCTAGTGGGACCATGGTGACCACCTGCCTCTCGAGAATGGCAAAACTCAATCACACAGTCAACTTCTTCATCAGGGAGGCATCATCTTATTAGTCCATTAGCACACACCCTAAAGAGATAGGGGTCCTCCCAAACATAATGACGGGCTTCGGAAAGAAAGTTCTTCCTCCGGTTGTAGCTTAAATCATGGGGAATCAAACCAGAGGCAAGATAGTTAGCCAGGTCAGCATACCATGTCTCTTTAACTTTCCCAATAACAAATACTGTTTCATCAAGGAAAATTTCATTTATTGGTACCCCATCATCTGGAGTCTCAAGCCTAGACAGATGATCTGCAACTCCATTCTGCTCCCCTTTCTTATCAACAACTTCGAAGTCAAGTTCTTGGAGAAGCAAGATCCATCTCAGGAGCCTGGGCTTAGAATCATTCTTTTGGAAGAGGTACTTCAAAGCAGAGTGATCGGTATGAGCAATTACCTTACTTCCCAGCAAATAGGACCTAAACTTATCAAGAACAAACATCACAACAAGTAGCTCATTTTCAGTAGTGGTGTAATTCTTTTGAGCTTCAGATAGAGTCTTACTTGCATAAGTTATAACCCTAGGAATTTTGTCCTTCCTCTGACAGAGTGCAGCACCAACAGCATAATCACTAGCATCTGTCATGATCTCAAAAGGAAGAGACCAATCAGGAGGAACCACAATAGGTGGAGAAATGAGCTTACTCTTGATAGTCTCGAAGGCTTTCAAATACTCCTCTGAGAATTGAAATTTCACATCTTTTTGTAGAAGATTAGATGAGGGCTTGAAAATTTTGGAAAAGTCATGGATGAACCTCCTATAGAACCCCGCGCGACCCAGAAAATATCTAACATCCTTAACTAAAGTGGGAGGAGGCAGCTTCTCAATGACCTCCACTTTAGCCTTATCCACCTGAATACCATCTTTGGAGACCTTGTGTCCAAGCACTATACCTTCAGGTACCATGAAATGGCACTTCTCCCAATTTAAAACCAGATGGGTCTCCTCACACCGGCCTAGTATCTTATCCAGCTGCTCAAGACACACATCAAAACTCTGGCCATACGCAGAAAGTCATCCATGAAAACTTCTATGCTCATCTCAATAAAATCATTAAAAATCATCATCATACAATACTGAAATGTGGCAAGAGCTTTGCAAAGACCAAATGGCATCCTCCTATATGCCAAAGTACCATAAGGCAGGTGAAGGTGGTATTCTCCTGGTCCTTAGGGGCAATGAGGATTTGAAAATAACCGCTATACCCATCAAGGAAGCAGTAGAACTCTTGCCCAGCTAACTGCTCCAACATTTGATCAATAAACAGATGTAGGAAGTGATCCCTTCTTATGGCACCATTCAAGCGTCGATAATCGATGTACATCCTCCAACCAGTGGTTTGCCTCTGGGGCACTAATTCACCTTTCTCATTGGGTACTGCAACTATTCCCCCTTTCTTGGGAATAACTTTCAAAGGAGAAACCTAGCGGCTATCAGAGATGGGATAAATGATATTTGCATCTAGAAGCTTCAGAACTTCAGCTTTCACTACTTCTTTCAGGTTTGGATTCAATTTCCTCTGGGGCTACCTCACTGGTTTGATACTGTCTTCCATGTAAATTCTATGAGTGCAGAACCCCAGACTGATCCCTTTAATATTTGCCACTGACCACCCCAAAGCTCCTTTGTGCCTTCTTAACACCTTCAGAAGTCTGATTTCCTACGAAACAGACAGAGATGAAGAAATAATAACAGACAAGGTGCTACCCTCTACCAAGAAAGCATACTTAAGATTTGAAGGGAGAGTTTTAAGTTCAAGATAACGGGCTTCTCTATTGAAGGAACGAGCCTCTGAGTAGGCCTATCCAATGGCTCCACAGGAGGAACATAACAGTGAAAGTAGGATCGACCCTGGTTGAGTTGCTGGACAACAGTAGCTACCTCAACGCTCTCCTTATCATCCTTAATCGAGTGGCATAACACCTGCTCTAGTAAATCATAATTCTCAAGCAAGAAAGAAGAGTCATCAGCATTCTTAGCAACATAAGCATCATAATCATCAAACAATCATCAGCGACGTCAACTGAAAGCACGACATGAGAAGAAACATTTGTTCTCATCATCTTAGTAATATCAAAACTGAGTTCCTCATTAAAAATTAAGAGTGATCTTTCCCATGTCAACATCAATGACAGTTTTAGCAGTTCACAGGAACGGTCTACCCAAAATCAGTGGTACTTCAACATCCTCATTCATATCAAGAATGACAAAAATTAGTAGGGAAGAAGAAGTTACCAACACCTACCACAACATTCTCAACCATTCCTTGAGGTTCGATTGAAGAACGATCAGCTAATTGTAAGTTAAAATGAATTGGAACAAGCTTACCAACATGAAGCTTCTTATAAACTGAATAAGGCATCAAATTTATACTCGCTCCAAGGTCGCATAGTCCAAAACCACAGTCCATGTCTCCAACGGTGCAAGGGATGATGGACTGCCCAGGATCTCCACACTTAGAAGGAAACTTCTGCGGATGGCTACAGAGCACGTCTCGGTCAGCTAAATGATCTCACTCTCCTTAAACTTTCTCTTGTTAGAAATCAAATCCTTCACAAAACGAGCATAATTAGGCATCTTCTTGATAGCATCGATCAAAGCAATATTGATAGTAAGCTTAGAAAACACATTTAGAAATTTCCCAAATTGATCATCAAGTTCTTTCTCTTTCAATCTATTAGGTGTAACACCCCAACTCATAAAACCGGAATTATCGCCCAACCTCCAAGTACTTATATTAACAATGTAGCAGAAATTTCTACAATAGTCGGTGTTACCGCCGTTAGTCACCCACGTGACTAACTAGGCATACTAAATTCTCTAAGATCTAGCTACGGTCTGATGGATCCGAATGTATCGAACATAAGTTTATACTAAACCTTAACCAAATACATATTCTGAGTATAAAATATCTCATATCCTAATACATCTTACTACAACTTATATCATCTACTAAACGAGTGTACATGCACAACTCGTGTAACAAAAGTTTAAACTTCCTAAAGTACTTCTACCTGCTCCTACTCTCAGGTCGGGTCATCTTCTGTCGTTTACCTGCAAAATATAATATGGATGCCCCGAGGGGCTCAACACCTTTGTTGGTACGGTTAACGTGTATCCCCCAAGCTAACGGGGCTACGCACGACTAGTTGGTCATATACATGCGATTGATTATTCATACAATAATAATAATAAATATAATAAAACACAACGCAATCATGTGAACAATCACAGCTCAAACACATTGAACGACTTAGTAAGGGTTCCTTAAGTAAGTGAGTTAGCCTTTTAACTCCTTAAATTGAGAATTATTTGATTCTCATATTATTTCTTATCTCAAATATGTCAACCATTCTCAATTAGATTTGGTTGTCTCTTATTCCATTGTTTATCTTTGTCGGGTCAAAAGTAACCCTAGCCAATGAGCTATTAACTCCATTGGTTAAATAAACAATATTTCTTAAAATTTTGATTTAGGAGATCCCACCGCACCATCTTAAACTGGCCTCCCACCTCGGACTGTAATTCAAAGTGGCCGGGTCTGTTTGTCGACCCTAGGCGACAAGTCCGAAGACAAGCCCATTTGGAAGCCGGCGCTAATAAAAGGTAACCGACCTCCCCTAAAAACATGCATGACCGGACCATTCCGGATTCCTTACTCCCAAGTTCCAGTTAGTAGAAGTCTCAAAGACATTGTTTGTTAGTTAAACCTCTTTCGGTTATTAACAAACTAATATTAGGGAGTGTTCAATATTCTCATATAGTTGTTTACTAAACATACTTAGCAAGTCCTCAAAGGTAGGTTGTGTTAGTTTGATACAAACATACAACAAATACAATAAACCGGTTGCATGCTTTATTCTTGTTTAGTTCGAACACATAAACAAACAGCACACAAGCCAAGGGACACCTCGTTAGCAAGCAAGCTACAAGAAAACTATACCGTTCACCGTTATTGTCGGTTATCTACTCTCCTCTGAAGTCCACTTACTCAAATCCTATAACATTCATCGAATCGGGTGGTTAATTACTTTTAATTAACCTTGCTCGTTTCATCACTAACGATTCCCGACTAGTAATTACTAGTTCATCGTAGTTGAAACTTAATCACATAAGTTAATCATTTCTCATTATTTCTCATACTTGTTCACCCCCTAATGACCATTATACGTCACCCAACAACTCCTAACAACCTTATAATATCATTACCCATCAAGCCTCTTCATTTCTCTTCATAAACTAACTCACGGTACAATTTTCATGTTGGTCCGGGTCTTGGTCCGGCCTATAGTCCCGGATCAAGTCATTTCAGCAATTCTTGGGTGTTTTTTCACTGTGGTCCGGGACTTTATGCAGGGACCAGGTTCCGGATCAATGCAGGAGTGTATTTTTGCAGGTTTTAGTGCTGGTCCGGGACTTTATCCAAGGACCAAGTCCCGGACCACACATTAAACTGTTAAATTTTATATTTTGAACTTCATTCTCCACTTGTTCTTTTGCCCAATCTTCTTCTAATCTCTCCACATGTATCCTAACATGTTCTAACACCATTTTAACCCCTTAAACCTTCTCATCTCAAGGTTACAACTTCATTACACCTTTATCCAAATATTGTAATTTGTTTACACTTACAACCTCAAACATTCTTGCATTATTCCCTTGTAACTCATTTCTTAACATCATCTCAAGTGGTACTACTTACCAATTCTCTCCACAACTCTTCCTAGAGTGTGCTAACCTTATTTCTTCAATCCTATTTCCATATCTCATTGTTTACCAACCTAGTTATACTAAACTTGGCCTCATTGCATCTCCTTGCACAATTTCCTTTCCTTTACTCTTTCTATTCATCATTCCCAAGCTTGTACATACACATGCATCTCTACTCATACTCTTAACACCTTACATTTTTTCACCCAAACTTATACAATCACTTAACCTTTTACACATCTTTTACTCCCTTCCTCAAGTCTAGTCATCACTTCCAAACTTATACTCATTAATGCACCACTAGACAACCTCCTAACATCATACATCTTACTCTCCATTATCTTGGCCATACCACATTCTTCTTAGACAATTTTCACCTCCATCACCCAAGTCCAACCATTACTAACAAGGATATACTTATTAATTCATTACTAGACAATCTCTTACCATCTCACAACATATTTCCTCAAATTTCTCATTAACCTTAACAATTCTTCCCTTGTAGTTTAAAGGTGATTATCACTCCTATTTAACCTATATTCCCCCTAATCAACTCTAAGTCATTCTAACTCATGAGAACACCTTAGTTTATTCATTTCCACCAAGTTAACCCTTAATGACTCCTAGTAAGTTCTAGGTCATAGTAATTCACCTAACACTCAAAACACTTGGTTTCTACCCTAATTCTGCCATAGCTTACTCTACTATATTATCATGCCCTAATGCATAGTCTTTCCTTCCCTAATCAACACAATACATCAAATCCTTATTTCATTATATTTCTCACCTAATTCAAGATATCCATAATAAACACAATATGGCGCAATAATCTTAAATTGCATAGCACTAAGGCTCTTAAATGACATGGCTCTTATGCCCTTAAATGACATGGCTCTTAGGCCCTTAAATGACATAAATTAAACACTGAATTTCCATCATTGCCACCTGCACACAATAATCCCATGGAAATACTTAACAACTCTTATAATTCACCTTATGATTGTTTTTCTAACTCATATACCATTAGCTCTTTGATCACAAGTTCTTAAGCTTGTTCATATTCTTCCCAAGTTAATATAACCCATATTATAATTTAAACTCTAGGCTACATTTTGTATCAATATGAATACAATTCCTTAAGGCATTAATCAACATTAAGGTAAGTCATTTACCTTAAGATTTCATGCCCTTTTCTCTCTTCTTCTCTTGATTTTCTTGATTGAATTCGGCCAAGGAAGTTTGATCACTTGCCATACTTCTAACCAAGGTTCAAATTAAGACAATTAGCACTAAGTAAAACCCCTAGACTCATTAAAACAACTCTTAAATACTAAGATAGTGCTTAAAACACTAAATTGGATATTACCTTAGGAATCTTGGAATGAGTTTGGTAAGGAATCAAAGCAGGGCTTCAACTAAGCTCTTGAAGATTGAATCAAGGCTAATACAAGGAATAAAACAAGTCATCAAGAGAAGCCAAAATCGGCCATATATGAAAATGGAGAAAACTTGAGTTTTTTTTAGCTTTTCTAACCTTAACCCAAAGAGAGTGTTAACTAGGTCTTGAATATGAATTTTACTCTTCAAATGGAGCTCCTTAAATGGAGTCAAAATTCAGCTTTTGGATTTTTGAAAAGAGCACTTTGAAGCCCTTGACGCAGCTAAGAGAAATATGTGGTTTATTTATGATTTGGAGTTTTGTGTTGACTTGGGCAAGGCATGGAAGATGAAGAACAATGGAGGCTGGAGCTTCCACGGTTTAGGAGCAGAAAAGGCCAGAGAAAAACGTTGGGGGATGAAAGGAATGAGAGGTGAGGAGAGAGGAGGAGTAAAGTAAGAGATATTTGTTGTAATAAAGTAAATAGTGAATTTCTACTCTCCTTCTTCTTTTGTAAGCAATGCTTGAAGCTAAGGATGGTGAATCACCACTTAAAAACTGTGCCCCCTCTGATATTTAGGGAGTGGTTTGACCATTGACCAATTAAAGAAGTCTTATGACTTAAATTGTTACTATTTGGGCACTATTCACAATTAGTGCACAATTTGTGAAATTTTGTAATCTCTTTGATTTAGGCTTCCTAATGTGATACTAAGTAGTACACGTGCTGATTAAGGTATAAACTTGGTAATTTAGCCACTCATAACCCATTTCTAAGACAATTTTTCAAAAATGTGCTTTAAGGAGTCTTAAAGCACAATTTGTGTTTTAACTTGTTTTTGAGCTTGGTTTTCTTTGGAAATTGTTTTAACATGTTTTTTAGAATGTTAATAAGGTCTAGGAATGCCCTTTGGGTCATAACCAAGGTTACACAAGGTCTAGAGCAAGTATTTGCATAATTTGCCTTTATGGTGTATTCTTATGTTTTCTATGGTTTAAATTTTTACCAATCTTTATAAGGCATGTTTTAGCCTTATTACATCATAACTTGATGTTTAATTACTATATTTAGGTTTGGGGTATTTCATTAGGAAAAGGAAGTTCCTTAGGAACCACTTTACCCTTAGAATTTTTAGCAATTATAATATGCGAAGGGGAAGATATTGGAGCCTGGGTCTCTTCAGAAACTACCTCAAGAGGGGCTGGAGGTCTTGATGGTGCACCAGTGCTAAAAGAAAGAAGACCGGTCTTTTTGCCAGTTTGGTTCTCAGCCACTTGATCTTTATTTATCAACTGCTTCCCATTTCGAAGACTAACTCCCCGACAAACATCTACTTCATCAGCATCTAGGACAGTCACTTCATTCATCTTCTCCTTTGGATTAGGATCCGTTTGAGAAGGTAATGAACCAGGAGTCCTTTGGTTCAATAACAACTGAGTCAGCTGTGTCATGTGCTGCTCAAGCTTCTGCTAATCAGTAGTCAGAGTCTGATTAGTAATCATCTGCTGCTCATACTGACTCTGCTGCTTGGCTTCTAATTTAGCCAATAGATCTACAAGATTATTATTGCTTGAAGAAGAACTAGCCTGCAGAAACTGAGATAGCTAACTCTGATTGTAAGGAGGCCGAGAAAACCCGGAGGCGCTCCTTGAGTTGGCTGCTGAGGTCTAATTTGATAGGAGTTCAAAGCATTATTGGAGTTGCCATAACTCAGATTCGGATGCTGATTCTGAACCCACGACTGCCTACTGAAAGATTGATCCACAACATTCTCTTCCTCATTCTCTTCTCTGCTATCTCTGGGCATGATTCAAATTCATGTGGCCCACCACACTGACAACAACATAAATCACTGGAGCTAGAAGATACCTGCTTCATAGAATGACCAGGAGCTTTACCCATCATGAGATGCTCCAACATCTTCAACATATGGCTCATGGTAGTCTCTGTCTAAGCCAGCTTAGCAGCCATCTGCTTTAGAATAGGGTCTACAACTCAAGAAGAACTAGAACCCACTGAATAAACTCTACCACCACTGAAGATCCACTGTCTCAACTCCTCACAGTATGACTCCATAGTAGCCATGACCTCTTCGCCATTCTTAGCTAGCAAGTTACCACCCAAGGCCGAATGCACCTCACCCTTATTCTCATCTCTAATCCCATAGAAGAAACAAAGTGCTAGAGACGTAGTGTCCTGTCCATGGTGAGGGCACTGGCGCTGAAGCTCCTTGAAGCGGTCCCAAGCTTCACAAACTGTCTCAGACCCCGACTGCTTGAAAGTCATCAGCCCAACAATCAATTGGCGAGTCCTGGAGATTGGCAAGTACTTCTCATAGAAATTCTCTGTTAACTGATCCCAAGAAGTGATAATGCCTGGAGCCAGGCGATGATATCACTTAGATGGCTCTTCTGAAAGACTGTTCAAAAATAAACATAACCTTGCATACTCCTCCAAACCAGGAATGAGACCCAGAGTGCCCAGATGAACCAAGAACCGGTGTACATGGTCTAAAGCATTTGTAGGGTCTGCTGTAGAGAAACAACCATCTAGATGATTGCACACAACAATCGATTGATGTGAGGGTTTTAGCTTTTGCCACTCAGCAAGTAACTCAGCGGTCAACTGTGGCAGAACAACAGGGCTCCCTCTCGGGGTAGCAGGCGGTCTACTGATTGTACCCATCGTAGCATTATTCTGGCCATTCTCAATTTGAGGAATATTATTAGCCATGTCAAAATCTAGCTACCTTCTCGCTCTGAGAGCCTGGAGGAAAGTCCTTTCGATCTCAGGATCAAAATTTTCTTCAGAAGGACCAAAGGAACGCATTCTGCGCATCCACTTGGTACCTACAACAGCAAAGAAGAAAGAAACAAAAGGAGTTGAAATTAGAACTAAATTAAGCAAGAAAACAATAAAAAAACTAACAAAGTAACTAAAACAAATAAACTTAAAATAAAGTGAAAATGAAATTAAAACAAAGATTATATAAACAACTGACAACCTAAGCTAAGGACAAGAGACAAAGTCAAGTCCCCGACAACTACGCCAATTTACAAACAGAAAATTTAACCTACTAAGAGCTAATAAATTAATCCTAGAAATTAATAAATTAAATGCCTACAGGTTGCAAATACTCGGTCGCAATAATAAAGCAAATTAAGCAAGTTACCGAGGTCGAACCGTGGGACTTGGTTAGTAAGTCTAGTCCTAAAAAACTAATGAGAAAGTTTGAGGGGTTGCTGGTTGTTTTGTTGAACTAAAATATGCGAAATAACAAGTGAATAAATTGGGTGAAAAGTAAGGTTGAGATGGAACTCCGGGTTCAAGCTGTATCTCTTAGATCTAGCAATTCCTGCAATTTTACATGAAATTGGATTGGCTAATTCTTTTAATTTCTTTTATGCTCTAAATCCTAGTGTCAGAAAAGCTCACCTATCGAAACATGTGAGTTTTAATTCAGAAACAAGCAAAACACGTATAGGTGGATTAAGCACAAAGAATTAATTTAGCTCTTGAGGGAAAACCTAATCTATCCAATTCGATTCTCCTCAGGTCATATTAATATGACCTTCCTATTACTCACGGATCAGTTCGTAACAAGATTCACAAGGCAACTTAGATAATTCATGAGATTAACGGAGAAGCGCAAAAATTAACATTAATCTAAAACAATCCAAGAAATCTCGTATACAAACTACAGAAAGATAAAACTAAATCATATCCTAAATACTACAGCCTTCCTCAGAGTTAAATCCTTTTAGCCTAGCATATTCGTAAAATAGACTGAAGAAGATAGTAGAGAATTCATCTGGTGAGAATGGATGACTTTAGAATCAGCTCTATCTAGTTCTATAGTCTACTAGAAGAAAGGTTGATGATGATGGATGTTCCTCTCATAATTTAGGGTTGCAGGCGTGAGCGGAGAAAGACGTTGCGTGAGTCTGTGAATGAGTGAATTCGATTCCCTTTCTTTCCCTATCTCGCGTCATTTATATAGAAATCTGCACGTAAAATACACGTGTCGGCTAACCTGTCCGGGTGGGAGAGCCGGATAAGACAAAGAGCGGTCAGGCGAGATTTTTCAACTTGTGAGACATCTGGACCACCTGTCCGGGTCACAGGGTCAGACACGTGGGCTGGATAGAAATATAATAAGAATCCGCGGCGCTTCACTCATGGTCGTAAATACAGACGACGTGAGCACGTGTCCGGGTCACAGGGTAGGACAGAAGAACCGAAGATGTGAGAGATTCAAAAGGCAGCATTTTGGGTTTGTCCTAACTTCCGTCCGGGTCAAAGGGTCGGACAGGGTACATGCATCCGGACCAAAGGTCGGAGGTAGGTTTGGACAAGAGAGAAAATGCAATATGGGAGCGTCTGGGGCACGGACGGCCAGTCCGGTACCACAGACGGCCTATCCGGGTGAGAAGGTCGGACGGCAAGTCCGAACATGTCATAAAATTGAATTTTGCGGTGTCCGAACCACGCATCCGGACCATAGGGTCGGACTTAAGTCCGGACATGTATATATTTGTGCTCCTTTGCTTTAAAACTTCGACAAGGTCCAGATTCTTCTTTCGAGCTCCGATTTGTTCCCCGTTTACGGCGTTGGAAAGCTTGTGAGGAGAACTATGTATTTCTACCATACTTTTTTGCTTTAAACATATAAATTGGCATCAGTTCTTACCCAAGTAAGAATCATAAAAAGCTTACGATCAGTGTGAGAAAGCGCATAAAATAAGAGTTTAGCACCTATAAAACCATATCAATTTCACACTTATCAGAGAAACCAACAAAAGGTACTGCGAATGTATAATGAGATGATGGCATAGAATATAACCACTATTTTATATTCTTTTGTGAGAACTTGCTGCAAATATGGAGTGCACTAGTGGGATGGTGGAGTATACCATTCACATTAAAAGAATCTGCGATGCTAATATTTGAAGACTAGATGGCGTGGCGGTACCACTTAGGAGGAAAGCAAATAAAGTGTGGAAATCTGTGTTCTTATGGCGTATGAGGCATGTAGAATAGTAGGAACACGCTAGTGTTTAGGGATGAAGAGCTAATTATTGGGAAGGTGATTCATCGTATTAAGTTTGAAGTTTGATGATGGACCAAGGGCTGGTGGCCAAAGCTTCCTATGCCAAGAAATATTTGTGAGCTCTATAAACCTTAAAGAGGAATAAACTATATTTGTAACACTGTTTGGAGAATCTTGTTATGAGCCCAGTATTATGTATTCTTTTTTCTCTGTAGAATTTTCCCCACCGATTTTTCTCTACAGAGGTTTTAACGAGTAGATCCCGAGAGTTAGGGAACACTGATGCTGAAATACCCCAAACCTAAGTATGCTAAGTAAACATCAAATCATGATGTAGTAAGGCTAAAATATGCCTTAGAAAGATTGGTAGACAATTTAAACCAAGGAAAACGTAAGAAAATGCCTTAAGGGCAATTAGGCAAAAATGTGCTCTAAGCTTGGAGAGACTTGGGTGAGTACCCAAATATCATGATAAGACCTTAGTAATATTCTAATGGTCATTTTAAATCAATTAGCAAGAAAACCAAGCTTGAAAACAAGTTAAAACACAAAATATGCTTTAAGAAGTCTTAAAGCACATTTTTGAGAAATTGTCTTAGAATTGAGTTTTGAGTGGCTAAATGTCCATCATTACTCTTTAATCAACATGTGTACTAATTAGTATCACATTAGGAGGTCTAAATCAATGGGAAATCAAAAATTTCAGAAATATGTGCATGATTAGTGAATAGTGCCAAATAGTGACTAGTTTAAGTTTTAATCAACTTAAGTCAATTAGTTGGTCAAACAAGACCATAAATATCTTGTTTATAATGAGGGGGCGGTTTTTCTAAGGGAGGATGAGTCACCATAAGTAGTCAAATAAGGAAGAAAAGAAGAGATAAGTAAAAGAGTACTATTTGCTTTTAAAGCAAATATCTTATATTAGCCACCTTTTCTTCTCTCTCTTCATTTCTCTTCTTCACACGGTTCCACCATCTTCTTCCTCCCTTCATTCACGTAGGAGCAGCACCCATGGCAACACCACCTTGCCTTGTCCATAACTTACTCATTTTAGCTCCAAATCAAAAACTAAACACATATTTCTCTTAGTTAGGCCAAGACCTATCTTTCTATCTTTTAAAATCTTTCAAAGCTCCATTTTGGTGCCAAGAGGAAACTCCATTGATGGAGGAAAATCAAGTTTGAAGAGCTCATTAGCTTCTCCATTCTCTTAAGGTAAAGAAAATGTAAGAAAAACCATGTTTCCATCATTTCTTGTACATGCCGAAAATTCCTTCTCATGGGGCTATGTTTTCATGCCTTGTTCTAGCTTGATTTATTCACCAAGGACTAGTGGAGGTCCTATTTCATTCAATGCCCAAGTCTACTTTGAGACTTCAAGGTAATCATCCACTTTTATGTTTTAGAACACATTTCTAACCTAGGTTTTCATTCCTTGAGGTTAGTGCATTGTTTAGTACTCATATGAGTAATTGAATATTGATTAGAACATTGGCAAGGGGAATTTAAGTGGTGGCCGAGATCTATGCAAGAAGAAGGTCTAAGGAAGAGATTAAGATAAGCTTGAGAAAACAAAAGGTAAAATGCTTACCTAATGGTGGTTTAAGATTAAGGAATGAGTTTTAGATGGGTACCAATGTAGCCTAGGGCTTACATTAGGTAAAGGGTTATGTAACCTAAGAAAAAGAACTTAAATAAGCTTATGAACTTGTGATTAAGGAGCCAATGGGAATGAGTTAGTAATATAAGTTTAAGATGGAATTTAAGAGCATTATAACTACTATGAGATTGATGGGTGTATTTGCAGGTTGAAAGCTTTTATATGTGGGAAATTCAGTGTTTAAGTTTAAGTCATTTAAGGGCCTAAGAGCCATGTCATTTAAGAGCCTTGGTGCTATGCAATTTAAGATTATTGCAATATATCGAGTTGTTGTGAATGAGTTGGTTTGTGTGATGAGATATGATGAGAAAGAACTTGATGTGTGTGAGATGGTTAAATGAGGAAAACAATACATTTGGGCATGATAAGATGCTAGAGAAGCTATGGCGAAATTGAGTAGAAAATAAGTGTTTAGGTGATGGTGGTGAATTAATATGACCTAGGATTTACTAGGAGTCATTATGAGGAATTTGAGTGGAGATTAGTTAACTAAGGAGTTCTTGAGGTTTAGAATGACCTAGAGATGACTAGGAGGAATTAGAGGATTGGTGAGTGTTTTTGAACACGCCAAAATCATGAGATGAGGAATGTAAGACTTGTGCATAAGTTCAAGGAGAAGTTGTAATGCTTAAGGTGATTTAGATATGTTCTAAAGGAATTTAATGACTAAGGAAGTACTAGGAAGTCTTAGAGGTTGTCTTAATGAAAAAGGGGTGAGATAAAGCGTTATAATGAGTTATAATGACTTAGGCATTACTTTGAAGGATTTAGGAATCAAGAGAATGTAATTGAGTATTTAGGACTTAGGCAAATGTTGGTAAACAACTAGGAAGGAAATAAGGTGTTGATGGAAGGAAGCTTAAGCTTGTGAAGGAACTTTAAGTCAATGCATAAAAGAATTTTCGATGGTGAAAGATGCTTGGGAGATGATGTTATAGTGGTGAGGAAAACATTTGGCATAGTGGTTACATTAGGTATGAACCACCACCTAGAAACCTAGGGGAAAGTATTACAAGTGTTAGCATTATTACAAGGAAAAATGTATAATGATTAAGGTGAATCTTGGTGAATGATTAAATGTGTTTGGAGGATGCTCTAAGGTGGGTTTAAGGGTCTAAATGATGTTAGAATACATTGGGTGGCTTGAGGAAAGGTTTAGTGAAGATTTGGAAAAGTTTGGGCATGTTTTGGTGGCGTCCGACCCAGGGGTCCGACCCAAGTTGGGTCGAACGGCCTCTGTTTAACGCAGGGAAAGGTTCTGGAATGGTCCGACCCAGAGGTCTTGGGTCGGACATGGGTCGGACGGGTGAGTTTTAGAGGGCAAATAAGTTTCTGGAACGGTCCGACCCAGTTGGTTGGGTCGGACGTGGGTCGGACATGTAGGGTTTTTCAAACCCGAAAGTTACTGGAATGGTCCGACCCATAGGGTGGGTCAGACGGTGGGTCGGACGACCCTTAAGATATATATAAAAAAAAGAAACCCTAAGAGAGTTTAATGGTATTAATGGTACCCCATTAAGGGGGCAATGATGATTAGAGGTATAAAGACCTAAGGGATTAAGTTAAGAATAAACTTAAAAGTTTAAGATTAAGTTTGTAAGAGATTAAGTTGTAAGACTTAAGAGATGTGAGGTTGGAATCATTAAGGGTTAAGTAAGTTAAGTAAGTTGAATTAAGTTAAGTGATTAACAACCTAAAACTGAATGAATGTTTTAGGACTTGGGGATTTGGACTCTGGAAGAGAGTAAGCAACTGGACGACCAACGGTGAACGGTACAGTTCTCTTGTGACCTGCTTGCTAACGAGGTGTCCCTCGGCTTGTGTGCTATTTGTTTTTGTGTCCTCACTAAACAAGATAAAGCATGCAACCGGAATATATTATATTTATTGTATCGTTGTGTGATGTTTGAAAACTAACACAACATACCGTGAGAACTTACTAACCAATGCTTAGTAAGGAATTGAGTGAGACTAAGGAACGCCCCCTAATGAGGGACGATATGAACCGAAAGAGGTTAACCAACAAACATGGTCTTGAGATGACTACTAACTGGAACTTGAGTGAGGAAACCCGGGACCGATCTCCGGTCATGCATTCTAAGGAAAAAGGGGGACGGTATCTGAATCAGATCCGCCCTGCGCTTAAGGACTTGTCTTCGGACTTGTAGCCTAGGGCCGGTTGCCGGCTCAGCTACGCGGACTCCCGTCCAGAGTAGGTGGCATTAAGATGGTGCGGTGGGATCACCTAAATCCCAGGTTCGAATTAAGCTACAACCATTCCCTTCCAGGAACGGTTTGTATATTCAGATTAAGTTAAGATTAAGATTAAGGTGAGGTTAAGATAAGTTGCAACCATTCCTTTTTAAAGGATGGTTTATATTATTAAGATTAAGGTAAGTTACATCTACTCCTTATTAAAGGATGGTTGTTTCTAAGATTAAGATAAGACTAAGATTGAGGTGAGATAAGGATGGACTAAGATTAAGAGGGAACATTACTTAAGGAGTTAAATAACTAACTCTCTAATTAAGGGAACGCATTTAAGTCGTTCATTGTGTGTGAACTTTGATTGTTCATATTTGGATCGTTGTTTACAGCATTTACTATTATGTTGCATATAATCACCTCCATGCTATCGACAATTAGTCGTCGTAGCCACGTTAGCTTGGGGGCCATGAGGGGATCGTACCAGCATTCGTACTGACCCCCTTTGGGGGCTGTTTTTACTACACAGGTACATCAGGAGGCGGCCGTCGCAAGAGTAAGAAGAGGATACAAGTGTTAAGGACTAAGTGTGACCTACGAGTTGTGCATGTACACTCGTATGGCAATTGAGTTAGTAAGATGTATAGGTTGTGAGAGGATTGTAAGAAGGATATGTAAATGGTTAAGGTTGTTGGACTAATGTTCGGTATATTCTGTAGTCAGACCGTGGCAAGGTCCTGGATTGTAAAGAATTCCGCTGTGACATGTTTATATATATACTGTTAAGTTGCGAGACCACATTTGGATTGAGTTGGGGTGTTACAAAAAGTGGTATCAGAGCGTAGTTACGCTCTGAAGACAAGAAATACCGAACTTAGGAGAATATTGAGGTTGAGATTGAGTTATGGGTTAAGGGTTAAGAGATAGAGTGAGAGGTGCGTTAGTCAGGACTTCCCGGTGTTTACCGGACATCCATAGTACCTAGGCCCGCCCTCCACATCCCTAACCCTGAATAAGTGGAACAAACGCCAGAGAGAAGAAAGCCTTCTCTTACTCGGGGAAACCCGATCTGGCAGTTAGCTAACAGTAAGCAATACGAGAAACATCTTGTGGCATAACAGTTAAGGAGAACTGGGAGATTTTTAATGGAGCGCATCGGCGAAACAGGCGCTACCAATGGAACCTTACCAGTAAAAGAACGATAATTACCGGCAACATGGGTCGACATGCTACGCAGTCGAAATAACCCGCGATATCAATGGTAAGGAAAGCACTACGCGTGCAATAGATAAGGAAATGATAAGAGACATGAGTACCGGACAGCGGTCCGAGTAAGAATAACAGTGGAATAATAATACAAAGCATGAGGATTGAGAAAACTGGAAAGTCCAGTTAGAAACGGGAACTCCAAACCCCATACAATGAGGAAGGTACAAGGCCTGGCCGACATAATGCGGACGACGACGTAGTTAGAAACTCATACAAATTGTATACCCAAAATAGGACTACGATGTAGTGCCTAAAGGAGAATCATTACTTAGTAACCACAACAAAACGTGTGGAGACAGGAGCGAGGATTAAGACATAAAGAAATATTCAGGGGTTCCCTCAGAAAGAGGAACGCCCTGATAAATGACAGCACTGTCAAAACAACAAGGAAACTGCCGGATGGCCCAGTTATCCAAAATAAGAGATCATCGAAGGAGGCCCGAGGACTACCAATTACATGGGAATTAGAAGGAAGCATCACTTCCAATGTACCTTGCACCAATAGCCCATCCTGCATGGCGCACTTGCCATAGCAAGTGCTACCACGGTTAAGCTACACGGAAAGCCATCATGGCGAGATAGGAGAACGCTACAGTTGTAACACATATTAATACCGGATTGTAAATCCATGAGAACAGAAAAATAAGACCTTGGAAAGGCCCGACGGCCTGACCATGATGAGATAAGGTGACACACCAGTCAGCCGGGAGCGGCGGAACTTGGAAAGTATTAAACCGTATAAATATTAGCAACGATATAACCCACTACAACAACAAACCGACAGTACGGTAAGAACACAATCCCGAATCCTAGGGGAAAACCTAAGAGATCGCTTAGAATCGAGCAAAAACACTATGTAAGCAATAACATACAAGGGATGTATTATAAGATACTATTGAGACTGTTGAACGCAACGAATTCCTACGAAAAACTGGATAAGACTCCCAGGGTGACCATTAAGAATACCGATAACAACATTCTTCAATGAAGATGTTGGAAAACCTAGAAAACAAGGATAAAAGAATAAAACGTAAGCTATAACTACTAAGGATAAAGTCGTACACACCCTGGAAAGGAGAGCTCAGAGGACTACCCCACAGAGCGGGCATAGTCGAGCCGAACAACTGATGAATGACAAGTTAACACTGTTTGTTTAACTCATTAAACACCCAAGTATGATTGATCATCAACGGGTGGCATAGTCAACGGAAGTTGAACGAAGCATTGAGATGGAAGTATAAGACGACAGGATGATATCCAACTTGGACACCGCAAGGCAAACGCCTAATACGAACCTAACTTGTGACTTAAGACAATAGTCTAGTAAAATGACAGTATTGTCAAGGACATTAAATAACCTCAGATCACCTGAACACAACTTCCATAGCAGGAAGCAGGATGCAGCAACTTATCATGAAACCCGATACTACATTAAAGAACCAGGATCTTATAGGGATGACCACAGATGAGTAAGAGTACAAATAATGAACTGAGACATTAAGCATTAAGAGCCTACGAGCCAAGGATGTTAACCACATCAGAGCCCGAGGCGCAGTAAGTTATAAGAGAGCTTGTTTAAGCCACGAAGGGACTACAATTTGTAGATATGAACGGTTACCAAACCTATAATTTAGATTGGGAAGAACATTACCGAGAAAGGGTACCAATGAGAATATTGAGTTAATGCTAAGGACAGGAGAGGAGAACGAACCATGCCTTTAGGGTGGGGAATCTCCTTGTTGTTGAGGCCATGAGTGGGAATGAACCCTCAAAAAGGGGCTTTCACTTATTAGAGATGCAATACGCTTTTGTTAGAGAATGGAAACTGTAAACTTGGGATTACCTTAGAACATACCAGATACACTTGAGTAATAAGGAAGGTCGCACAGATAGACCCCTTATCCAATACCCAGGATGTAAGAATTAGTAATGGTCAGAGATAAACATTGTGACTGCACATTGTGGCACGTCAATTAATCAATGCTCAGAAGAGCTTGTGATTTCAGTGGATGGCTTCTTCAGTAACCAGTTAAACTACATGGTAGGTAACATCACTAAGGGTGAAAGATAGCGAAAGAAATTAGCCTGCTTACGAAACTGAGATTGGAGCAGAACGTCTTCGTATTAAGAGTTAACTATTTTACAGACAGTATGACAAACCGCCAACACCGGAATGAGAGAATCCCAGTGTGTTTACACAAGAAGGGATTGAGTATAAGGTAAGACATTAGAATAAATGAATAAGATGTTGCACCATTGATGGGCAACATGGTAAGGGCCAACTACCATGGTAGTAGTGGTCGTCAGTACAATAGTATATAAGTGGATTAAGTCATGGTGCGCGGAAGGCGACCATTGTGAATGAGCCGTCAAATATTGACACTGAGGCAATTAGATGTATGAGTTAAGACCAGCATAAGTAGAAAATAAGATGGAAGACGAACTGAGCATGATGCCAGTAGTCTGGACATGGTTTGGTAAGATTACCCAGGAAGCACACAACAAATTCCTTAAGGAAATGAAGTGCTTTCCTAGTAGAATGAATATGAGAAAGAGATAAGGGCTCTATGGCGACCTAAGTACTAAGAAATAGAATCAGTACGGAATACAGAAAGGAGCTGGAGCATACCATACCCAAGAACACAGTAAATAGACTTCCCTTGATTAACTTCAAGAAGAACATAAATGTTATTTGGAACATGAAATGAAAGAGGAGATCGACAACAGAATACTTCAAATAGCAATAGCTAAACGTGTGACGGGACACTATGAGTTTACTAAAAACGAGACGTGGGGAGACTGCACCCCACAGGGGCTTGCAGGCCGACATGCTCATTTATGAGTTAGTTGGGTAAGTAGGTAATGTACCAGTAAGGTACCCCTGCATGTAGACGAGTAGTGTAAAGAACAACGGGAGGTAGTCGATCCGTACACGGACAACGATGCAAGATCACACAAGGGCCAGACTACACAGACAGCGAAGAGAAGAATTCAGTTGAACCAGCAACACAGAGGAACAGGAACCAGAGAAAGATAATTAAGGATATGAAGTGCGAAGAGCACGGATTGTTAAGTACAGACATTGAACATGTCTTAAGAGTAAGGGGTTAAGACTGTAAAGCGCAATATGCACTAAACAGTAGTTTCAACTAAGATCATCCTCAGACCAAAGGTCAATTGGGGAGAACAATTTAGACATTCGAGAAAATACTAAGAGTATGAGCATAAGACCTTCAAGGAGAATGGATAGACGAGTTATAACTCATTAAGGCCGTGTATATATGAAGATAACACGTGTACATTGAGAGACCAATATTCCTAAACTGTAAGGAGGCAGGAGGATGTATAATACTATGAAGTATAAGAAAAGCAGTTAAGCCTAAGATTATCAGAGTAGCGCAGCGAAAGCTAGCAGATCAGTACCTTTGAGATTAGACCAAACTAAGCTAAGGAACGGTATAAGTACCGTTAAGAATCCTCGATACAAAGACTAAGTCATTTCTGATCGAATTATAAGTAAGATAGACGACGTGGAAGCTAGAATACTTGGTGAGAATTAGACATCTTGAACTTAAGTTCAAGGATGATATAATGTTGATTACGTGGGCGTAATCCATTTTAAGGGGGGTAGAGCGAAAACCGCTTAGCGTATGTTTGTGTACTGAGTACATAAACTACGGTGTGCATAGCACAAAATAATTTGAGAATATGTTTTACATAAACATTTTGAGATAAATCATGGTGATTGCACACAGAAGATGTGAATACCATATATATTAAGTACCTATCTTGTTAACTCCGGTGTGAGTACAAGTTAAGAGAATTAAGGAGGAGGTTTAAGGAGACTTAAGAAATAAGAATATATGAGGTATGAGTCGATATGAGACTATGTGGGAGATAAGAATAAGATAACATTACGAGATATTATTTGACATGAGTATGAGGAAGGAAATTGTAATTCTATGAGATATAAGATGGTGAGAATTGGTATGGGACAGTTATAGAACTTAGTAGGAATTTAGATCTTGAGGTAATTACTAAGAGATGAATCAGGAATGTTTGATGGACTGAGTCCACACTTTGGAGATGTATTGATTATGATTAGAAGAACTAAAAAGATAGAAAATTGGACATGAGTGAATTATTTGGATGTTTGAAAATGACGTGGGAGGTGGAACTTGATTTTCTAGGGATCAAGGGAAACCGAACACAAATTGGGGTGGAAGGATAGTTCTACACTGATGCTGATCACATCAGGGTTGGATGATTCCTGAAACTCCCTACCAGTGGTCACAATTTAATCACACTAAGGATAGAGGCCTTAGGATAAAACGAAATTGGAGTTGATTGTATTTTTAATTAGAGGAATTATTCCTCACATGACCTCGTAAAAAGGATTACCTTTTTACTGAGTCTCGCCATGAAGTCGAGGACGCACGAGCCTTTGTCTTCGGACCGGTGACATGGGGGAGCAGCGTGTTTTGTATTCTGGCCCATGGTGACGAGGACGAATGAGCCATTGTCTACGGACCGGTGACATGGGAGAATACGTTGTAAGTTATGTGAATGTTTAATCATCAAAAAGGAACAAAAGGAATTTTGAGTGCTACACATGCTTAAGCATGTTGGTGATATTTAAGTATAAGAATATGGCGGATCCAATGATCCAATGAGATTAAGTATACATAAGTATGATCTATATGATCTAAGGAATGAGGTAAGACATGTATTCTAATAAGAAAAGATGCATGGGAACTTTGGGGACAAAGTTTTTTAAGGGGGGTAGATTGAAATACCCCAACCTAAGTATGCTAAGTAAAACATCAAATCATGATGTAGTAAGGCAAAATATGCCTTAGAAAGATTGGTAGACAATTTAAACAAGGAAAACGTAAGAAAATGCCTTAAGGGCAATTAGGGCAAAAATGTGCTCTAAGCTTGGAGAGACTTGGGTGAGTACCCAAATATCATGATAAGACCTTAAAATATTCTAATGGTCCATTTTAAATCAATTAGCAAAGAAAACCAAGCTTGAAAACAAGTTAAAACAAAAATGTGCTTTAAGAAGTCTTAGTAAAGCACATTTTTGAGAAATTGTCTTAGAATTGAGTTTTGAGTGGCTAAATGTCCATCATTACTCTTTAATCAACATATGTACTAATTAGTATCACATTAGGAGGTACTAAATCAATGGGAAATCAAAAATTTCAGAAAT
Organism: Limonium bicolor; assembly: GCA_023374045.1. Taxonomy (NCBI): domain Eukaryota; kingdom Viridiplantae; phylum Streptophyta; class Magnoliopsida; order Caryophyllales; family Plumbaginaceae; genus Limonium; species Limonium bicolor. The sequence continues at coordinate 227,737,780 of CM041777.1, read as the reverse complement.
ATGTGCACTGATTAGTGAATAGTGCCAAATAGTGACTAGTTTAAGTTTTAATCAACTAAGTCAATTAGTTGGTCAAACAAGACCATAAATATCTTGTTTATAATGAGGGGGCCGGTTTTTCTAAGGGAGGATGAGTCACCATAAGTAGTCAAATAAGGAAGAAAGAAGAGATAAGTAAAAGAGTACTATTTGCTTTATTAAAGCAAATATCTTATATTAGCCACCTTTCTTCTTCTCTCTTCATTTCTCTTCTTCACACGGTTCCACCATCTTCTTCCTCCCTTCATTCACGTAGGAGCAGCACCCATGGCAACACCACCTTGCCTTGTCCATAACTTACTCATTTTAGCTCCAAATCAAAAACTAAACACATATTTCTCTTAGTTAGGCCAAGACCTATCTTTCTATCTTTTCAAATCTTTCAAAGCTCCATTTTGGTGCCAAGAGGAAACTCCATTGATGGAGGAAAATCAAGTTTGAAGAGCTCATTAGCTTCTCCATTCTCTTAAGGTAAAGAAAATGTAAGAAAAACCAAGTTTCCATCATTTCTTGTATGGCCGAAAATTCCTTCTCATGGGGCTTGTTTTTATGCCTTGTTCTAGCTTGATTTATTCACAAGGACTAGTGGAGGTCCTATTTCATTCAATGCCCAAGTCTACTTTGAGACTTCAAGGTAATCATCCACTTTTATGTTTAGAACACATTTCTAACCTAGGTTTTCATTCCTTAGGTTAGTGCATTGTTTAGTACTCATATGAGTATTGAATATTGATTAGAACATTGGCAAGGGGAATTTAAGTGGTGGCCGAGATCATGCAAGAAGAAGGTCTAAGGAAGAGATTAAGATAAGCTTGAGAAAACAAGGTAAAATGCTTACCTAATGGTGGTTTAAGTTAAGGATGAGTTTTGATGGTACCAATGTGCTAGGCTTACATTGGTAATGGGTTATGTAACCTAAGAAAAAGAACTTAAATAAGCTTATGAACTTGTGATTAAGGAGCCAATGGGAATGAGTTAGTAATATAAGTTTAAGATGGAATTTAAGAGCATTATAACTACTATGAGATTGATGGGTGTATTTGCAGGTTGAAAGCTTTTATATGTGGGAAATTCAGTGTTTAAGTTTAAGTCATTTAAGGGCCTAAGAGCCATGTCATTTAAGAGCCTTGGTGCTATGCAATTTAAGATTATTGCAATATATCGAGTTGTTGTGAATGAGTTGGTTTGTGTGATGAGATATGATGAGAAAGAACTTGATGTGTGTGAGATGGTTAAATGAGGAAAACAATACATTTGGGCATGATAAGATGCTAGAGAAGCTATGGTGAAATTTGAGTAGAAAATAAGTGTTTAGGTGATGGTGGTGAATTAATATGACCTAGGATTTACTAGGAGTCATTATGAGGAATTTGAGTGGAGATTAGTTAACTAAGGAGTTCTTGAGGTTTAGAATGACCTAGAGATGTCTAGGAGGAATTAGAGGATTGGTGAGTGTTTTTGAACACGCCAAAATCATGAGATGAGGAATGTAAGACTTGTGCATAAGTTCAAGGAGAAGGTGTAATGCTTAAGGTGATTTAGATATGTTCTAAAGGAATTTAATGACTAAGGAAGTACTAGGAAGTCTTAGAGGTTGTCTTGATGAAAAAGGGGTGAGATAAAGCGTTATAATGAGTTATAATGACTTAGGCATTACTTTGAAGGATTTAGGAATCAAGAGAATGTAATTGAGTATTTAGGACTTAGGCAAATGTTGGTAAACAACTAGGAAGGAAATAAGGTGTTGATGGAAGGAAGCTTAAGCTTGTGAAGGAACTTTAAGTCAATGCATAAAAGAATTTTCGATGGTGAAAGATGCTTGGGAGATGATGTTATAGTGGTGAGGAAAACATTTGGCATAGTGGTTACATTAGGTATGAACCACCACCTAGAAACCTAGGGGAAAGTATTACAAGTGTTAGCATTATTACAAGGAAAAATGTATAATGATTAAGGTGAATCTTGGTGAATGATTTAATGTGTTTGGAGGATGCTCTAAGGTGGGTTTAAGGGTCTAAATGATGTTAGAATACATTGGGTGGCTTGAGGAAAGGTTTAGTGAAGATTTGGCAAAGTTTGGGCATGTTTTGGTGGCGTCCGACCCAGGGGTCCGACCCAAGTTTGGGTCGGACGGCCTCTGTTTAACGCCAGGGAAAGGTTCTGGAATGGTCCGACCCAGAGGTCTTGGGTCGGACATGGGTCGGACGGGTGAGTTTTAGAGGGCAAATAAGTTTCTGGAATGGTCCGACCCAGTTGGTTGGGTCGGACGTGGGTCGGACATGTAGGGTTTTTCAAACCCTAAAGTTACTGGAATGGTCTGACCCATAGGGTGGGTCGGACGGTGGGTCGGACGACCCTTAAGATATATAAAAAAAAGAAACCCTAAGAGTTTAGTGGTATTAATGGTACCCCATTAAGGGGGCAATGATGATTAGAGGTATAAAGACCTAAGGGATTAAGTTAAGAATAAACTTAAAAGTTTAAGATTAAGTTTGTAAGATTAAGTTGTAAGACTTAAGAGATGTGAGGTTGGAATCATTAAGGGTTAAGTAAGTTAAGTAAGTTGAATTAAGTTAAGTGATTAACAACCTAAAACTGAATGAATGTTTTAGGACTTGGGGATTTGGACTCCGGAAGAGTAAGCAACCGGACGACCAACGGTGAACGGTACAGTTCTCTTGTGACCTGCTTGCTAACGAGGTGTCCCTCGGCTTGTGTGCTATTTTTTTGTGTGCTCACTAAACAAGATAAAGCATGCAACCGGAATATATTATATTTATTGTATTGTTGTGTGATGTTTGAAAACTAACACAACATACCGTGAGAACTTACTAACCAATGTTTAGTAAGGAATTGAGTGAGACTAAGGAACGCCCCTAATAAGGGACGATATGAACCGAAAGAGGTTAACCAACAAACAGGGTCTTGAGATTACTACTAACTGGAACTTGAGTGAGGAAACCCGGGACCGATCTCCGGTCATGCATGCTAAGAAAAGGGGGTCGTTATCTATAGCAGATTCGACCTCCGATTAAGGACTTGTCTTCGGACTTGTAGCCTAGGGCCGGTTGCCGGCTCAGCTGCGCTGGACTCCGTCCAGAGTAGGTGGCATTAAGATGGTGCGGTGGGATCACCTAAATCCCAGGTTCGAATTAAGCTACAACCATTCCCTTCCAGGAACGGTTTGTATAGAGATTAAGTTAAGATTAAGGCTAAGGTAAGGTTAAGATAAGTTGCAACCATTCCTTTTAAAGGATGGTTTGTATTATTAAGATTAAGGTAAGTTACATCCACTCCTTATTAAGGATGGTTGTTTCTAAGATTAAGATAAGACTAAGATTGAGGTGAGATAAGGATGGACTAAGATTAAGAGGGAACATTACTTAAGGAGTTAATAACTAACTCTCTAATTAAGGGAACACATTTAAGTCGTTCATTGTGTGTGAACTTTGATTTTCATATTTGTGGCGTGTTTACAGCATTACTATTATGTTGGCATATAATCAACCTCCATGCTATCGATAATTAGTCGTCGTAGCCACGTTAGCTTGGGGGCCATGAGGGGGATCGTACCAGCATTCGTTGTGACCCCCTTTGGGGGCTGTTTTTACTACACAGGTACATCAGGAGGCGGCCGTCGCAAGAGTAAGAAGAGGATACAAGTGTTAAGGATTAAGTGTGACCTACAGTTGTGCATGTTACACTCGTATGGCAATGAGTTAGTTAATGTATAGTTGTGAGAGGATTGTAAAAAGGATATGTAAATGGTTAAGGTGTTGACTAAGTTCGGTATATTCTGTAGTCAGACCGTGGCAAGGTCCGGATTGTAAAAATTCCGCTGTGACATGTTTATATATATATGTTAGTTGCGAGACCACATTTGGATTGAGTTGGGGTGTTACAGATGCATGATGTAGTTTTTCAATTGGTGACCCTATTGATACGTTTAATAAAGTATTTCATTTAATTATCAAAAAAAGAAAACTATCTCACTATCGCCTAGGTTATTTTGAACCTCAATATCATTCCTTAACCTGATTTCCCCTAGTAACTTGAAAAAACTTCACTTAAATTATCAGGATAGCTATTAATCACGTGATATTCATTCCTATGGTGAGAAAAAACTGTCAGCATGGACGACACATCAATAATGTATTGCTTTCATAATTGAAGTCAAACCATACGAGTAGGTGTAACCCACCGCAAAAACGTGTTAAGCATTGGTGGAATGGGCACGGATCTACTGGGCATGACTATGGTAGCCGTGTTAAACATTGGTGAAACAAAGCAATGTGTTATATTTCATATCTTGTCAAAGAAATGTTAGATTTTATTTTATGTCCACCGTTCTTCAATTTGTGGACCTTTCGTTATGTGTACCATTGTTATATTTCAAAGACACCAATTTGGAGGTTTTGGAGTTGTTGCATGTTGGTCTTAGGCTTCCAAATCCGTCATACAACTCTTCCCGTCCGAGTTCTTTCCTTCACAGTGACACCGAGTTTGAGCTTTTGGAACTTTTGCATGTCAATCTTATCTTATGTTCTTATGTTGTTTTTGATTCTAGTAATAAATATATGAATCTTGTTTTAGGATCTAGAAATAGATCTAGGAATTAATGTTGTGGGTTTATGGGATCTACCATACTTTATCTTGACTCTAGAATGTGAGATGAGGTAACTAAAACTATATACAATTATCTCATCTTATATTGGATTTAAATTGTTTATAAGTTGCATATATATGCTTAATATGATATTTAATAATTATCTAACCATAACTTCAATATTTTTATAAAGAAGAAAGACTAATATATAGTCACAAAAGGTTAAAAAACAATGAGAAGAAAAATAATATTTTGTTTGAAGTTTTGTGTATTTTTAATGTTTAAGAATTATCAATTTTACTTCACTTTTTTATATTTTTATAATTTTATAATTTTTAAAATATTTTTTGTAATTATTTATATTTTGTAGTATTTTAAATATTTTTTTGTAAAATTTATAAAATGATTTAAATAAAATAGGGCATGTTATGAACCTGAAAAAAATGACCTGAAATGTAAGGGGTACAACAGTCATTATTCAAGGTCATTTCACGGATTAGGGGTATTTTGTGAATTTTGAAACTTTTCAGGGGTATATTGTGAATGCATTATTAAAAAGGGGTATATTGAAAATTATGAAAGTTTTTTGGCCGTTTATTGTGAATTTTAAAAGAAAATATAGGGGCAAAATTGTCATTTTTCAAGTGGGGTTAACGGCGGAGTTGGTGGATGTTACGAAAAAGGGGAATTTCATAAATTTCAAAATATTTTAGGCGTATTTTGTGACAAGGTTTCAAAAAAAAGTATATTATAAATTACAAAAGATTTTGGGGGTATATTGTGAATTTTCTCAACAAAAATGAGTTCAGTGGTGATGAGACTGACACAATCCTCTCCCACATATGTTAGCCCACCCATAAATGGTCCAACCAACAAGGAAATATCAAAGGTTGAACACACTAGGGTTTTGGAAAAGGGTTTTGTTTCCAAAAAGAAAAACCCATTGGGGCAAAAAGAGGGGTGACAATTCGGGTTGATGGGTCGGGTTGAAGTTTACCCTATACTCGACCGATTAAACTTGCATTAACCTATACCCGACCAAAAAATAACCAGGTTACAAATTTTTAACCCAAACCTAACCGATGTAAAATCATTGAACCCAAACCCAATCCGTTTAACCTATTTAGATACAAATACTCTTGTTTTGCTACAGAATGATCACTCGCCCATAAAAGGAAGCAAATAACGATCATTATTTTGAGACATTATGTGCCATTTTTTCAAATGTCAACATTCTGATACACAACATTATGTATTTACAAAATCATCTCAATAAGACATTATACATCTTCATATATGACTTTAGGATTGGGCCTGGAGAATGTATTTGGATTTGGATTAGATTTCAAAGAATGTAGTTGTAAGGGACTAGAGAATTGGTAGTATTTTTATTTATTATTATACTAATAGTGGTAGAATTAATAAATACCGAAGTATCATATTTATACATTTATCTACTTTTATATTTTTAATTAATTTTAATAGATAAATTAAACTGGTCAGGTTGAAGTCAAGTTAGGACTTCTAACCCATAACCAGCTTAAAAATTTTATAGGTAACCCGTGTCTAACCTAAAAATTAAATGAGTCAATAATCTTAACACATACCCGTTATTTAAGATTAGGTTTGGGTCACATTTTCTGGTTGGGTAAAAATTACCATCCTAGGCAAAAATGAGATAAACGAGTTGATAACTATTATTCCCTTTATAAGTGATAGATTCAATAGCTTAATAGATAATCAACAATAATAGTAAGAAGTGACTATGAGAAAAGTAGCTTTATGTGTATAAAACGTACAATATTATATTTGTTTCAACTTAATTGTTCAAATATATTGTTATATTTACTTTTATAATTTATAAAATTAAATAAAAGCGAAGGTTAAATGAATACGTAAAATCGAATACAACAACTCAGTTTATTGTTTTCTAACATTTATAACCTTCGGCTTTATCAATCAGTCAACTTTATAAACTGATAAACGGTAAGAAATTGTTCTTATACACAATGATTCGATAAGAACAACCAAAGGAAAAAAATATATAACACTGAGCATCATCTTTTCCATTATAGTGTTGGAAACGATTGTAGAAGGTTGTGTATAGGTTTCTAATCACCAATGGTAACATATATAATTATCAAGGATAAGTAAAAGTGAAGGTTAACTGAATACGTAAAATTGACTCCAACAACTCAGTTTATCGTTTGCAAACATGAAATACCCCAAGTTATGAGGAAACCCTAAAGTCCCAAAGGCACTAGAAACCCTAATTCCTGGAAGTCCTGGAAACGCTAGAAACCCTAGTTCCTGAAAGTCCCAAAAATCTCAAAAATGGTCTAGGAAACCTAGGAAAGCCTTGGCAACTCAATAAAACTCTAGAAAAACCCTAGTAACCGGAGATGGAAGACCTTGGAAACCTTAGGAGACCCGGTAGTAGCCAGAAACGTCCCCATAGTTAGGTTTACTCCATCATAGTTTCTTTTCTCCTTATGAAACACCCAAAAACAACTTGTTAAGCACAAGTGACGACCTAGTAGGAAGCAAGCATGAGGTGGAAACCTAGTAAACCTAAGCACAAGGTGTCGAGAAGCACGAGGTGTCAAGGAGCACGAGGTGTCAAGAAATGAGTGGTTAACATTCTATCCAATAGGAACCATACAAGCTAGCAACCAAGTAGGAAGTTTTATGAGGTCATTGGTTATGTTATAAGCTAAATGACAGCCACATCTTCATTACTTAACTTCCTTTTACACTTAGACATTAATAGGACATGTTACCAAACTCAGCCTAGCAAGAGACGACCAAGACAAGGCAAACAAAGCCTTAAGGAAGGCAGCCACATTTAACGCTTCATAAATTCAGCCCATCATGGCCATCCCCCTTGACGACCTCACCCAGAAATCTAAGCCCTTAGATGTCTTCATATTAATCAGCCAAATTAAGGGCCAATAGGAGAAGAGATGGTGTAATAAGATGTGCCACCTTAGTAAAGCTTTCCTTAGTTTTAAGTAAGCTTTTCCTTGTCTATTTAAGAACACCCACGACCTGGCCTTCTACTTGACACATAGAAAACTCTCTAAAATCCTTCATTACTAAGAAACAAAATCCAAGAAGTAGAGAAAGTCAGCTAGCAAGAAGGTCCAAAACCGAGAGCAAGAAGGAGGTAAAACAGAAGGAAAAGTGAAGGAAGTCCAAGGAGATTAGGGGCGCTTTCTTGAAGGGGTTTGTAGAATCCATTAGCATAGAAAATTACCCAATTCATGGTCAAGATACATGACAAGATGAATCCATCTAGTTCTTATGCACAACCAATCGTTCCTTAGTGTTGATTTCCAGCGACAGTTTTTGTTTTGGTTTGTTTCGACAGCTTAAGCTGCGTTTATCTTCTAAATATTTTTATGGTGTAAAATTATACTCTTAAATGGTTATTTTGATATAATATAGACCTGAAGAAGGCCTGGGAATTCTGGTGAACAACCCTTGTTTGTTTAGTGTCAATTGTGGTGAATTTTGTGCTTTAACTTGGTGACAGCCGTGTGTATGATTTTCGTGAGTAACCTCTATGGTTTTTAAGCTGTAAATTATGAATATTTATCACTCTTAAATATTTCATTTCGTGGGTAAGTTGACAAGTTGATTTTTGGTAAGTTAAAGGTAAGATAAATGCTAAAAATGTGCTTTAAGACCTTTTGGTTTCTATTAAAATTATGATAATTTTTTTGGTGGTTTATTGCCTTTATTTAGAGTCTATTTACTCGTAATATTATGATATTTTATTGGTAAAGAGATAGTTTGAAGTTACACAGTGGTAAGAGCTTACTTATGGACTTGTTTTAAAGGTGCTTTATAAGTGTTTTAACTTGATTATTGTTTACTTAATTGTGGTTAAATTCTTTGATCTTCTTGGTATGTTGTTTGAATATTTTAATTAACCTAAGTACATGGTTGAATGACCTAACCACTTGGTATTGACTATAGAATCTTGTATTACAAGTTGATGAGCCTAAGTTGGCCAAACACTGATTTTTCCTCACTTCCAATGGATTGTGGGTAAGCCATCATGATATACTCTATGGGAAAATGACCTATAGGAGGTGTGCACACTTAAGGACATAGGGTGAGGTGGAAGGGGTCAGACCCTTTATATCTGGGCATACGACCATTGATTAAGGTGGAAGGGGTATGACCCTTTAAATCTGGGCACACAACCATTGGTTTTCATGGATGCTGTACTTGTGTATGAAGTTGGTATTTATCCTGGTAATTTCTATCAACATGGACCCTAATTGTGGGTGATGTTTAGTTATTTGTGGTCTACGTATAATTTTGTATTCTTTACATTAAGGTGAATATTCCTATGATTTTATGTGCAGTATGTGCTAGCCTTGCTATGATTATGATATGTTTATATTTGTGTTTTCTATGGTATTGTATACTAGAAGTTTTACAAGATAAAAATGTATTTTACACGCTGTGACAAGAATTACTCAACTTTGCTGATTTTGGCTTTATGCCTTGTGCTCTTTTCTCTGTGATTGTATGACTGACCATAGGAACAGGTTAAAATGGTTGCATGAGATAGTAGGGCTAAAGGGGACTAGAGATAGAAGTTAGAAGGAGATGTAGTATTTCCATAGTTCAATTGTAATAGGTTTAAACTCCTTGTGTAAACTAGTGATGAGTTTTGAAAGAAGATGATAGTCTATGGATGTATAAGTTATAAAGGGTATGGTTGGGTTTTTGAACATATATATAAAGTTTAAAGAGTTTAAATTTTTTGGTGTAGTCAGTGGTAGTAAGCCTTAGCATCCACAGTGAGTGTGAGTGTGGCGGTAGCATCCCATAGAATTTGCAAGTCTACCGTTGTATTGTTTTGAAATTTTATAGGTCTAAAATTTGGGGTGTTACAAAACATTTATAGCCTTCACGTTTATCAATAATTCAAGCTCTATAAACATATAAATGCTAAGAAAATATTCTTATACATAATGATTCAATGAGAATGACCTAGGGAAAAAATATAATAGTTAGTGTCATCTTTCTTATAATAGTGATGGAAACGATTATAGACGGTTGTGTACATGTTTCTAGTCATCAGTGGAAACATTTATAAATTATCGTGGATACGTTAAAACCAAGGTTAAATGAATACGTAAAATTGACTCCAACAACTCATTTTATCGTTTCCAAATGCTTATAGCCTTCAGGTTATCAAACAGTTAAGGTCTATAAACTGATGAATTCTAATAAGGTATTCTTATACATGTTGATTCGGTGAGAACTTCCAAGAGAAAAAATATAGTGACATCTTTTCTATAATAGTGATAGAAACGACTATAGTATCTTATGTAAATATTTCTAATCATTAGAGAAAAGATTTTTACTAAACCATAAACTGTAGAGTATAGAACGAGTTAAAAAAATATTATCCTACACCACACTCTAAAACCACCATAGGAGAGTTGAAATGTTAAAAGTTTAATTTAGGGTTTGTAGTGCCTAAACCACTAACCATAAACGTCTACTGAGTGAGTTGTGACATTATAGAGTATAGAATGAGTTTAAAAAAGATTACCATACACCTCACACTCTAAAACCACCCTTGGAGAGTTAAAACGTCGAAGGCTTATTTTAGGGTTTGTAGTGAAGGGTTTAGGCTCCACAATCTCTAAAAATCAACCGAGTTAGTGGCGACATTATAAAGTATAAAGTGAGTTAAAAAAAATTATCATACACCACACACCCTAAAAAACACATAAGAGAGTTAAAACATCGACCCTAAACCCTACACCCCAGACCACAAACCCTAAAAATATGTCAAGTTAGTGGCGACATTATAAAATATAGAACAAGTTAAATAAAGATTACCATACACTACACACCCTAAGAGAGTTAAAATGTCACAAGTTTATTTTAGGGTTTGTAGTGAAGGGTTTAGGGTCCTAAACCACAAACCCTAAAAAACTACCAAGAAAGTAAAACGTTATTGTTATAACCCAAGGTTTCGTTACAATTTTATTTTGTCACAACTTATTTTAAGTTGTTTCATTCTAGATTCAGGACGTGTATGTCTTTGGGATTAAAGGCAAGGGCGAGGTGGTCTTTTCCGTCATATTTTTGGTAAGGGATTATTATTAATATTTGGGTGATATTAATAATCAATTTACAATTCTGATAATCGCGTTCATTAACGATCAGTCGCTCAACTCTCGAGACGTTCTTCTTCCTCCCCTCTCTCACGTTCTCTTCTACATAACCGATCTACCAAGTTCTGCTGATTGGAGACTCGAGTGCTACTGTGAATTCTTCGGTCGTCTTGCTGTTCCCCTTCACAGTCAGGGAATCAGTAATTCTCCGATGTCTCTGTCGATCTCTCCTCTCCTGTGGACTGCTGTTGCGTTCGTGTCAGTCGGAATCAGAGATTCGGTGGCTGTTTGTATTGCATTTTGGGTCTGCGTTACTGCTGTGTCTGTGTTGGATTGTCTGTTGTTCAGATTCAAAGATTTATCTGCTGTATACTGAGGTAGGTGGCTCTCGGATTCGGCTTGTGTGTTCAGCCTTGGGGAGTTTGGTTTCTTCAATTTAACTCGATGAATTGACTTCGTGTTGTGTTTCTTTTATGTCTGATTTAATGCCTTTTCAATGGATTAAACCCCCAAGGTTGTTTTCTGAAAGTGTGTGTCGTTTTGGATTTGTTTCGGTGTTTCTGTTCGCTTCTGTTCAGTTCAGTAAATTGCATTTTTCGGGATGTTCGAACTTCAGTCCGAGCTTTGAAGTTCGGACATGCCTCTATTGTGTTTTTATTTTCGAGTTTTGTAGGTGTCCGAACTTCAGTCCGAACTTTGAAGTTCGGACACCGTCTGTTTCTGAAATAAACCGAACTTCGACGTTCGGACTTCACCACGGGTTTTTTTCGGAAACTATCCAAACTTCAGTCCGAGCATTGAAGTTTGGACAGCACACTGTTTTCACCTTAACTCGCTCGTTTGAGCTCCGTTTTGAGTGCCGTTTGCGGTGTTGGATTCCTCTTTTCAAATACTGTCTGTTTATATATGTTTGAGCACATGGTCATACGTTCTCTATTTTGAAAGCCTTCAACAACCTTCTGAATTCTATGACTTCTGTTTGTGGGGTTGGATTCCCCTTCTGATTTCTCAGCTTTCTATGTGCTTTCTGGTGCAATGGTCACACATATGCTTATTTGATTTTAAGCTTCTATTTTAGGACCTAGTTATCTCTGTATCCGAACCTTTGGATGGCTGGTTTAGCTGTCTCGTAGCGCGCTATGTAGGATATCCTTCTGTTTCACGGGTGATGTTCCCCGTTCTGTTCACAGGTGTTCCACCTGTTCTGTTTATGAGTGAGGTTTCCTCGTTCTGTTCATGAGTTGTTACTCGTTCTGTCTGTATGCTGTGATCAACTAGTGTCCCTTTCTGTTTTATGAATCTGTATGTTTCTAACTCTGTTTAGTCCTTTGGAGTTTGGACTTCTGCTTCTGATTTCTGTTAAGGAATATGGCTTCCCTTCTGTTTACTTCTGATTTGTTAACCTTCTATAAATGTTTTGAGCATGCTGGTTGATGAAGTTAGTCATCTACTAGGCATAGTTGTTTGCTCATTCCCCTACTTATTCTAACATTGCAGATTGATCAGCGAGGATCACTTTGTTCAGCTCCTGGAGTTTAGCTGTTGATTTATTCAGTTCTTTGGGATATTTGTATTTGACTTGTAGCCTTTGGGCCTCTGAAGTTAGCTTCCGCATTTGTTATTCGCTTGTGGGTTTTGTATTAACTTTTGGGATGTTTCAACATCACTTTGACTATACTTTTATATAAGTATTCTGTTTCAGGGTGTAACACCCCATCCTATAGCCAATCGTGGTTACCGTAACTAAACAACTTAATCTTAAACATTGCAGCGGAATAAACTAACACCGGGACCTTGCCACGGTCTGATCAAAGAATATACCGAACTTCCTTACTTACAAATGCTTGCCCAAAAGGAATATACCAACTATCCAAAACATTCACCAACCGAGTTCATTGTATCTCCGTTAACAACATAGCCACTATCAGTTTTTTTTATATCAACAGACGGGAGCACAGGTGCAACCCGTATTCAAAATAAAAGTCCCACCTAAGTCTACCCGCTCCTACTCTCATGGTGAGACTTCATGGGCCGCTTACCTGCAAAAGTAAAAACAGCCCCCATAGGGGGTCAGCAAGAATGCTGGTACGACCCTCTCATGGCCCCCAAGCTAACGGGCTACGACGACTAATTGTCGATAGCATGGGAGTTGATTAGAATCACAATCATAATATGAAGTGCAAATAAAACAACAATCCACAAATGAACACGCAAAGTTCACACACAAATGAACGACTTAAGCGTTCTCTTAATACGTGAGTTTCTGAGCAAACTCCTTAAGTTCTGAATCCACTCATCCTTAGTCCATCTTAACTTACCTCAGTCTTAACCTTATCTTAATCTTAGAATACAAACCATTCTTTAAGTAGAAATGGTCGTATCTTATCTCAATGTTTATTTTTGTTGGGTCAAAAGCAACCCTAGCCAATGAGCTATTAACTCCATTGGTTGAATAAATAACTTATCTTATAATTTAGGATTTAGGTGATCCTACCGCACCATCTTAATGCCTCCTACCGTGGACTGGAAATCTAAAGTAGCGGAGCCGACGTTCGACCCTAGGCAACAAGTCCGAAGACAAGTCCTTAAGCGGAAGTCAGATCTGATTCAGATACCGATCCCCCTTTCCTTAGCATGCATGACCGGAGTCAGTCCCGGGTTCCTCACTCCCCCTTAAGTTCTAGTTAGTGAAAATCTTACAAACCATGTGTTGGTTAAACCTTAACGGGTATTAACCAACTGTCACCAATATATAATTCCTCTCCTTAACTAAATAGGTACCAAACTTAGTTAGTAGCTATCCTTAAGCCTCGTGGGTTAGCGTAAAGAAAACACACACACACAACGAGTGCAATATAAACCTGTTGCATGCTTTATCTTGTCTTAGTCATTGTAAGTAAACAGATAGCACACAAGCCGAGGGACACCTCGTTAGCAAGCATGTCACAAGAAAGACTGTACCGTTCACCGTCGATTGTCCCGGTTGTTTAATTCTCCTCCGGTTCCAAACTTTCAAGTCCTAAAATGTTCATCCAACTTAGATTATTAATTGCTTACACATTACTTAATCCCTTAACTTACTTAACCCTTAATTATCCCGATCTAACACCTCTTAAGTTTTACAACTCAATCTTTAACTTAACCTTAAACATTTAGGGTTATACTTAACTTAATCCCTTAGGTCTTTATGTTCCTAACCATCATCACCCTACTAATGGCATACCTTAATACCAATTAACATCTTTAGAATTTAAAATTTCTCTCTTTTTTTTTTAGTTTTGGGGTTGACCGACCCTACCGACCGACCTTACCTAGGGTTGGTCCATTCCAGAACATATTACCGTTTGAAAATTTTACCCCGACCGACCTTGCAAGTCCGGTCCATTCCCGAGAGTTTTCCCCTTTGAAAATTTAAGCCCGACCGACCTTGTCAAGGTCGGTCCCAAGTTCGGTCGATTCCAGAGACCAATCCCCGTACAAAATTTTAGACATGACCGACCTTGTAAGTCCGGTCCCAAGGTCGGTCCATTCCAGAGACTCATTCCGTACCTAAAATTCAAGCCCGACCGACCTTGCAAGTCCGCTCCCCAAGGTCGGTCTGCTCCAGACCTTTGTTTCTAAATTCCCATTTGACTCTAAACTTCACCTTATACAACCTAGTATGTTCTAACCTTAATTGGGCACTTCAAACACACTTTTAGCCATCCACTATACCCCTTAAATCACTCACCAAGATCCACTTTAGCCATTATGCATTTTCTAGTATTAATGCCAACACTTGTAATGTTTTTCACTAGGCTTTTAGGTGGTGGTTCATACCTATAATAACCACTATGCCAAGGTGTTTTCTCACCACTATAACATCATCTCCCAAGCAACTTTCTCCATCTAAAATTCTTTTATGTAGCTACTTGAAGTTCCTTCACAAGTTTGTGCCTCCTTCTTCCAACACATTAATTTCTCCTTTTTCACCTAGGTTTGCATAGGTGCTGACCACAATACCAACACTCTCATTTGATTTCTAATTCCTCCATGATGATGCCTAAATCATTCTAACTCACAAGAACACCTTAAACTCACTCTTTTTCATCAAGACAACTCCTAAAATTTCTTAGTACTTTCCTTAGTCATGAAATCTCCTTAACATCTTTAACACTAAGTTTCTTCACCAAATTTTGACATGTGTTCTCTAGTATATTACTACACCCAAGCACTTAGATTTTCACCACTATGTAACTACAAACACTCAAATTCTCATTACCCCTCTTAACACACAATTTACACTCAAACTACACTACATCACAATATAGTGCATAATCTTAAACACTGAATTTCGATAATATATATTGCCTTTGACCTGCAAATACACACAACAAGGCTCCCATTGCAATATAAATGTTCTTATAGTTCGCCTTGACATTGTTTAACTATCTCATTTCCCATTTGCTCCTTAGTCACAAGTTCTCAATATAATAATGTTCTTTCTCCTAAGTTTAATAACCCTTTCCCATTATAAACTCTAAGCTAAACTTATCACCTATTCAAACCCCATCCCTTAATGCATTAAAACACCTTAAGGTAAGACATTTACCTTGCTCTTTTACAAGCTTTACAAACTTTCCTCCTTAGCCTTTTCCTTGACAATCTCGGTCACCAACCAAACTCTCCTTGCCAATGTTCTAATCAATATTCAATGACTCCAATGAGTGTTAGATACTTCACTAACCTTAAGGAATAAACCCTAGGTTAAAATGTGCTTTAAGGTATTAAAATGAATGTTTTACCTTGGAGTCTTAGGATAGGCTTGGATATGAAGCAAGAAGAACCTCCTCTAGCCCTTGGAGAATAGAAAACAAGCTAGAACAAGGCATAACAATGAAGCCCCATGAGTAGAAATTTTTGGACATGGGAAGAAATGGTGGAAACTTGATTTTTCTTACATATTCTTTACCTTAAGAGAATGGAGAAGCCAATGAAGTCTCCAAACTTGTGTTTCCTCCTCTAATGGTGGTTTGGCTTGGCACCAAAATGAAGCTCTTGAAGTTTTAAAAAGATAGAAAGAAGGAGCTTGAGCTAACTAAGAAGAATATGTATTTTGTTTTGGTTTTGGAGCTAAGATGAGTGAGCTATGGAAAAATCAAGGTGGAGCTGTATGGAGGCTGAGCTTTACGTGAAGGAGGAGAGAGGGAAGCTAAAAGCAAGATTTTGTTTAAAAGGTAAATAGTACTATTGGCCTTATCTCTTCTCTTTTTCTTTAATTGTTGAGTCATGTAGTGACTCCCCACATCAAAACCGGCCACCCCCTTAAATAACAAGATATTTATGGTCTTGGTTGGCCAATCACTTAGCTTATATTGACTTAATGCTAAACTAGTCTAATTTGAGCACTATTCACAAATTAGTGCACATATTTATGAAATTTTGATTTCCCATTGATTTAGACTTCCTAATGTGATACTAAGTAGTACACAAGTTGATTAAGGAGTAATCATGGGCATTTAGCCACTTAAAACCCCTTTCTAAGACAATTTTTCAAAAATGTGCTTTAAGAGTCCTTAAAGCACAATTTATGTTTTAACTTGTTTTTGAGCTTGGTTTTCTTTGGTAATTGATTTAACATGTCCATTAGCATGTTACTAAAGTATTAGGATGATATTTGGGTGCTCACCCAAGTTACTTCAAGCTTAGAGCACATTTTTGCTTAAATTGCTCTTATGGTGCTTCCTTATATTTCCTTTGGTTAAAATTGTTTCTTAATGTTTTTAAGGCATTATTTAGCCTTCCTACATCTTAGTTTATCATCTAAACACCATATATAGGTTTGGGGTATTTCAATCTACCCCCCTTAAAAGAACTTTGTCCCCAAAGTTCACATATGTACTTAACCATTCACGGTACTCAATTTCTTAATCTTAACACCACATCTTATATTCTCATTCACACATCTCAAGACTCAAGGTCTACCACAAATACAATACATAAGTATTATACATATCTCAAACTTACCACCAAGGTGTAATAACTTACACAATCATATCTTACACAAACCAACAAACGACAAACATGTTCGTTTACTAACTCAAAAGCGAGGAAGCTCTACCCCCCTTAAAAAGGGGTACACCCCGTACCCTATATAGACAATCTAGTCGGTAAACAAAGAAGGGTACTTCGACCTCATCTTATGCTCTAATTCCCACGTGGCCTCTTCAACATCCTGGTTAGACCAGAGAACCTTCACCAGTCGCACTAACTTATGGCGAGTGTCCCTAGTCTTACTATCCAAGATTCTTTGAGGAATCTCCACTGATATCATATTTTGTTCTAACGTCAACCTCTCAGGCTCTAACACATGGGAGGGGTGGTGCATGTATTTCTTTAGCTGTGAAACATGGAAAACATCATGCACTTTACCCAGTTCAGCAGGTAAATTCAATCTGTAAGCAACTGGGCCCACCCGCTCCGTAATCTCATAAGGACCAACAAACTTCAGGCTCAGCTTGCCCTTCTTCCCAAATGTAAATACACCCTTCATCGGTGAAACTCGCAGAAATACCCGGTCGCCCACTGTGAACTCTAGGTCTCGTCGTCGAACATCAGCATACGACTTCTGCCTATCTTGAGCAGCTTTCATATTCTCCCTGATTTGCTGAACTTCAGCCTTAACTTGGTCTAGGTATTCTGGTCCTATAATGACCGTCTCACTTGACTCCTCCCAGCAGAGCGTGTACGACATGGTCTACCGTACAATGCTTGAAAAGGCACCATCTTGATCGAAGCAGGAGAATATTTACTAATTTTTTCCGCAATTTGATGTGTATGAAACTCGATCAGATTCCAACTTATCACAACTGCCCTGGAAGTCTAAGGCACATGCCCTCAGCATGTCCTCGAGTGCTGAATAGTACGCTCAGTCTGACCATCTATCTGATGGAACGCGGTACTCAACTTCAGTTCTGTACCCAACGCTTCTCTGGAGTCTCCAGTACCTCAAAAGGAATCTGGTATCTCTAACTAACACTATGGTCTTCGGTATCCCGTGATGTCTTATAATTTCGTTCTCAAATAACTCAGATAATTTGGTCACCTTCCAAGTATCCTTCATCGGTATGAATCAGGCTACTTTGGTAAGGCGATCCACCACCACCCATATCATGTTCAGACCTCTCCTAGCAGGTGGGAGTCCGACTACGAAGTCCATGGAGATATCATGAAACTTCCACTCCGGAATTGGCATCGACTGTACCATTCCGCCCGGTCGTCGGTGCTCAAATTTCACCTTCTGGCACGTGAGACACCTCAAGACGAACTCAGTAACATCTGTCTTCATCCCCGACCACCAGAAGTATCTCTTCATGTCTTTATACATCTTAGAGGCTCCCGGATGGATGGAAACTGAAGAATAGTGTGATTCTCTAAGTATGCGGTCTTTCAAATCTGTACTACCTTGTGGTATACATAACCGGCCCTTAAGTCTGATCAGATCATCATCGCGAAGTCTGAAGTCGTATTTCTGACTCTCGAAAGTACCATATGTCAGCTTCTGTCTGACCTCTCTCATGTACTCATCTGCCTTCTGAGCCTCTCGCACCTCATCAACCAAGCTGGAGAAAGAAACCAGCGAATGGAGTGAGTGTGCTCGACGACTCAGGGCGTCAGCTACAACATTGGCCTTCCTTTCTTTGTATTGGAGGTCAATATCGTAGTCTTTCAAGAATTCTAACCACCTCCTCTGTCGAAGATTCAACTCCTTCTGAGTGAATATATATCTCAAGCTCTTATGATCGGTGTAGATCGTCACACTAACCCCGTATAAGTAGTGGCACCATATCTTCAAAGCGAAGACTACAACTCCCAGCTCCAAATCATGCGTGGGGTAGTTCTCCTCATGTTTCTTCAACTAGCGTGAGGCATATGCCACCACCTTGCCATGTTGCATGAGCACGCAACCCAGCCCTCTGCCGGATGCATCACAATATACCTTTAAGCCCTCCGTACCGTTTGGAATAGTCAGAACCGGTGCAGTGGTCAATGAGTCCTTCAAACTCTGAAAGGATAACTCACAATCATTTGTCCAAACGAATGGTGCATCTTTCTTCATCAGATTGGTCATCGGCTTCGTGACCTTGCTGAAATCCTTAACGAACCTCCGGTAGTAACCTGCCAAGCCAAGAAAGCTCCGAATGTCGGTAACTGTTTTCTGTCTCGGCCAAGTACGCACGACATCAATCTTAGCTGGATCCACCGCGATCTCAGCATCCGAAATGACATGACCCAGGAAAGAGACCTGGTCAAGCCAAAGCTCACACTTGGAGAACTTAGCATATAGCTGGTTCTCCCTCAATATCTCTAACACCTTCCTCAAATGTTCCTCATGCTCAAGTTTCGATTTTGAATATATCAGAATTTCGTCGATGAATACCACAACCGACTTGTCCAGCTGCTCCTGGAACAAGCGATTCATCAGATCCATAAATTTCGCCGGTGCGTTCGACAAACCGAACGGCAACACTGTGAACTCATAGTGGCCATATCATGTCTGGAATGCCGTCTTTTCAATATCCCCCTCCTTAATGGCTATTTGATGATACCCCGATCTGAGATCAATCTTGGAAAACACAGATGTCCCCTTCAACTGATCGAACAGATCATCAATGCGGGGTAGTGGATACTTATTTTTCACTGTCACTGCATTTAACTCTCTATAGTCGATGCAGAGGCGGAGGCTACCATCCTTCTTCTTCACAAAGAGGACTGGCGCTCCCCATGGTGATACACTTGGTCTTATAAATCCCTTGTCCAACAAATCTTTTAACTGCTCTTTCAATTCATTCATTTCTGCCGGAGCCATGCGGTAAGGTGCCTTGGCTATCGGCCCGGTTCCTGGTAGCAGCTCGATGGTGAACTCGACCTCCCGAGTGGGTGGCATGCCGGGTAGTTCCCGTGGAAAGAGATCGGGGAATTCCGACACTACCGGTAAATCGGGGTCGAACTCGGGGTCTCTCTCTATGTCCTGGACATAGCAGTGGTAAACTTCTTCCTTCCTCCTCAACTCTTTCTACATTTCCATTGCGGTGATGAACTTAGTCGAAGGCTCTCTTGGCCTCCGGCGGTATGATATTGTCACCCTAGACGGACTCCTGAGCAGAAATCGATGCCGGCGCAGAGGATACGACCCTTGTGCCGCTCTAACCAGTTCATCCCAAAAATAACATCAAATCCCAACTCCCTGAACTCAATAAAACTGACTGGAAAATCCTCCCCCTTAATTCTGACGATGGCTCCTCGGTAGTAGCGAGTGCAACGAACTTTCTCCATAGACGGGAGCGTAACCGTGAAGTCGGGTAGCTCATCAGCGTCTAGCCCCAACCTTCTCGCAAAAGATGTCGAGGCAAAGGTATGCGAGGCCCTTGAGTCGAAGAGAACTGATGCCTCAATCCCATTAATCGGAAAGGTGCCGGTGAGGATAGTACCGCTGACGTCGGCCTGTGCCTCTGTAAGTATGCTTAGTGCACCTTCCGTACCGAGTCCATAGCCTAATTGTATTCACAAGCTTTCATGAGTAATGATGGTATAACAGAAGTCGTAGCAATTAATATGAACAACACTGTTATTTTATTAATAACCATCCTTTTTACAACATGTGCTTTTTCCTTACATCTCATTTCTCATCTCGTACTTAAAGCATTACATGGCTAATATTGTCTAAAGGTTAGGTTTAACCGTCCTGGTCTTATATGCGTCACATTAATCACTGCTGACGGTGCTGTATTCAGCTTAATTCTCTTAATTCCATGATACAACATCCTTGATTCTCCCCCCATAACTAATACATCTCCAGACTTAAGTACTAACTTATCAGCACGGTCCGCACGCTTCTGCTCGCCGTATAGAAATTCAGCGTCATCACCAATGGACCAAGACACTACGGGTATCCCTCTTTCGAGAGACTCCGCTGTCTCGTCCTTATCCTGATGTAATCTAAGTCGCCCGTCTTTCTCGTAGAAGTTTATAATGCAAATGTCTGCTTGTATGTCTGGAATCGGTCAGCTTCCAACTGCCGAGCGATCTCCACGACTTGTGTAACAACCGGATGGAACTCTTCGGGTATTCCCGATGGTGAGACTCCATCTTGTATTCTCGTGGTCTGGTAGGCCTTGGCATATGGATTCCAATCCTTGCCTAAGCTCATCATCTTTAACTTCATCCATGCTCCTCCTGGGTACTCCGGTGTATAAAAACCTCCCGGTCCCACTCCTAACTGACTGCACCTCTTGATGATGGCTATTTGTGCTTCAGGTGTCAGGTATCCTCTTAACAAAATCATACCTGGGCGGCTAACCTGACATTGTTCGGTTGGAAAGTCTCGGATTTCAATGTCGATGTCTTCCGGGTTAGGTGTTGAAGGTATTGGATAGCAAATGTTGAAGTTTCCTAAGGTGGTAATAGGTTATATCTTACTCAAGGTTCTAATCTTATTTCATTTTCACTTACTCAATTATTCACCAAGCATGCATGAAATGCGGTAAGCAGGCAATTTTATTACTTAAGGGTTTATAGCGGTACCTGGCCTCGATGAGGGTTCAGGCTCATCGTCTCGGTCCGCCATGTGTAGTGTGGGTCCCGACTTCTGGACTACCCGTGGGTTCTTATCTGCAGCTTGCTGCACTCTCTTCTGACCGTCAGATCCAGCTCCCTGATCGGTCTTGCCCTTTCCCTTCATCTCGGGCTTGTAGGCTCTACTCTCGGGGTTTCGGAAGCACTCATATGCTCGGTGCCCATACACCCCGCAATAGTTGCACTCAACCTTGTTCCCCTTGCAATCGAGCCCGGGGTGGTCCTTGTGACACCACTGACAGATGTAGCGTCTTTGGTAGCCACCACCGGCTCCCTTTCCAGTCTCAGATCCTGACCAATCTCAATATTAGTACTTATACTCTTAACGAATTGGTAAATAGTTCTCAACTCACTCAATGCACATTTCCTTACCCTTTGGCGCTCTAGAGCGCAGGGGCTTCGCAGCTATAGCATAAGTCACCTTCAATGGCTCTTCAGTAGCCTTCTCAGTCTCCACCTTTCCTTTACTCTTCTGGGCTTGAGGCTGGTACTTCTGTTTCTTGTACCCACCTTGCCCTTGGCTCTCTGTGCTCTTCCCGACACTCTTCCTCTTAGCATTTTCCTCGTCTCTTAGCTGGACGGTTATCTCAACCTTAGCAGCGGCATGATAGCACTCCTGCTTTCGAAGGTATTAGTTTCTCTTATTTCTCACAATCTAAATCTTACTCACTTAGTTATATCTCAATCGTTCTTATTACCTGCAAGGTAGTATAGCTCGTCGGCCCCATGCCGTAGCGGAGTCGATGGCTAAGCCCGCCATAGAAGCGGTCCACCAGTATCTGGTCTGAATATCCAAGACCTGGCAAAAGACGGAGCAAGGCGGTGAACTCTGAGTATTACTCGTCCACCGTTGCTAACGAGAAAATTTGTAGGGGAACTATATACATAAAAAGAATAAAATAATAAACTAAACCTACAACTCTACTACGGGTAGCAAATAAAAACCCGGTCGGAGTATAGTGTAAATATATTACGACCGAGAGTATCGAACCCAAGGGACTTATAGAAAACTAGTCCTAATCCGGGCAAAAGCCTATTCTAAGACAAGGGGGGAAAAGTAAATGTGATTTTAAACTAAGGAAACTAAATAAACCTAATTTTGATTCGAGAAGATTATCAATGTAAGGGAAACGTAAGACCAATAATCAAGGGTGGCAAGTTTCAAAGAGGATTTGGTCTCGCAAAATGCATATGCCAGGTGACATGACGGACCTCCGATACCCGGCATATTCATGGCCTTGAATGTGCCGGACAACTTCCATCCGGCACCATATCCGGCATCGTACATTTCGTAAACAACACTTCCAGATTCGATTCGGTTCTGACAAAAGGAACTCAATACTCATACTTGCATCGTGCATAGCTAATGCCGCGAATATAACCAGAGTAATGGGAAATAAGAGATTAACCCTAAACCTTAGGTCTTGATGCCCTTCTTTCGGAACAACAAACTTAAAGATTACCAAAATCCTAATCTATCCTATTCTTGTCTTGTGAACATTAAATAGGACTTAGAGATAAGAGAATAAATAGCTACTTCATTCTACTTTGCGTGAAGATTAAAACTTGGGTTAAGAAACTTGAAAATTCCATAAATGGTCATAAAAGTTTTACAAGGAATCTTCCCTAACCAAAAAATCTAACAAGGATTCTGCATCACCATCCACACAACTACAAGAAGAGAATACAAAGGGGGAGAAGGGGATGTTAATAGCCTTAACCCGTCAAGGTCTTCTTCTTCTCTTGCGTGGATGGATCTACAGACGTTCCTTGGACACCAACAATGGAGTGGGGCGGAAATAGAGTGTGAATGGCGTGGATTTGGTATGTTGAAGTGTGCCAAATGATGTAGATTCACGGCCTATCTATAGGGCTTCAAAATGTCGTTGTCGGGCGTCGCACCGGATCACCAGTAGCCGCACACGTGGGAAATGTGCCTAACTGTTAACGGTCGAAACCGCCAATTCCGCGCGAAATAGTGCATATGCCGGGTAGGATATACCCAGCATTACACCCGGTACTAGATAAATCTCCAACGGTCAATAACTGCCATCGTCTAGTCAACCGTGGCGACTCTTCACTTATGCCGGATGAGATCTACCCGGCATCGTATCCGGCAAAACTCCTTTTCCGATCTATGCTCATGCCGTGCAGGATTAATTCGGCATTGAGTCCGGCATCATCTGAACTTTTGCCTAGAAAATCATTCCTTGCACAGAAAACTCATAAAAACATAAGTCTGTACAAATAATATACTTTAACACATAATATAACATAAATAACAAATATTTAACCTTATTTAGATAATTATAATACTAAATCTAGCACATAAAATATGATAAGTCTGCGGCTTATCAAGGCCCTACACTTACCTTTTGCTAGTCCTCGAGCAAAACAAGATAGAAAGAAGTAATTACTTATGCACAAAATAGGTAAACTCTAGAATGACAATAAGATAATTATTCTCAACTCCCTCACTCTATTTCATAAGTATCACTTAAACTTCTTTATTCCATCAAAACATACTAATGGGTATAAAATTGAAGAATTTCAAAACCGATCAAAAACTTTTGGGCTATTTTGCATAAGGGAATTTTTGTAAACTCTCCTTTTTCCGCTTTCCATCATTCAGCTCTATTTTTCAAGAGTTTCTGAATGTGGCCAAGACACTCATCATTGGTTTTTATTATTCAGCCCTATTTTGCAAGGGTTTCTGAATCAACCATGATTTTTTACATTGAAGAATGGGGAATTTAGGAGAAAAATAAAAGGAAAAAAACTCTCGTTTGTTGCTTTTATTCTGAGGCAGTTCATTACAACCTCAAAGAATATAATGCTTTTCCTTTGGAAGCAGATTTTTTTTTCTTTTTCTTCTTCTTCTTTCTTTTTTTCACAAAAACCCTATTTAAGATTTTCACCCAAAAGATTTTTCACAGTTTGAAAAAGGAAAGAAAATAATACCCAAAAGTACATAAAGGAAAGAATAAGGAGAAAGATCATATACTCATGTTAATAAAGAGAATAAAAAAAAGTTAAAAACAGGAATCTACAAGTCATTAAAAAGCTTACCTCTTGAGGGAACAAGCATTTATTCATTCCTAATCTCATCTCAATCAAAAACATGTAAAAAAGTTTAGTAAAACATTGATAAAACTCACAAGTTATGCATATTATAAATAAAAACTTATTTTTAAGGGGGGTCCCTGCCCTACACTTGGCAGGAACACTGTCCCCAGTGTTCGAAAGAAAAAGAAAATAAATAAAGAAAAACTTTAATAAAGAAAATTAACAGGAATTAAGAAGAAAATGACTCCCCTGTGGTGAAAGAAGACCAGACACGTGGGGGCTGCCCTACACTTAGCCTTTTGGCTACTTGGCGAATGATCAAAGATTAGGGAAGAGATTATGACCGATCTCGCATACTCCCGTTGATCATGTTGGCGTTGGAGACTGGAGTTGACCAGGCGGTCATAGTTGAGCAAAAAGTTGCTGCAGCGACTTATGCTCCATGCGAACGGTCAGATCTCTTACAATTTCCACTTCCTCAGGTGTTGAAAAATCTTGGAATTCGGTGAACTAGGTGTGTGGTCGTGCACTAACCACATTCACCTGCTGAGGAAGAGAGCTCTTGCCAATCGCCTGCTGTATTTGAGTATTTGTGTAGGGAGTGTGCTTGAAGTGCATTCATCTAATTTACTTTGGAGGAGTATACAAAATTTTAAATTAAACAAATTATAGTACGGAAAATAATAATAAGGCAGGAATGTTACCAATTCAAGAGAGAAAAAAATATTTTTTTTAATATGCCGGACATAATGCCGGGCGACTCGTATCCGGCAATGGACTTCTTCCATTAATGCCGGATTGGTTTTACCCGGTTTTCTGCCCGACTTATTTAAACTCGAAGAGAAAATAAAATAAATCAAAAAGAAAGAAGGGATGGATAAAACGAGATGTTTGTAATAATAAATAAAAAGATATTAACATAATTAAATTCATAAAAATCAAAAGAAGAAACAAAGTTGCGTATGCCGGACGTGGTGCCGGGTGTTCAAAGCCCGGCATTGGACTTCCTCCAAGTTTGCCGGGTTGATTTTACCCGGCGTTACGCCCGGCGAGTTAAAAAAAATAAATTAAACAGGAAAGAGAAGGTAAAAATAAAAGAAGAGTGCAAAAGGAAAGAATATTTAAAAACAACTCTAAGATTGAAGAGAAAATGTAAAATAAAAAGTTGAGATTGAATGTGCCGGATTGTGCGCCGGATGAATCCTCGCATGGTGCACGGCCCACTCAACCTAGAGAACAAAAACAAAAAGAATTAAAGAATAAAAACGTTGAATGTGCCGGGTAATGGATATCTGGACTGGCACCCGACATATTCAACCGAACTAAAATATGTACAATTTTAAATCAATAAATCAAAGAATAAAAAGAATAAAAAATAGAGAATAAAGAATAAAGAATAGGGCGTTTTACCGAATTTAGGACTTGGACTAATTCCAAGTCCCCGGAAATGGCGCCAATTTGCTAACGAGAAAATTTGTAGGGGAACTATATACATAAAAAGAATAAAATAATAAACTAAACCTACAACTCTACTACGGGTAGCAAATAAAAACCCGGTCGGAGTATAGTGTAAATATATTACGACCGAGAGTATCGAACCCAAGGGACTTATAGAAAACTAGTCCTAATCCGGGCAAAAGCCTATTCTAAGACAAGGGGGGAAAAGTAAATGTGATTTTAAACTAAGAAAACTAAATAAACTAATTTTGATTCTAGAAGATTATCAATGTAAGGGAAACATAAGACCAATAATCAAGGGTGGAAAGTTTCAAAGAGGATTTGGTCTCGCAAAATGCATATGCTGGGTGACATGCCGGACCTCCGATACCCGGCATATTCATGGCCTTGAATGTGCCGGACAACTTCCATCCGGCACCACATCCGGCATCGTACATTTCGTAGACAACACTTCCAGATTCGGTTCTGACAAAAGGAACTCAATACTCATACTTGCATCGTGCATAGCTAATGCCACGAATACAACCAGAGTAATGGGAAATAAGAGATTAACCCTAAACCTTAGGTCTTGATGCCCCTCTTTTGGAACAACAAACTTAAAGATTACCAAAATCCTAATCTATCCTATTCTTGTCTTGTGAACATTAAATAGGACTTAGAGATAAGAGAATAAATAGCTACTTCATTCTACTTTGCGTGAAGATTAGAACTCGGGTTAAGAAACTTGAAAATTCCATAAATGGTCATAAGAGTTTTACAAGGAAGTCTTCCCTAACCAAAAAATCTAACAAGGATTCTGCATCACCATCCACACAACTGCAAGAAGAGAATACAAAGGGGGAGAAGGGGATGTTAATAGCCTTAACCCGTCAAGGTCTTCTTCTTCTCTTGCGTGGATGGATATACAGATGTTCCTTGGACACCAACAATGGAGTGGGGCGGAAATAGAGTGTGAATGGTGTGGATTTGGTATGTTGAAGTGTGCCAAATGATGTAGATTCACGGCCAATTTATAGGGCTTCAAAATGTCATTGCCTGGCGTCGCGCCGGATCATCAGTAACCGGCACACGTGGGAAATGTGCCTAACTGTTAACGGTCGAAACCGCCAATTCCGCGTGAAACAGTGCATATGCCGGGTAGGATATACCCGGCATCACACCCGGCACTAGATAAATCTCCAACGGTCAATAACTGCCATCGTCTAGTCAACCGTGGCGACTCTTCACTTATGCCGGATGAGATCTACCTGGCATCATATCCGGCAAAGCTCCTTTTCCGATCTATGCTCATGCCGTGCAGGATTAATCCGGCATTGAGTCCGGCATCATCTGAACTTTTGCCTAGAAAATCATTCCTTGCACAGAAAACTCATAAAAACGTAAGTCTGTACAAATAATATACTTTAACACATAATATAACATAAATAACATATATGTAACCTTATTTAGATAATTATAATACTAAATCTAGCACATAAAATATGATAAGTCTGCGGCTTATCAACCGTCATCTTGTCGGTCTGCTTAAGCGCATCCGACTGTAGGCTCTTCTTTGTCTGGACATGGGCGGGATAGTACTTAGCTTGTAGCAACGCGGTGTACTACTCCCAGCCGAACTCTGGATTGGCCACATGCTCGGCCCTCACCAGCTTCCACCAATCGCGTGCTGCCCCTTTCAGGTAGAACGCAGCCAGACGTACCTTGATCCCAGCAGGGACATCAAGGTCTCGAAGGCGGTCTCCAGCTCGGAGATGTACGCCTCAAGCTTGGCGGGATCAGTCTCCCCCTTAAAGTGTGCGGGTCAAAGGTCAGCCAGACTCTTCACCCAATTTGGTTCCCGGAGCTGTGGTGGTGGAGGTGGTGCACCAACACCAGGCTGATAGCCCATATGCCCTAACGCGGCAGCCACGATCTCTGCGATCGTCTGCCCTCCCGGTATCTCAGTAGCATCATCGCCTCGGCCTCCTCTCCTTCCTGACATCTGAATAAGCACAACTTACATTAGATTTGTATCCACAACGGTTTCGGTTCAAGGATTTATAACGTCCGTAGATGGTAAAGACAATCCACACTTAATAGTGGTCATCTGACTCTACTCACTCTAACAACTCACACCCTCAACCCATCACTTATATATTAACTCATATCCTAACTCGGTGCTCACCTATGTCCGGCATTTCTTGATCAGAGCGTAACTACGCTCTGATACCACTTTTTGTAACACCCCGTCCTATAGCCAATTGTGGTTACCGTAACTAAACAACTTAATCTTAAACATCGCAGCGGAATAAACTAACACCGGGACCTTGCCACAGTCTGATCAAAGAATATACCGAACTTCTTTACTTACAAATGCTTGCACAAAAGGAAAATACCAACTATCCAAAACATTCACCAACCGAGTTCACTGTATCTCCGTTAACAACATAGCCACTATCAGTTTTTTTTTTATATCAACAGACGGGAGCACAGGCGCAACCCGTATTCAAAATAGAAGTCCCACCTAAGTCTACCCGCTCCTACTCTCATGGTGAGACTTCATGGGCCGCTTACCTGCAAAAGTAAAAACAGCCCCCAAAGGGGGTCAGCAAGAAAGCTGGTACGACCCTCTCATGGCCCCCAAGCTAACGGGGCTACGACGACTAATTGTCGATAGCATGGGAGTTGATTAGAATCATAATCATAATATGAAGTGAAAATAAAACAACAATCCACAAATGAACACGCAAAGTTCACACTCAAATGAACGACTTAAGCGTTCTCTTAATACGTGAGTTTCTGAGAAAACTCCCTAAGTTCTGAATCCACTCATCCTTAGTCCATCTTAACTTACCTCAGTCTTAACCTTATCTTAATCTTAGAATACAAACCGTTATTTAAGTAGAAATGGTCGTATCTTATCTCAATGTTTATTTTTGTCGGGTCAAAAGCAACCCTAGCCAATGAGCTATTAACTCCATTGGTTGAATAAACAACTTATCTTATAATTTAGGATTTAGGTGATCCTACCGCACCATCTTAATGCCTCCTACCGTGACTGGAAATCCAAAGTAGCGGAGCCGACGTTCGACCCTAGGCAACAAGTCCGAAGACAAGTCCTTAAGCGGAAGTCGGATCTGATTCAGATACCGATCCCCCTTTCCTTAGCATGCATGACTGGAGTCAGTCCCGGGTTCCTCACTCCCCCCTTAAGTTCCAGTTAGTGAAAATCTTACAAACCATGTGTTGGTTAAACCTTAACGGGTATTAACCAACTGTCACCAATATATAATTCCTCTCCTTAACTAAATAGGTACCAAACTTAGTTAGTAGCTATCCTCAAGCCTCGTGGGTTAGTGTAAAGAAAACACTCACACACACAACGAGTGCAATATAAACCGGTTGCATGCTTTATCTTGTCTTAGTCATTGCAAGTAAACAGATAGCACACAAGCCGAGGGACACCTCGTTAGCAAGCAGGTCACAAGAAAGACTGTACCGTTCACCGTCGATTGTCCCGGTTGTTTAATTCTCCTCCGGTTCCAAACTTTCAAGTCCTAAAATGTTCATCCAACTTAGATTATTAATTGCTTACACATTACTTAATCCCTTAACTTACTTAACCCTTAATTATCCCCATCTAACACCTCTTAAGTTTTACAACTTAATCTTATAACTTAACCTTAAACATTTAGGGTTATACTTAACTTAATCCCTTAGGTCTTTATGTTCCTAACCATCATCACCCTACTAATGGCATACCTTAATACCAATTAACATCTTTAGAATTTAAAATTTCTTTTTTTTTTAAAGTTTTGGGGTCGACCGACCCTACCGACCGACCTTACCCAGGGTCTGTCCATTCCAGAACATATTACCATTTGAAAATTTTACCCCGACCGACCTTGCAAGTCCGGTCCCCAAGGTCGGTCCATTCCCGAGAGTTTTCCCCTTTGAAAATTTAAACCCGACCGACCTTGTCAAGGTCGGCCCCAAGTTCGGTCGATTCCAGAGACCAATCCCCGTACAAAATTTTAGACATGACCGACCTTGTAAGTCCGGTCCCAAGGTTGGTCCATTCTAGAGACTCAATCCGTACCTAAAATTCAAGCCCGACCGACCTTGCAAGTCCGATCCCCAAGGTCGGTCTGCTCCAGACCTTTGTTTCTAAATTCCCATTTGACTCCAAACTTCACCTTATACAACCTAGTATGTTCTAACCTTATTTGGGCACTTCAAACACACTTTTAGCCATCCACTATACCCCTTAAATCACTTACCAAGATCCACTTTAGCCATTATGCATTTTCTAGTATTAATGCCAACACTTGTAATGTTTTTCACTAGGCTTTTAAGAGGTGGTTCATACCTATAATAACCACTATGCCAAGGTGTTTTCTCACCACTATAACATCATCTCCCAAGCAACTTTCTCCATCTAAAATTCCTTTATGTAGCTACTTGAAGTTCCTTCACAAGTTTGTGCCTCCTTCTTCCAACACATTAATTTCTCCCTTTTCAACCTAGGTTTGCATAGGTGCTAACCACAATCCCAACACTCCCATTTGATTTCTAATTCCTCCATGATGATGCCTAAATCATTCTAACTCACAAGAACACCTTAAACTCACTCTTTTTCATCAAGACAACTCCTAAAATTTCCTAGTACTTTCCTTAGTCATGAAATCTCCTTAAAACATCT
The DNA here is from genome assembly GCA_023374045.1 of Limonium bicolor. Classification (NCBI taxonomy): domain Eukaryota; kingdom Viridiplantae; phylum Streptophyta; class Magnoliopsida; order Caryophyllales; family Plumbaginaceae; genus Limonium; species Limonium bicolor. Next base: position 227,707,167 of record CM041777.1, on the reverse strand, counting down.
TTAACACTAAGTTTCTTCACCAAATTTTGACATGGGTTCTCTAGTATATTACTACACCCAAGCACTTAGATTTTCACGACTATGTAACTACAAACACTCAAATTCTCATTAGTCCCTCTTAACACACAATTTACACTCAAACTACACTACATCACAATATAGTGCATAATCTTAAACACTGAATTTCCACAATATATATTGCCTTTGACCTGCAAATACACACAACAAGGCTCCCATTGCAATATAAATGTTCTTATAGTTCACCTTGACATTGTTTAACTATCTCATTTCCCATTTGCTCCTTAGTCACAAGTTCTCAATATAATAATGTTCTTTCTCCTAAGTTTAATAACCATTTCCCATTATAAACTCTAAGCTAAACTTATCACCTATTCAAACCTCATCCCTTAATGCATTAAAACACCTTAAAGTAAGACGTTTACCTTGCTCTTTTACAAGCTTTACAAACTTTCCTCCTTAGCCTTTTCCTTGACAATCTCAGTCACCAACCAAACTCTCCTTGCCAATGTTCTAATCAATATTCAATGACTCCAATGAGTGCTAGATACTTCACTAACCTTAAGGAATAAATCCTAGGTTAAAATGTGCTTTAAGGTATTAAAATGAATGTTTTACCTTAGAGTCTTAGGATAGGCTTGGAAATGAAGCAAGAAGGACCGCCTCTAGCCCTTAGAGAATAGAAAACAAGCTAGAACAAGGCATAACAATGAAGCCCCATGAGTAGAAATTTTCAGACATGGGAAGAAATGGTGGAAACTTGATTTTTCTTACATATTCTTTACCTTAAGAGAATGGAGAAGCCAATGAAGTCTCCAAACTTGTGTTTCCTCCTCTAATGGCGGTTTGGCTTGGCACCAAAATGAAGCTCTTGAAGTTTTGAAAAGATAGAAAGAAGGAACTTGAGCTAACTAAGAAGAATGTGTATTTTGTTTTGGTTTTGGAGCTAAGATGAGTGAGCTATGGAAAAAGAAGGTGGAGCTAGTATGGAGGCTGAGCTTTACGTGAAGGAGGAGAGAGGGAAGCTAAAAGCAAGATTTTGTTTAAAAGGTAAATAGTACTATTTGCCTTATCTCTTCTCTTTTTCTTTAATTGTTGAGTCATGTAGTGACTCCTCACATCAAAACCGGCCACCCCCTTAAATAACAAGATATTTATGGTCTTGGTTGACCAATCACTTAGCTTATATTGACTTAATGCTAAACTAGTCTAATTTGAGCACTATTCACAAATTAGTGCACATATTTGTGAAATTTTTGATTTCCCATTGATTTAGACTTCCTAATGTGATACTAAGTAGTACACAAGTTGATTAAGGAGTAATAATGGGCATTTAGCCACATAAAACCCCTTTCTAAGACAATTTTTCAAAAATGTGCTTTAAGAGTCCTTAAAGCACAATTTGTGTTATAACTTGTTTTTGAGCTTGGTTTTCTTTGGTAATTGATTTAACATGTCCATTATCATGTTACTAAAGTCTTAGGATGATATTTGGGTGCTCACCCAAGTTACTCCAAGCTTAGAGCACATTTTTGCTTAAATTGCTAATATGGTGCTTCCTTATATTTCCTTTGGTTAAAATTGTTTCTTAATGTTTCTAAGGCATTATTTAGCCTTCCTACATCTTAGTTTATCATCTAAACACCATATCTAGGTCTGGGGTATTTCACTGGGCCTTTATTTTGTTGTTTGCGTTCGATAAATAGAGCCTTGCGTATTAAGTAATAATACATGGCGTGTAACATTCCTAACTCCTAGGCCAGTGTTGGGGGTGTTACAATTATAAATATATAAAAATGAATCACGAAAAGATACCATAAAACCCAGACACACTCTAGGAATGCTAAATCGTTAAAAGTTTTTTAATCAATTTTTAATTTGTATAAACTATTGTAAAATATTTTGATAATAGTAATTAATTATATATGTTTAATAATTATTCTAGTATTAAAATTGTTATTACTATTTTTAGTGATATTATTATATTATTATTTTTACTATATTATTTACGTTGTAAATTATATATAAATACTTCATAAACCTCTATAATTTTTTACTTTGTGATTTAATACATGTGATATTTATCTACATCATAAATTTATACAAATAATTATGTTAATATATTAGTACGTAAATTTACAAGCATTACAAAGAGTGTAGTTTTTCATATAACGTCCCACTATCTTCCAACTAATACACTGAACTTTTTTGAACCATTTTAAAAAACTTGTATTAAGAGCAAATAGTGTTTACAAAGTTTCGAAATTCATCAAAATTCCAACAACTCGTAGAGAGCTGAGATTTGCTAGCATAGTTTGCTAGGTTATGAGCTATCAAATTCTCTGACGAGACACATGGAACCGCTGAGTCTCCACCAGAGGTTGTAAAAATGAAAGCATAAGATGAATAATATCCTTGGCTTAGTTGTCAACAGCTGAGTCTATCCTATTGATAATATAATCAATCAAGCCCTTGCAGTCTGTGATGAGCCGAACATGTGTGTGACCATACTGTTGCACTGCCTTAACCCCGGAAGCTAAATCCATAGCTTCCACGTGTCCTGGGAAGAATTCCCTTATTGTTCACTCATTCCTGCTTACCTTCTGTTGCTGAAATCCCACAAATCCCAAAGCACAACGATAGTGGCAATCCAAACTAGCGTCAACGTAGATATCAAGCCATTGTAGATTATGTTGACACATACAATGTATTGTGAGAGCTGCTAAAGGAGAATCCATAGAGGAAGTCATACTAGCGTTCCAATAAGAATCTGCTTGAAACCACCCCCATTTAAAATTCCTTGCTCTGTTGTGATAAACTTGGCATTTGGCAACGAGCAAACCAAATACGCCATAGAAAAGCAGTTAAGTTTGCTAGATGTGTGATTTGTGAGGTCAGACACTGGGAGATGTACCAATCAAAAACTGGATATTTGTAGTCATCTGAGGCAGTAGCAGCATGTGTTGACGAGCCCAATATGAAGGCAGCTAAGGGCATTGATAAAAGACATGAGGCATCGTTTCATAATCTGCACAAAAGGTACAACCAGAAGGGATGTGTTGATGAAAATTCCAGCGTAACACATCTAAGCATGGCACCACACCATGAATAACCTTCCACCCATATAAACGGACCCGCTGAGGAAGGTGGCACTTCCAAAGGCGCTTAGCAGCCAGACCTTGTGGAGGACAAGATGTAGAAGATGGAGAGGCCTCCGAGTTAGTGGACAGTTGAACATCAGCATGATAGGCAGTCTTAAAGATGTATAGGCCATTGGGTGACAAGCCCGACTACCATTGATCTTGCATGGTGATCGAGTGGTGTATCACCTGCTCCTTAATTAACGTGACATCTTCGGGATGGAAACTACTTTGTAGTAAAGGTATATTCCAAGAAGTTGGAGAAAGAAGCAGATCACTGACTTCACCATGGTGTAGAGGCTCATTTACAGCCCAAAGATAAGGCTTACCTGCTGTCTTGCCCGATATCCAACGATCTGCTATCTTAGTATATTGGACATTAACTATTTCCTTACGTCCACCAAATTCAATAATATCTCTTACACTCAAGAGAGCTTTCCAAATCGGGCTGGATGTACATCCTAGTTTCGCCTCCCATATTATGGTGTTGTAAAGATATCGGGCCTTGTAAACCATAGGATACAATGATTCCGGGCATGTTAAGATGCGCCACAACTGCTTCCCAAGCAAAGCTCTGTTGAAACTACGCAAGTCACGAAAGCCACGTCCCCCCAAACGTAAATCCAAACACATAGTTGACCATTTCGACCAGTGGATTGAAGTCTTATCCATGGAACCATCCCACCAAAAACACACTATCATTCCCAGTATATGTTTAATAAATTTTGACGGCATGACCATAACCGACACGATGTAAGTAGGAATATCTTGAAGAACTGATTTAATCAACTGAATATGTCCGGCCTGAGAGACTTGATGATTCCAGCTATGAAGAAGCTTTGCAATCCGGTCCATTATGTAGGAAAAAATATGCGTGCGATTAAATCAATTCTTTAGTGGGAAAGTCCAGATACATACCAACAAATAATCATGATAAAGAAAGTTTACTTTTGTTGTAACACCCCTACCGCTAATCAAACCATTATATCCTAACCCGTCTCAGTTAACAATCACAAAGCAGCGGAAATCTTACTCCAACGGTGGGTGATACAATGCCGTTAGTCACCCACGTGACTAACAAGGCCAATTCCAATCCAAACAACAATACAAATACAGTAACGGTCTGATGGATTATTATACCGAGTACTCAACGATTACAAATACCCTCCATTTCTTAATCAATCCAAATACAATAAAAATACAACCCCAAGCAAATCTATACCGAGTTTCTACAACCATCAAGTTACCAATACAATTCGGACTTACAAACCAATCCTTACAAATTTACAAGTCCCTAATCAACTACCCATGCAATACAATAACCTCGTCCTACTCTCGAACGGTAACAGCTCCAATGTACCTGAAAAATAAAAACGGTGCCCCTAGGGGCTCAGCGAATTGCTGCATATGAAATTCGCATACCCCGCGTGCTAACGGGGGTACGCCGACTACCATGGTTGAGAACATGCGATTCATTTTAATACAATCAACATGCTAGACAACATTCATTATATATGTACATTAACACAAGTACTCACATTCAACCAACGAATACAATCACACTAACACATTAAGTTTGATAGTTAGTATTACTTAATCTTAGGCCTTTAGGGTTTCTACCCCACTATGTCTTACTCAATTTCCTCATTGTCTTACCCACTCTCTTGGGTTACTCTAACTCAAATTCTCTTACACTCAAATTCAATTCAAGTTCTTCAATACACAAACTCAATTCAGTACCCAAACTCAATACCTCAAATCTCTCAAGTCACAACTCAATACTCAATACTCAATTCTCTAACCTCAATCAAATTCTCAAATCAAATACTCAAGGGTATATTTTAAGTCATTACCCATGACCTCCGGGCAGAGTCCATACACAAGACTCACCACCGGGCTTAAAAATACAAACTAGGCTATACACTTAGCTCCTCAAATTCTCAAATGTCCGGTTCTCTACCGGACTACTCAAAATTCCAAAAACTCCTCTCTAGAAGTTATTTCACAGTCTCATAGATTAGCCTAGAAGTATCTCTCTCGATATCCTCCATTAGCTTAGGGAATTCTCAATGTCTAGTATTCTCAGATTTAAGGTTTTACCCAACTAATCGAATACTCTCATATTCGGGACGTTGTTCATATTAGTCAGATCCTCTCATTGTGGGTCGACTATCTTTCAAAGGGGTTTGGTGATCCCTTACCATTCTTTACTTCTCTCAAGGTTCATATATTGAACAAACAGCAGTCCTCTAAATAGAGGTTCCTTGTATACTTCCACTATTATTTGTTTTGTGGATTACATCAATTCGGTTCTCTAACCGTTATCGAGAGTTTACTACTCCCGTACACTCTCTCACATTTTAGTGAGTTCATAGGTTTACGTTATTGCTTCTTGGTTCGATAGTTTTAGTGCGTTATCACGTTTTCATTAATTCGCAACTTGATTCTTTCTTCGAGTCTCTAATCCAACAAGACTCAACTATGAGTCGGACTACAGTACACAATCAACATTCAAGCACTTCATTCACATTCACACATTTCATGAATTATACAAACTTCAAATTCAATAAACAGTTCAACAAGGAACAATACAATTCAATCACAAGTTAGTGCAAACAATCCGATTCGTGCATTTATCTTGTTTAGGTGATCACACAAATCAACAAGCACATAAATCAGAGTAACACCGTTAGCATATGAGGCGTGAGTAAATCATACCTTTCACCAGGGGTTAACTTTACCGTGTGACCTCGCGTTCCTTGGTTCACACTTGTTCCACTAATAACATTCAAATGTTCCTATTAACATTAAGGTGTTATGGTATGTAAAAATAATACTCCCATAGTGAACCCCGTTACCCTGTTATTCCTTAGTTTTACTCTTGTCAATTTATGCTCTTACTTATCACTCATTTCCAACACTTGTTTATACTTCTTAAGACCTTTACAAGTTACCAAACAACTCCTAAACATCATCTAAAACCATTACCAATCAATCCCACATGTTTAGAACACTTTAAAATACTCACGGTGCATTTCTGGGGTGGTCCGGGACTTGGTCCTTACCCTAAGTCCCGGACCAATCGTGAATCATACTCTCGGCCCTTTTTATGTACTGCTCCGGGACCTTGTATCTAGCCTAAGTCCCGGACCCGGTGTGCAGACAAATTCTCGGCCGTTTTAAAGGTGTGGTCTGGGACTTCACTAAGGAACTAAGTCCCGGACCATAGCAGCAATATTCCAAAATTGACATTTTTGCATTGTTTCCCAACTCCAAACTTCACCCAATCATTTCCTAATCCTTTTACATGTTTCCTAACATGTTTAGACACCTTAAACACTCTTTAATCATGCACTAAACCTCCTCAATTCATTGGTCCAATCCTCACCTCCATACTTGCTTAATTTCTACATTTTCATTCCCACATTTGTGCACTTTGCACACTTGTGCATTCCTAACTTCCTCTTGGTGGTTTACACCTTGTTCTCACCCATTTTGACCATTCCAATTCATTCCTAGACAGATGCACTACCTATACCCAAGTCCATTGTCCATTCACATGCTAAACACCCCAGTTCACCACTAGCAAAATTCATGACTTTTCCTACAACATTTGCTACAGTTTTTACATACTCCACACCATCCCTCTTCCCTCTTATATCCCCTCAAGAGTGGTTAACTAACCCAATTAAATCCTTCACAGCACCTAGTTCATTCCCTAGGTTATTCTTACTCACAACAATACCTAAAACACTTTATTTCCACTAAACTTTTTCCATGACTTACCTACAAATCTAACATATCCAAACCCATCCATTCTCAACTTTTTCCATTATAAACTAGCCACACCCATACGAGGGTCCTACCAGCATACACAACTTCAAGCTTCAAGTTGGTGTGATTTTCTCTTCAAATGGCCAAAACCCACGGACGTCAACTTCCTCCATTTGAAATTTTTAAAAGAGGGAATGGAAGAGCTTGGTGAGGGGAATTCAAATATGTAGTTATTTTTGTGTTTGAAGCTTTATCCCAGCTTGGGCAAGGAGGAAAATGGCAAGAAGCCATGGGAGAGGGAGAAAGAAATCTTCCAACTTGGAGAGGAAGAAGAAACCGGCAGAGAGGAAGAAAGAGAGGAAAAAGAGGAGGGAAAAAGAAATAAGGGAGGAGAGAGAGGGAAAAAGGGAATAAGTAGCCCTTTTTACTTTTTGCTTTTTGACCCATTTAATTAGCTAGTTGGTCAAGAGTGTGCGAGAGGCTGATTTGTACTGTAAAAACCAGCCCCCACATAAAATACAAGCTGCAGCGTTTTTCATCTTTTACAGAAAATGCTCGTTAATTTACCCGATTTAGCACTATTCACTATTCGGGCCCGTTTTCTAGAATTTTCTCGTTTCTTTAATTTTAATGGTTCTTAAGCTTCAATTAATGTTTAATTATAGTTATTTGGTTGACTATAATTTTTACGGGTTCATTTGACCACTCAAAGTCATGTTTTTGGGTTTTCTCAAAAAACGTGCGCTAAAGCTTTATTAGTGTTTATAATTTATTTTATGGATCTGTTTTCTTCGGAAATTGTTCCTGTATGTTAATTAGGCATTATTAAGCCTTGGAAATCCATTTAATACCCTTCTAGAGGTTGTATTCCTCTTATGGTCATATAACACTTATTTTAGCATTTTTCGCTTTTTAAGCGTTTTCTCATTTCTTTTGGATTTATTCTCTCTACCAAAATTCTTTAGGCACTAATAGGCCCTCAAATATCATATTAGAGTAATTTAATCCCCCTAATTAGGTTTGGAGTATTTCAATCTACCCCCTTAAATAATTTTGCCCTCAAAGTTGGTGAATCTAAGATCGTTAGTCACCTAAGTACTCAATGCTAAGGTTATAATCTCTCTATAACCTACCAGACTCCAAAAGTAAGACTCAATGTATACCACCCATCCAAAAAACATGTCACAGCATGCATAGCAATCAAAAATATTTGTCTCCAAACTCTCCATGGGGTCCATCCACGGATAAAGAAGGCACAACAGTCCTCTCCCATATCGAGTGATCCCTCAGGTACCGGTCACGTTTGAACACTTACGCATTCTGGTTCATGGCCGTCATGACATTGGGCACTTACGCTCTTTGGCCCTACACGCCTTTGGTTTTGATCAAATTCATTTGCATATCTAGAGATCCTCAGGCTCCAAATTGGGTACTCTTCCCTGACCGGACTCCTCATATCCGGCGGCCCTTGGAAAAATACAAAACACACACTACAAACATCCTACCGTCACTTAGTACCGTTGCTCGTCCGTTGTAATGCTTTCAAAACTAATCATCACTCCCACCGGCTCACAACTAGCCTTACTCCCCGGGTTCGACCCGATACCGGTGCCTAACCACGAGAAGGTACAACTAGCACCCGTGGAAGCTGTTTCAAAACCGTTCCTCATTCTCAAGTTTAAAGAAAATTATTTGTGTCAAAATCAGTTTGGAAAATTCATTTTGAAAGCTCAATACAGCTCCAAATTCCAATTTATGATAATTACACCTATTACTAGCGTTATTACTCGTGACCACTTATAGGGAGCTTCAAGAGTCATTCAACCTAAATGTGATCAGCATCGGTGTTGAACTATCTATCCACCCCAATTTGTGTTCGGTTTCCCTTGATCGCTAACAAATCAAGTTCCACCTCCCACCTCAATTCACACAATCAAATAGTCAAACATTATTTTGTTTTCTATCTTTTTAATCTTGCTAGTCATAATCACCCATCAACACATTTTTTAGTTTCTAAAATTCATTTACTCACTTACTAATCATCTCATCAATTATTAATCAAGTTATCTCCAAGTACTTTACCTAAGAAATTCAAAAGTTAGTTCTCTGATTAATTTTCTTTCCTCCAATCGTTCGCAAGTAAAATCAATTTCTATCCTTCATTCGTTCACAAGAAAATCAATCAATTCACCTAGGGGACTCAACACCGGTTTCATACCGGCTCATATCTCATACTATCCTCAATCAGGGTTCTCATTCCCATGGAGTTTCTCTACTCCTTTCCACTTCTAATTCTCACAAATAGTCACAATACACAATGAATGGATACATATGTTTATGTAACATGAGTACCAATCATCAAAACAAATTCTTTTGCGCTATGCGCATTGTAGTTTACGCACTTATCACGTAAAACATACACTTCACGGTTTTCGCTCTACTCCCCTTAAAAAGGGATTACGCCCACGTAATCAACCATGTGTCAACATTGAACATTGGTCTAAGGCGTTCATCCATCATGGAGTGTTTCATCTTCCATGCGGTCTATTATACAATGTACCTTGATCAATGGGTCTTAATCGTATTACCGGTTAGTCCCTGCGTCAAGAATTTTCATCGGAGTTGTTCAACTCTTAACCGAGTTCAGTTCTAGCCTTAGAGGCTTCAAGGTATTAATTATTAGCCATTAATTCACTAGGTATACTAAACCTTAGAATTCTGGGCCCACTACCTTCTGTTGTGTAACCCTGATAACTTAGGGTTAGTTCGCCCTTCTCGTTATCCTTAATATGTTACACATTACCTTTTTATCCCTTTTTTCTGGGATGAAGGTTTATCAATCATGCGTGGTATTTCTTACCGTGCGCGAATTCAATGAGCTTCGGATTTTCTATCCAGCTTTTTGGAAATCTATATACATATTGTTGTGTATTATAGTGATCATTCACTTGATTCCTCCGACTTATTGTCGTTTGAGGTTGAGCCCCTACTTAGTTGTCGTGCTTCCTCTGTGTGAGTGGCTTTTGAATTATGCCCACTTAACTGGTTCTGTACAAGTGTTCTTTACTTGTATGACCTTGCATTTTCTATGCGTCGGTCCTTATGACTTTCATAAGCTTCCTTCCTCTTCTTATTCCATTGGAATTCATGTCTTGTAATTGTTGGTGTGTTCCACACCCTTTGTGCTTCTTTGGCCTTAGGCCGCACGGTTTATTTCTAAGTTTTCGTCTAGGAAGAATTTACCATGTTTGACATTTTCCCATATTCCTAGCTATCCCACTAGATCATTAACTGCACAAGTGCAATACCAAAACACTCAGTCCTACAGAGTGTAGAGGCGTAAACCCTTGGCAGTAAATCTCTTATGCGATAGCAATAGGAATGAACATTACTCACTTTGTGAGGTTTTTTTTATAATTAGGGCTTAAAGCCATTTTATAAAAAAGGTGAGTGGCAAATATCGGGCCTCATTAAAACCTCCCTAGGTAAAACCCAATGGGAAAAAGCCCAGGAAGGAAAAAGAGTACCCGCCAACTCAGAAAGACAACAAAGAGAACACTCCAAGAAGAGCCCAGTACAAGCACCACCACACTAAAGAAACATACCAAAGCACCCTCCCAGAAGCACCACAACAAGACCTCGCACGCCCCTTCAGATACAATAAACCTCTAGCACCTAATGGGCTAAAAAAACCACCATAGAGAACATAACTACCTCATCCTCGTACAACCAATCGCGACCGAACCCCCCTCTTAAGCTAATCTCCCAAAATTAAGCCCATAATCTAGGCCCCACGTTGTCACATCTACTCTTGGATTTGGCTGATAATATTGGCTTTAGTCTGGGTCGGATTCGGCACATGACAGCCTAACTGTCTCAATAGTTTGATGCATTCATCCGCTTCTACATCCGGGTTTATGATTTTACCTTGTTCATTTCTTGCCGGGATACTATTCCTTGTCTGAGTAGGCAACATCCGGTCCTCATACTTCTGACGTGACTCCACTACAGCACCCGGGTGAGGCGGCTCCTCATCAAATAATGTGCCCAGCATATTATCAGCCTCTTCATCTCGTACCCCATCATACCAGTAGCAATTTTGTCTGGGGAATCTACATGCCTCTTTTCGATTGCACTACCTTGGGAGGCATTGTCACAGCTGAGATCCTTAGCATTTTTGGACTGATCTTGTTCAACATTTTTTGGATGTTGTTGATTTACTATATCTTTTCCCTCATCCCTTGGTAATTGAATTATACTATTAGAGGATTTTGGGTTCTTGGGGGAGGATATTGGTTATCCACTTCTACTATACTCACCGGGAATCCCTGACCCTCGACAATGACAGTGATCTTCAAGTTGATCAGCTGAAGTGTGGATGTCTTGACTTGGGCACGAACCTCTGCATTTTCCATGGAGTTGATATCCTCATCCTCAATTTTAATAACTTCCCCCACCGTTTGTGCAATCTTGCGCACGTTTTTCTTATTCCATGCATGGAGTGGGATACCTCGCATAATGACCCAGGCTTTACGCTTTTCTACCTAGTCATAAGACATCCATCGTCGTATATCAATGCCCCTGTTAGCCTTGCCCTTTCTTTATGCTTTGCTTATTATATCTTCTACTTCACTGCGTGAGTTGAAGACAATGAGGAACTTTTTCCTTGAGAAGGCCAGCAACCCGGCAGTATTAGGCCAACGATCAATCATGAGATTCATCGCATCTTTTGCTGTCTTTTCTTCTTGAAGAGTAACAACAATCACGCATTTCTCTAAACACACTTTCATCTCTTCATACGCTTTGACGCTAATAGATAGCCTTGATAGGGCTGGGCTTTTCTCCTTTGGAGGAGGAATTTTCGACTTTTCCGGCTTCTCATCGGATCTTGATCTGCTCCTTCCTCCTCTAGCCTTATTGTCTTGATATTCAAGTCTAGCCCAAAGTACACTCCCGTTGATGGTCCATCCTTTTATACCTTGAATCACTCGTTTTGCATCTCGTACATGTTCAACATCAACAAATGCAAAAGTTTTCTGGGACCATTTTCTCACCTTTCTACAATTGTAGATTCTGGTCCATTTGGCGAATCTTCTTACTATTTTCCCTAGATGATACTCCAGCACTTCTCTATGAAGATTGTAGTGGGAGTAAAATTTTCCCAGTTACCTCGGTCGCAGGCACGACTCTCCTTCCTTCGCCTGTCATCTTTAGGCTGTCTATTGCTATATCCTGTCCCTCTGCGATGCCTCGCTGACCTTCTATCATATGCATACTTGGATCTCTTCCTCCATCCGTATTTCATTTTTAACCTCTCCCCTTCTTTCCACGTTTGAGGAAGATTTGGAAATTCCGACGAAAGTAAAATTCACCCTTCTATCATCATATGCCACAAGTCCATACCTCTGTCAGGCAATTTATTGAACACTTTGTGTGTGTTAATTGTAAACTACTTCATCTCAGATCCAACTCCGGCAAATTCCCTCCCGAACTCCTCGAATTAAAAAATCTCACTTCCCTGAACCTCTCCCGTAATCTGCTCAGTGGAAGTGTGCCATCTTCGATCAGTAACTTGACACGGTTAACTTCACTTGATCTCTCCCTAAATTCACTATCCGGTGAATTACCGTCCGATTGTGAAAGGAAGTAGTAGTTTGCTTCCTGATGCGTTGTGGATCCAGTGATTTGAGGAATGGGTGGTAGTCAACGATGTTGGGAATAGTAGATTCGACAAGCAGATTATTGAAGAAGAATTTGAATTCACGGGCGATTTCGGAATTGGGATCTCCCAAATCGAAGGACCTCGCTGGTGGCCTCTCTCCCCGTCAAACTCTCTGCTACTTATGTCTACATCTTCATCTAATTGTCTCTTGTTGAATTGTGTTTTTCAATCACAGTGAGGCAGAAAGTTCAAGATTTCCTCAACGCCGCAGTCACTGAGAAACAATTCGGGGAAGAGAAATGAACAAAATGCGCAGGAGAATTTCAATCTTATATTCTTCTCTGTTTTGAGCACCCCCCACCTTTTTTTATTAAGTGACGCATAGTTGGGATCTTCTTACCTTTTACATATCTGCATTCTGTTAACTGATGATGAGAGGGAAAGCTTTTGCAACCTCCCGATGTACGTACTCCCTTTTCGTATTTAACAACTTTATAGCATTGTGTGATTATTGAGGTACATTGGTCGCTTACTGTGCACCATGTTCGTACCTTGGTTTCCATGGCATCTACCCATGTGTTTCCACCATTTATACAATGGTTCGCCATTCATTTGGCTGTTTACTGAATATACTATACTTGTGTTTCTATGCTCCTTGAGCGTTATTGATTTTCCACTTCACCTTTCCACATACGGTATTTCTTCTTAACCGATTACTCCTCGGTTTTCAATATTTGCTATCGAAGCTTATTTCACATTGCTTGGCAATAATTGTATGCTCAAGCTTCACTACATTAGTAGTTCTAAAAGAGATGTGTCACCGCTCTCGCAGTGCTACGATGACGAGTGGTATCCTCGTTCGTTAGTTATTAAACTATCTTATTGTTTCCGTTCTTGGCAACTCTCCATATGGTTCACAATGGGTTTTGTAACTGTTGGATTATGTACTGTAGTAGGTTTATGGCATACTAGCCACATTGCCTAGAGCTTTGCTCATCTTAGGCTGTTCACAAGCATTGTTTCTCCGTATACCATCAAATGGCTTGGAGGTATTACTGGGCCTCATGATAGGATCATTGCATCACACTTCCGTTTGTTGGATGCCCTTTAAGTATCTTGGTATTGATCAGTACCATTTATTAATTTAGGTACCCCTGGTAAGTGTGATCCCTTCGGTGTTCTTACCGAGTGTTCGTTCTAGTTCTTGTGTGTTCTTATCATGAAATTCAGTTCGACACCCTTCAAGGATTGCTCCTGAGTGTTATCAAGTTATGCCATTACCTTTGGCTAACCAATGGGAGTGTTCGGTTTACTCCGCATTACGTATCTGGATTTCAAATTACCCCGTTTAGGGTTATAACATCTCCTATTCTTAGGGTAGACCATGGGTACTTCTCTTATATTTTTAACCAGTTTGATATTTCCTTCGGCGGTGAATGGTATCCTCCGGTACCTTAGATGATCACTCTAGGTATTTTATCTTGTCCATTGAACATTGGTGTGTTCTTGCTAGGCATTTGCCTTACCGGGTTTAGACCGGGTATTCATTCCAGTTATTTCATGCATTTATTTCAAGATTTTTGAGACATATCCAATGTCTTTATTTAGTCGCTAGTGCTTCTCGCACTTCTTGGCTATTAATCATCCTTCTGGAGTGAGTTCTTGACTCCTTTTGCTTGTGACCTTATCTGAGCTCTTCGATTGTTCAAGATGTGAATTTTACTTATGGTCCGTATAATGGAGTCGACTACTTCCCGTGTTTCGTACACCACTTGTATACATACGTGGGGTACCTTTTTGGCACCTCACCACTTACCCGACTAACTCGCAATGGTTTGTCAGGCCCGCAAGCTCCTTCGGAGTGCGGTCATCCTGCATCCCGTATTTGGGTACACTCGTAGTGCTCGTCACACGCCTAGGTGAAGTATTCTATTGTCAACTCCTCTTGTATCATTCCATGATACTCACCGTGATTCTCTGGTTTGGTTTTAAAAATCTGAGGTTTAAAAAAAAGTTTGGGTTTGAAAGAAAAATCTTAGGTTTTAAAAGAAAATTTTCCTGGTGTTGCCATGTCTGAGGTCTTGACCAAGTCTAGCTTCTCGCTGACTGGTATGTTTGTTAATATGATGGTCGGGCCGTTAGGCCTTTCCAAGTCTTCGTTGTTTCAAATTCTTAGGATCAGCGATCCTGTAATTGCTCCATTTGTCATAACGGTACTTTAGTAAGCACTTGTCGGTCATTGAAAGTCTTCCAACTGTCTTGCCCTCGCTGCACTTGCCTTGGCAAGTGCACGAGTAGGTTGTTTTTCAGGGTAACATATATCGGTTACGGTATTGTATCCAACCATATTTGGCGGTTTAATTGGGTCTTCCTTTGATCTCTTGATCTTAGTGATCAATCTTCCAAGTATCTTCTCCATGATCTTGACATGGTTGTCATTAATCCGGGTGCTTCCCCGGTCCTCGGGGTCCCCGTGTGTCTTGTTTCGTTGCTCGTTCTCACACTTATACTGTGGTTTTGAGGTTTGACTTACCCTTAGGAACTACTTCGTAGTCCTGTTGGTGTATGTTTCATGAATACTTTCATAGCTGTCTATATTATTTTATTCGCGTGTTACTACCTTTTGGCGTCGTAGGCTTGGAATTGTTTAACCTTGACTAGTTCCTTAGTCGGTTGTATATCGTTGGCGGTATTAGCAAGCATTACAGTCTACGGACTCGCCTGTCACATGTCTCGTTACTCCACCTTTTGCTTCATAGTGCGGTGTGTTTTCCTTCTTGCCGGCCACACATGGTTCTCACGACTGCAAAGCACGTCGCCCCATGGTGCAGCAAACTTCATTATCCTATATTTAGAATCTTCATTTTTCTACCGTTAAGTGCGGTTGTTGTTGTTCCAACGGGAACCATCTCCGAGATTTCCAGTTCTTGGAATCCACCGTATGACAGATTCTTTCTATTATAGAGTTTATTTTACAACTGCTAGATTGGGTTTTCCCGAGTAAGAGAGGTCTTTCCATCTCTGTGGCGTTCTTATTCCAACTTTATAACTGGGGATGTGGAGGGCAGGATTGGTTATGTAGGTATCCAGATTACACTGGAAGTTCCTACCTAGTGTACCTCACATGCTAGCACTCAACCCTTAGCCCTAGGACTTTAATTCCTAACTCGGTATTTTCCTAAACTCAGTATTTCAACCATCAGAGTGATACTTCGCTCTGATACCACTTTTTGTAACACCCCTACCGCTAATCAAACCATTTTCTCTAAACCCGTCTCAGTTAACAATCACAAAGCAGCGGAAATCTTACTCCAACAATGGGTGATACAATGCCGTTAGTCACCCACGTAACTAACAAGGCCAATTCCAATCCAAGCAACAATACAAATATAGTAACGGTCTGATGGATTACTATACCAAGTACTCAACGATTACAAATACCGTCCATTTCTTAATCAATCCAAATACAATACAAATACAACCCCAAGCAAATCTATACCGAGTTTCTACAACCATCAAGTTACCAATACAATTCGGACATACAAACCAATCCTTACAAATATACAAGTCCATAATCAACTACCCATACAATACAATAACCCTGTTCTACTCTCAAACGGTAATGGCTCCAATGTACCTGGAAAATAAAAATGGTGCCCCTAGGGGCTCAGCGAATTGCTGCATATGAAATTCGCATGCCCCAAGTGCTAACGGGGGTACTCCGACTACTTTGGTCGAGAACATGCGATTCATTTTAATTCAATCAACATGCTAGACAACATACATTATATATGTACATTAACACAAATACTCACATTCAACCAAGGAATACAATCACACTAACACATTAAGTTTGTTAGTTAGTACTACTTAATCTTAGGCCTTGAGGGTTTCTACCCCACTATGCCTTACTTAATTTCCTCATTGTCTTACCCACTCTCTTGGGTTACTCTTACTTAAATTCTCTTACACTCAAATTCAATTCAAGTTCTTTAATAGACAAACTCAATTCTCTACCCAAACTCAATACCTCAAATCTCTCAAGTCTCAACTCAACACTCAATACTCAATTCTTTAACCTCAATCAAATTCTCAAATCAAATACTCAAGGGTATATTTTAAGTCATTACCCATGACCTCCGGGAAGAGTCATACACAAGACTCACCACCGGGCTTACAAATACAAACGGGGCAATTGATAAGTGTAAAATACATATACTTTTAACAGTATATTTGATTTAATATTCATAATGAATTGGCTTATATTTCACACTTATCTTATAGTTTTTCTACTATTTATATTTTGATGTGAACTGATATATTTTATATGTAAAATGCAGGAAAACTATTGGATTTACATTAAAGTTTACAACACAACAAATGATGACATATATATATATAACATGCACTCACGTACATTCATCATTGAATTCTTCATTATAGGTTGATATTTGCTTACGTGAACCAGTATAACCATGCATGATGTTGGGCCAATCTTTATACATGCATAGCCGATCAACTCAATTCAGTAGAGCAGACTCTGGAGTTGGGCCGCAAGGCATTGGACAGATGGACAGAGGCGCTTTCTCATGCATCAGACATATACATTCAACTTAGGCCGACAGACACAAGTCGACTACGTTGTCACACGGACCCCCAAGGTGGAGGTCCGTTTGAATGGGTCGATCCAATTTTTCTACAAGTGGAGAGGAGGTCCGTGTGATAACGTAGTCGACTTGTGTCTGTCGGCCCAAGTTGAATGTATATGTCTGATGCATGAGAAAGCGCCTCTGTCCATCTGTCCAATGCCTTGCGGCCCAACTCCAGAGTCTGCTCTACTGAATTGAGTTGATCGGCTATGCATGTATAAAGATTGGCCCAACATCATGCATGGTTATACTGGTTCACGTAAGCAAATATCAACCTATAATGAAGAATTCAATGGTGAATGTACGTGAGTGCATGTTATATATATATATGTGTCCTCATTTATTGTGTTGTAAACTTTAATGTAAATCCAATAGTTTTCCTGCATTTTACATATAAAATATATCAGTTCACATCAAAATATAAATAGTAGAAAAACTATAAGATAAGTGTGAAATATAAGCCAATTCATTATGAATATTAAATCAAATATACTGTTAAACGTATATGTATTTTACACTTATCAGCAATACACTTAGCTCCTCAAATTCTCAAATGTCCGATTCTCTACCGGACTACTCAAAATTCCCAAAAATCCTCTCTTGGAGTTATTTCACAATCTCATAGATTAGCCTAGAAGTATCTCTCTCGATATCCTCCATTAGCTTAGGGAATTCTCAATGTCTAGTATTCTCAAATTTAAGGTTTTACCCAACTTATCGAATACTCTCATCTTCAGGACGTTGTTCATATTAGTCGGATTCTCTCATTGTGGGTCGACTATCTTTCTAAGGGGTTTGGTGATCCCTTACCATTCTTTACTTCTCTCAAGGTTTATGTTTTGAACAAACAGCAGTCCTGTAAATAGAGGTTCTTTGTACACTTCCACTATTATTTGTTTTGTGGATTAAATCAATTCGGTTCTCTAACCGTTATCGGGAGTTTACTACTCCCGTACACTCTCTCACATTTTAGTGAGTTCATAGGTTTACATTATTGCTTCTTGGTTCGATAGTTTTAGTGCGTCATCACGTTTTCATTAATTCGCAACTTGACTCTTTCTTCGAGTCTCTAATCCAACAAGACTCAACTATGAGTCGGACTATAGTACACAATCAACATTCAAGCACTACATTCACATTCACACATTTCATGAATTATACAAACTTCAAATTCAATAAACAGTTCAACAAGGAACAATACAATCGAAGCACAAGTTAGTGCAAACAATCTGATTCGTGCATTTATCTTGTTTAGGTGATCACACAAATCAACAAGCACACAAATCAGAGTAACACCGGTAGCATACGGGGCATGAGAAAATCATACCTTTCACCATGGGTAAACTTTACCGTGTGACCTCGCATTCCTTGGTTCACACTTGTTCCACTGATAACATTGAACATTAAGGTGTTACGGTATGTAAAACTAATACTCCCGTAGTTAACCCTGTTACCCCATTATTCCTTAGTTTTACTCTTGTCAATTTATGTTCTTACTTCTCACTCATTTCCAACACTTGCTTATACTTCTTAGGACCTTTACAAGTCACCAAACAACTCCTAAACATCATCTAAAACCATTACCAATCAATCCCCCATGTTTAGAACACTTTAAAATACTCACGATGCATTTCTGGGGGTGGTCCGGGACTTGGTCCTTACCCTAAGTCCCGGACCAATCGTGAATCATACTCTCGGCCCTTTTTATGTATTGGTCTGGGACCTTGTACCTGGCCTAAGTCTCGGACCCGGTGTGCAGACAAATTCTCGGCCGTTTTAAAGGTGTGGTCCGGGACTTCACTAAGTAACTAAGTCCCGGACCATGGCAGCAATATTCCAAAATTGACATTTTTGCATTGTTTTCCAACTCCAAACTTCACCCAATTATTTCCTAATCCTTTTACACGTTACCTAACATGTTTAAACACCTCAAAACACTCTTTAATCATGCATTAAACCTCCTCAATTCATTGGTCCAATCCTCACCTCCATACTTGCTTAATTTTTACATTTTCATTCCCACATTTGTGCACTTTGCACACTAGTGCATTCCTAACTTCCTCTTGGTGGTTTACACCTTGTTCTCACCCATTTTGACCATTCCTATTCATTCCTAGACAGATGCACTACCTATACCCAAGTCCATTCTCCATTCACATGCTAAACACCCTAGTTCACCACTAGCAAAATTCATGACTTTTCCAACAACATTTGCTACAGTTTTTGCATACTCCACACCATCCCTCTTCCAACTCTTATATCCCCTCAAGAGTGGTTAACTAACCCAATTAAATCCTTCACAGCACCTAGTTCATTCCCTAGGTTATTCTTACTCACACCAATACCTAAAACACTTTATTTCCACTAAACTTTTGCCATGACTTACCTACAAATCTAACATATCCAAACCCATCCATTCTCAACTTTTTCCATTCTAAACTAGCCACACCCATATGAGGGTCCTACCAGCACATACAATTCCTCAAGATTTAATCAAACAACAATACCAACATTTATACTCAATTCACTTGGCTCCAAGGCCCTTAATTCAAGCAATCAATTCACAATTTCTCATCTAACTAACCCAAGCGCATTTCCACACAATTTTGGTTCATTCTTTTTGTTCTTCCCCATTCCCAAAAATTCTAAAACATCACAATAAGCATCAAGGTAGTTTAATTACCTTAATTTCATAAGTTCCTCCTTTTCAAGCCTTTTCTTCTCCTCTTCTCTCTTGATTCCTAAAACCGGTCAAGGGCAATACAATTGCCAATGCTCCAGCCCAACATTAAATAAGGAAAATGAGATTAAGCAAATACACTTAACACATTAATTAACTCAAGATTACTAGAAAATGCTTAAAACACTAAGATTGGCATTACCTTTGAAACCCTAGAAATGGGCTCTTGCCATGAATAAAAGGATGGGATCTAATCCACCATGGAAGGCTTGGA
This sequence comes from Limonium bicolor, assembly GCA_023374045.1. Lineage (NCBI taxonomy): Eukaryota > Viridiplantae > Streptophyta > Magnoliopsida > Caryophyllales > Plumbaginaceae > Limonium > Limonium bicolor. The sequence goes on along the minus strand of CM041777.1, from coordinate 227,686,970 downwards.
GAGTAGCTCAAAACAAGAAAAGGAACAAGGCATAAGAGGGGGCAAAAATCGGCCACACTTAGAGATGGAGGAAAAGTGAATTTTTCTTGGAGATTTTTACCTTAAAAGGAAAAGGAGACTCCAAGCTTCAAGTTGGTGTGATTTTCCCTTCAAATGGCCAAATCCCATGGAGGTAAACTTCCTCCATTTGAAATTTTGGAAAGAGGGATTGGAAGAGCTTGGTGAGGGGATTTCAAATATGTAATTATTTTTGTGTTTGGAGCTTTATCCAAGCTTAGGCAAGGAGGAAAATGGCAAGAAGCCATGGGAGAGGGAGGAAGAAATCGTCCAGCTTGGGGAGGAAGAAGAAACCGGCAGAGAGGAAGAAAAAGAGGAAAGAGAGGTGGGAAAAAGAAATAAGGGAGGAGAGAAAGGGAAAAGGGAATAAGTTGCCCTTTTTACTTTTTGCTTTTTGACCCATTTAATTAGCTAGTTGGTCAAGAGTGTGTGAGAGGCTTATTTGTATTGTAAAAACCGGCCCCTACATAACATGCAAGCTGGAGTGTTTTTCGCCTTTTACAGAAAACGCTCGTTAATTTACCCGGTTTAACACTATTCACTGATTGGGCCTGTTTTCCGGAATTTTCTCATTTCTTTAATTTTAATGGTTCTTAATCTTCCATTAATGTTTAATTATAGTTATTTGGTTCACTATAATTTTTATGGGTTCATTTGACCACTCAAAGTCACATTTTTGGGTTTTCTCGAAAAACGTGCGTTTAAGTTTTATTAGCGTTTATAATTTATTTTATGGATCCGTTTTCTTCGGGAATTGTTCCCGTATGTTAATTAGGCATTATTAAGCCTTGGAAATCCATTTAATACCCTTCTCGAGGTTGTATTCCTCCTATGGTCATATAACGCTTATTTTAGCGTTTTGCGCTTTTTAAGCGTTTTCTCATTTCTTTTGGATTTATTCTCTCTACCAAAATTATTTAGACACTAATAGGCCCTCAAATATCATATTAGAGTAATTTAATCACCCTAATTAGGTTCGGGGTTTTTCATTTGTTTACTCTGATGTAAAAATTTATCGCTTATTATTTTATTTTTTAAATGGATCCACCTGTACTATAGGCAGAAAAAATTCCCTTACAAATTACAAAAAAACCCCACAAATTGATCAGAGATGATCATAACAGAAACCTGTGTTTGATTTCGTGTTTGTATATGCGTGTGTAACAGATACTGAATTTGTAACACCCCGGTTTACCACCACCATTATACTTAGCCTTTTATTTTGTTTCTTTAAGACATGCCATAATTGAAGTAACATCATTAACGTTAGCTTGTATTATACATGCATCAGTCTTTACAAAAGGTCCCCTACTACTACCACCGGGGGTTACCGCCACACTTACTAGGAGCTAGCAAGTGTAAGGCTATATACCACCACCACTTCTACGCTAGCTTATCTTACATCGCTATTCTATTACCAAAAGAGTGACACAACCAACCCGTCACTTACACCTTAGTACGAAAAGAACCCCTTCCCAGCCAACCGCTAAGTTAGCTTCTACTCTTATTTTACACCAAAATATAAAGGGACCACTTCCATATACTCGTAAATAGTGGAAACTTCATGAGTAATGGACTGTCTGCTGCCATTCTCCAGGTGCCTAAATCCTTGTATCTTCTTGTTCCACTCCTCGAACACTATCTCGGTGACCCCAGGCTGAATACATCTACGATAGGTGACAAACATAAAAATATAGAAGGTGTCGGTGGACTCATCCTCAGTGCAGAGAAGGTGACCATCCCAGTTACCCTGAACTCACAGAATTCATATACACACAAGAGAATACAAACAAATAAAATCAGTAAAAACTGAGTAACACTACCACACCGCGTAAAAACTTATTTTCCCTTTTAAAACCTTTGTTGCAAATAAATATTAACAATCATAAGGCATAACAAATCAGAAGAAATTACACACCATTTACCTGTACCAAGAACCATCAAGAGATAAATAATATCATATACAAGATATTTCCAAATGAAGTCCACCACCACCACCACCCACCCTATGTCCTTAAGTGTGCACACCCCCTATTGAAAACTTATGCCCAATAGGAGTAGATCATAGTGGCGGCTCTGATTCATTAGTAGGAGCTTATATTGTTGCCGGAACATCGGCTTGGCCTTAAAGGCTCTCACAAAAGGCATAGCCTTAGGATAACCATGTTATCAACATCACACAATACTTTCCACCACCACCACCATAAGAGATCATCCTTAAACACACTTGCAAACCTTGAGTAAGATATCATAAGCAAGCTTAAACACAAGCAGCACAAGTAGTAATTCACACATCAAGCTCATACACTTGTAAAATCACCTTGATAACATCATAAAAATACCATTTAAGCTTCACCAAATCATATAATCACACAATTTCCAAGAAACCACCTTAGAAAGCTTAAAAACTCATTTTGACCAAAATCACTTTTTACCAACTAAAATATATTCCCAAAGAAGTGGCGGCCTAAAATTTTAACCATGTTCCTAGATCCACAACACAAGTATCTCCACAAAATTTCAGCTCAAGATCAGTTCGGGAACTCATTTAACCACTCAGAAATGCTTAAAACACATTTTCTCATTTTCAGCTTCCTTCCATGTCTAACCGACTTAAATATCTCCATTCGACTTGATTTTTCTACCATAACCATATGTTCACTATTAACGACTACCCTCAAAATTTCAGCTCAAACCCATGTCGGAAACCCATCTAAACAGTACCTAAAGCTTAAAGCTCATTTTTCCCCATTTTCAAAGTTCCTTAGGGTTTTCCTACCTCCCAACCTTATTTCGACTTGATTTTATAGGATAATCACTAATTATTCATTCTAAGTTTACTGTAAAATTTTAAGAAAAATATAAGAAGGGATTCGTAGGTAACCTAATAAAAGACTTAAGAAAGAAAATAAGCTTTAAAGGTGAAATTGACTTGCATAGATGTTACCTATCCTCTCCTAGCCATTTTGGTGTTCTTCTACCTTGATTATATGTTGATCGAACTCAAAATATCCACCAAAAAAGTCTCCCACCTTGGAGTTTGGCTTCCACTCCTTGAACTTGCCTTTTTCCTTGATTTTAACCAAGTTACCACCTTAAATTTGTATTTCCAATGGAGGTGTGTTGTTGCCTAAGATCCAATGGTGCTTCCTAGCTTGAGAGTAACAGGGTAGATGAAGAAGAATGGCCACCTTGCTCATCTCCCATGGCCGACCTCACCCCCCCTTTTATACTAAATTTCATCCTTATCCTTTAACTTGTAATCATTAATTCTAAAATTCTCCTTAACCATTGATTTGTGCCAAGTGTCCAAAACTAACCCTAACCATTGATATATAACCGACTTCAAATGGATAAGGAGGGAGCAAGTTGGTTTTGTAATCATTAGCAAATAGTAAGGAGGTTATGAATAGTAAGGAGGTTGTGAATAGTAACCGAGATATTTTCCCCTCCTTTCTTGTGATATTTTCGGCCACCACCATGGGCCATGTTTGGCTTGAGCTTTTCATGGGTATTAAGGCTATACATGTAGGTATGTTAATACTAGTATGGGTTATCAAGTTTCAGGAATTTCCTCGGGTCACTTCTGAGCTCTTCCAAAGCCTCGTTTGCCTAGAACCACTAAATACTGAAAAATGTAACTAGATTGTCTTATATTTAAAGAAGAAAGGTATGATTGTTTCTTACCTCAAAACACTCTCAAAAGTATCTAACACACTTCCTAAGGTTGATAACCACTCTTAGTTCCTGAGGAATTTAGTAATTTTCGGGAATTTCAGGAATCCTGCGAAACTAAGGTTTACCGGGTGGTTTTCGGGAAACTAGGGTTTCTAATGTTCACCATGCACTTCCAACTAATTAGAACCTTCTTCATCCTTAGAAATTAGGGTTTCCTAAGGTTTACAGTTAAGTAAGGCCCTAATCACAGTTTAGAAATTTGGGGTATTACATCCTCCCCCCCTTAAACAATCCTCCACACAATAATTCTCAACTATCTTCACCAACCACAATTGATTCAGCAACATCACACAAAACCTCGGACATACCAACCCTATCCATCACACAATATCAACCATTCACAAATTCAATGATACTACCTATATAAAATCATTAAGAAAACAACTCCTAAAATAACATTCATGTATTACCAACAAACATTCACAATCATCAACAAACATTCACAAACACTAATAGACATTCACCACTTACCATACGACTCTCCCCCCTAAAAAGAAAGTTTATCCTGAAACTTTAATTGCTAACCTTAATCAAAGAGTTCTGGATGTTGAGCTCTCATCTTGCTTTCTAGTTCCCACATAGCCTCTTGAACTCCATGATGTGTCCATAAAACTTTAACCAAATCTACAGACTTCCCTCGGGTCTCTCTTGTTTTACGATCCTAAATTTTAATCGGGTGCTCTTCATAAGTCAAATTAGGTGCAACTTCCATCGTTCGGTTGCAACACATGTGACTCGTCTGGAACATACCGTTCCAATTGTGATACATGGAACACATTATGGACCCTATCCAAATTCATTGGCAACGCTAATCGGTAAGCTAAATTTCCAACCTTTTCCAATACTTCATACGGACCGATATACTTAGGTGCAAGTTTTCCTTTCTTGCCAAATGGTACCACACTCTTAGTGGGTGAAACCTTCAGAAATACCTTATCTCCCACATTGAATTCAACTGGCCTTCTATGTAGATCAGCATAAGACTTTTGCCTATCTTGTGCGGCTTTCAACTTCTGTCGAATATTCTTAACCTGCTGAGCCATCTCCTCTGTTAACTCAGGCCCTACCATAATCACCTCCTGCGTATCATTCCAACATAGCGGCGTACGACACTTCCTACCATATAAAGCTTCATACGGGGCCATACGGATACTTGAGTGGTAACTGTTGTTATAAGAAAATTCAATCAAGTGCAACTTGTCACTCCATGACCCTTGATAATCCATCGCACAAGCCCGCAACATATCCTCTAAAGTTTGGATAGTTCTCTCCGTCTGCCCATCAGTCTGTGGGTGGTAAGCTGTACTAAGATTCAATTTTGTTCCCATGGCTTTTTGGAATTGCTGCCAAAATCTCGAGATAAACCTAGAATCTCTATCCGAAATAATTTCCATTGGGACTCCGTGATATTTAACCACATTTTTAATACACGCCTCCACAAGCTGTTACATAGACCAAGTACTTTTCATTGGAATTAATCTAGTAGTCTTAGTCAATCGGTCTACGATCACCCAAATCTGATCCATCCCCCCTCTGGTCGGTGGTAATCCCACTATAAAATCCATAGATATCGAATCCCATTTCCACATGGGTATATCCAATGGTTGCAACATGCCTCCTACTTTCTTGTGCACGAATTTAACCTTTTGACATGTTAAGCACTTCGACACATGATCAGCTATCTCCTTTTTCATGCCTGGCCACCAAAAACTTTTCTTCAAATCTTTATACAACTTGTTTCCTCCCGGATGTATAGAATAAGCTGAGTTATGAGCTTCCTGCATCAACTTCCTTTTAATATCGCCACATGAATCCGGTACACACCATCTCCCATGAAATCTCAAACTACCATCATCATAAATCTTAAAATCTGGGGCTTCTCCTTTTTCCACTTTTTCCTTTATTTTCCGTAGTTTCTCATCCTCTTGCCGATGATGCAAAATTTCCTTGTAAATATCAAGGAATACGTTCATACTAGCCAAAATTTCTTTATCCACCTCCCCTGTCGTTACCACCTCGAGGTTCAACCTTTTGAAATCTTGTACAATTCATCATGTAATATCCAATTAGCTTCTCCCTCGTGACTCCTTTTCCGACTTAAGGCGTCTGCCACCACATTGGCTTTGCCTTCATGATATAAGATCTCCAGGTCATAATCTTTAATAAGTTCCAACCATCTCCTCTGCCTCATATTAAGCTCTTTTTGAGTGAAAATATATTTCAAGCTCTTGTGATCCGTGTAAATCTTGCAAGAAGTTCCATACAAATAATGCCTCCAAATTTTCATGGCGAACACTACTAGAAAAACACTATTTACCGACCACCAAATTGGTCGGTAAGTCGTCGGTAAAAGAATTTACCGACGACTTACCGACTAATTTGGTCGTCGGTAATCCCCTCGTCGGTAATTTAAATGCCGACCAAAAGAGAGCTCGTCGTCGGTAATTACCGACGACTTGCCGACCTATACAAGTTGTCGGTATTTATTTTTTACCGACAAAATAGCGACAAATATTTTCATCGTTGATTACCGACTATTTACCGACAACCTATTATTTTATCGACGAAATAGCGACAATGATATCAGTCGTTCATTACCGACTATTTACCGACGATCTGGTATTTTACCGACTAATTACCGACAACCGTTACGGTTGGTATTACCGACTATTTACCGACGATCTTTTATTTTACCGACTAATTACCGACCACTGTTACGGTTGCTATTACCGACTATTTACCGACAACCTGCTATTTTACCGACTAATTACCGACCACTGTTACGGTTGATATTACCGACTATTTACCGACAACCTACTATTTTACCGACTAAATACCGACAACTTTTATATTGTTTGCTACCGTTTTCCCGACTAATTATTGACCACGTACCGACAAAAGCTACGGTTGACTAATGGTCGGTAAACCATCAGTATTTTTTTATTTTATTTTTTAGTTTTATGGCTTTAAAATGTTGTTATTATTAATAAAAAAACCATGAAATACCAAAGTTACTAGAAATAATTAGAAATTAAAATATAGCTAATATAATGACTATTTTATAACATCAAAAGAGTTGGTAACTATCCAAAAGAGTTGTTAAACACATATAGATCGATGTTTGTACCCAAAAGAGTTGCTAACTAACATAGCTAGAGTAATACTACAATAAAATTTTGGATCAACAATGTTACTATCCTCAAGGATCAACATCAGTACCAGCATCAATATCAGTACCAACATCAACACCATCATCAGTACTAGCATCAACATTAGTATCCTTCGGTGCTGGCGTAGAAGTAGACCACCAACCAGGAGGACCGCTCCACCACGAACTAGCTGGCGGACCTGAGCTACCGCCCGTAGCACCCACACCAGAAGGAGGACCTCCCCACCATGGACCAACAGGTGGACCTGAGCTACCCCCCGCAGCACCGACACTAGAAGGACCACCCCACAATGGACCACCAGGTGGACCTGAACTACTCCCAACTGCTCCCATGCTAGTAGGTGGACCACTCCAATATCCAGTAGCACCATGTGAAGAAGGGGGATATGCCCACGGCGGTGGAGGACCGAGCATGTACATTTGTTGGAATTTTTGCTGCATAGAGTCTTCTAGAGTCTTCTTAAGAGTTTCAACCTCAGTCTGCAACTTGATCGCATACTCTTCCTTGATCTTCTCAATTGCAGCATGATCATAAGCAGAAGTTTTAGAAGATGTACCAATGTCGGTGACTGAATCCGAGTAGTATTGCGAGGCGCATGGTCCAAGGCCATATATCTTCTGCCTTTTCTTTGACTTTCCCTTCACAGTCTTGTAAAAGACTTCATTGGGATCAGCTTTTGGTGCTTGAGAGGAGTTCTCATCACCACCCTCCTGATTATTGTTACATTGTGATTGTTCGGTTTCAATTTCTTGATGATACTCATCCTACACCATGACAAATATAAATCAATCAATAATATAACTTTAATATATGTATAACTCAAATTAGTTATAATTGTTACTTACAGCCACTTCTTCTGCCTTCTTACACACGTATACATTCTCTCCTTGCTCGTTCTTTCTGGTATGAGTTTTCTTAAACACATCAAAAGCAGTTGGCATTTTGCCACCATTCTTTTTGGTCTGCAACAGAAATAACACCAATAACCAAGTATAATAAAACACATTCAAAATCAAAGAAAACAACCTTATAGTTCACACCACAACACCACATCAAGTACTATGTTCCATAAATTTTGACAGAGTCTCCCCTGTTTTTTAACATATCACACCACAAGTTTCAGTTCACCTGAATACAAATATCAAATCAAACAATACACAACACAATTTCAACCAGTGTTACCTTGTAACAACTTTGTAAGCCAACATCAACCATTCAACAAACATGTATCCAATTGCCACGAGTTGATAACACAATATCATCTCAATTGCAACTTATTAGATCAATTATCAACTATTTCATTAAACTTTTATTAAGAATTAAAGTATGACTAAGATATTGACAGTTAATAGTTTGTACTAAGTTACCATAGCATCAATGTGTTCCGACATGGAACGAGAACCACATGTATGTACCGACATTCCTGCCCCTGGGGCATCCTCTGATCGACGATTCTGAGAGTTGACCTTTCGTCGATGTTCATATTGTGGTTCATTCCACTTCTCCTGCCAAGCTTGAAGAATCTCATCTTCGACAGTAACCCGCACCTTCCCACCCCTTATATCACACATGATATCTTTATATCTTTTTGCCGCTCTCTGACAGAACTTGGTGTAGACGATCTCATCATCACACTCCCAACGAAATCTCTTCTACAAAATCCATAAATAAAGCACATTATTAAAATATCTTACCAAAAAATTTTAATCAAATTATGTCAAATAATTAGATTTATATATACATACCTTAAACTCAGCGAAGTAAAATCTCTTATTTGCTTCTGTCAATGCCGCCCACTGGTACCCACTGGGAAACCACTTCCTGTCAAAAAGTTTCATGAAAGTTCGGCTGACATTGTTCACAGGTAGCATTGCACTGTTGAAATAATGAAAATAATATTAGTTGTCAAGCATATATGTAGACACACAGGTACCTATCAGTTTCATTGGGACTGCACACATGGTCGACAACATCTTTAAACAATTTAGAGTTGTCAAAATCACATAGCATATGTGCTTTTGTCTATCAAAACTAGTTTATTTAGAGAATCAAACTAGTGGTATTGATAAATGTATGATTCAAACACTAGGAGGAAGCTTTTAGAATTAAAAAACAGTAAGATGAAGAATCAATACAATTATTGCATACATGGGACTCTATTAAGTTAACAAGTTGATTATATAAAACTAGTAAATAAATACATAATAACACAAAACAATATTTTTCAGAATATGCAACACATACCCAGTCTGCGCATGAAATGTCAGGAGAATGCGAGGGTCGGTGGAACTCAACCCGCTAGGAGTGTCTGACATCCCTGATGAATTGGGGAGTGTAACAGGCTCGGAATCCATCTGGGTCGGGCTATTGTCACTTGCAGGTGATTCAGATGGAGGTGAGCCTTCAGGGGAGGAGGGCGATGTCGGCAACTGTGATGTGGCGGGTTGATCAATATAGTGCAGTGTACCCATAGGTGCCCGTCGACGTCTCTGCTGACGTGCTGGCTCATTAACTTCATCTCCCTCCGCACTAGAGGCTAGAGGTTGCTGGGAGCAAACTGTCTTTGACTTCCCGCCATACATGTTTTTAATGGCTCTTGGCATACCTATTAAAATCAAAAATATGATTTAACAAATAATGGATTTTTTAAACAATAGATTAATAACACAATTGGTTAAACAATAATAAACAATTATGAAGGATCATAAAAATGTTTACTTGACTACACCACTGTGAAAACATCATTGTCATCTATATCTTCATTATTCATATCATCATCATCACTGTCCACATCTTCAGTAGTATGCATTTCACTTTCAGTGATATTCATGTCAACTAAATTAATAGGTCCATCTTCATCAGTTGGAGAAAATAAATTATCAATATCGACTTCATCCTGCAACGGCTGATTTGCTTCATCAACTGAAGATGACTCGGGCATGTCTAGGACACCCCTTGGTTTTTCTTACATACTGCCCACCATGACTTTATATCCTTCTTTTTTGAAGGATATGAACAATAGTAAACCTGAATGGCTTGATTAGCAAGGACAAACGGTTCATAGTTCTTGAATCTTCGGTTGTGTTTTATGTCTACCATCTTGTATCTAGGATGAACTACCATACCTTGGTTGGTAGTATTATCAAACCATGTGCATCTAAACAAGGTAACCCTTTTTAAAGGATATGATGGATACTCTAGTTCAATGATCTCATCCAACATACCATAGTAATCATTCTCTGGGTTACCACTATCACACCCTGATATGCATACGCCACTATTAACTGTTGCACAATCTTGTTCATGTGATCTACTCTTAAACTTAAAACCATTTACATAAAATCCATCATATGATGTGGCAATATTCAATGGGCCTTGCGCCAAGCAGCGTATATAATGATTTTGAATTGTTTCTGCACTTGACTGCTTTGCAAAAAAAAAAACACCATATTAAAATATTTTAGTGTTAGTACTTTGAATTAAAATAAAAATCTTAAAGGACACTCACATATGATTGAAACCATTCCCTAAATTCCTTCTGCAGTTTGTTGTCAATCTCTTCACTACTGATTAACGGATCATGCTCCTGCAATTGCTTTATGTACAAGCTATTTCGAGAAAATAGGGTAGTATTACTCATTATTCAACTATATAAACCCTAGCATATGGATAAGAAATTTCATGTACTGTGTTTACACTTACTCGACATATGGTTCGATTTCAGGAGTGTTCAGCAAAACAAAAGTTTGTGCAGCAACTAAATCAATCCCTGACAGATTTGTGGAAGTTCCTTTACCAATAGGCTGCCCAATCTCTTTGAACACCGAGATTCTCATGTGATCATCATCTGAATCATCTACAAGCACTTCATTACGTCCCAATGTTCGAGGGAAAGTTGGCTCATCATCAGTAAAATAGAAAGATGAGAATTTGGTAATCTCTTCTAATATGTATCCATTACATATTGATCCTTCAACGTGATTTTTATTTGTCACCTTTCTTTTCAGTTTCCCCATATACCTATTTGTGCAATGATGATTATTAACAAAACACATAAGCAGCTTAATTGGGTTGCTAAATGTAACAAATACATAATGAAATTCAGGTATATGCTCCACAAGTACCTCTCAAATGGGTACATCCATCTGTACTGCACGGGTCCTGCTATACTTGCCTCGTATGCCAAATGGACAGGAAGATGTTCCATGGAGTCAAAAAAACTAGGTGGAAAGATCTTCTCCAGTTTGCATAAAATAAAGGCAATGTTCTCCTGCATCCGATACAGGCTTTCTTGATGCAAAGATGTTGAGGTCAACTCCCTAAAATATAGACAAAGCTCGGTAATAGGTTCCCACACTTTGGGTGGAAGAAGATGACGTAAGGCTATCGGCATTAGTCTTTGCATAAAGATGTGACAGTCATGACTCTTCATTCCAAACACCCTTCTGTTAGTCATGTCAACACAATTTCCAATATTAGAGGCGTATCCGTCTGGGAACTTTACATCCTTAACCCAATCACAAAATATTTGTTTGGAATCTTTGTCCAATACATATGATGCCTTTGGCCATGACTTTTTATGGGATCATACGCTAACTCTGGACGATCACAATAATCATTCAACTCTTTCCTAGACTTCTCATTATCCTTCGTTTTTCCTTTGACATTAAGAACTATGTTGAAAATGCTGTCAAACACATTTTTTTCAACGTGCATTACATCTAAGTTATGCCTTATAAGTAGCTTACTCCAATATGGTAGGTCCCATAAAATACTTCTTTTGCTCCACCCACAAGTCTTTCCGATTGTTGCATTTATTGACTCATGACCAACTTCAGTAACTTTTTTAAGACCCAAACGATTGAGCTCGACTAATATTTCTTCACCAGTCTTGACACGAGGAGCTCTCTTAAACACTTTCCTACCTTTCTTGAAAGACTTATTGTCATTGCGAAACTTGTGTCCCGCTTTCAGAAAACATCGATGACAATCGAACCATGATTGTTTCTTGCTGAAGCGGAGCGTAAAAGCATCACTTGCATCCATACAGTAAGGACATGCCTGTCTGCCTGCTGTGCTCCACCCGGATAACATGGCATAAGCAGGGAAATCACTAATAGTCCATAACAATGCAGCCCGCATTTTAAAGTTTTTTTCTTTGAAACATCATATGTGTCAACCCCATCATCCCATAATCTTTGTAGCTCAGCAATCAAAGGTTGAAGATAAACATCAATTTTTCCTTTAGGATTTTTTGGTCCGGGAACTAGACACGTAAGAAAAAAGAACTCATCCTTCATGCACATCCCAGGAGGAAGATTATACAGTGTAAGAATGATTGGCCACAATGAGTAAGGGCGACCTGAAGTGCCAAAAGGTTGGAAACCATCAGTACTTAAACCTAGACGCACATTGCGAGAATCTTGGGAAAAATCAGGATACAATTCATCAAAATGTTTCCACGCCTTGGAGTCGGATGGGTGACACATCTTCCCATTTTCTATATCATGTTCAGCATGCCATCTAATTTCTTTAGCGGTGGCCGTAGAAGCATAAAGTCTTTGAAGTCTCGGTGTAATAGGAAAGTAGTGCATTTTTGCACGTGGCACCTTAGTTTTCCTCTTTTAGACCCCTCTTTAACAGGCTTGTATCTCGGCTCACTGCAAAACTTACATGTATCGAGATTTTTATCATCTTGCCAGTAAATCATGCAGTGGTTGATGCAACTATGTATGACTTCAACTGGAAGACCAAGACCATTGACAAGTTTTTTAGCACCATAAAAGTCTTTTGGAATGGGGTTCTCCTCGCCTGGCCATAGATCATGATATGTTTTACATACTCGATCTATTACTACTTGAGGAGTTTGATGGTCTGTCTTAATAGACATTAGCTCAGTAGTAAGCGACAAAAGGGTGAGTTTTCCATTCAAGAGCTTTTTCTTTGCAGCTTCCATTAACTCAAAAAATTTTCTAGCATCAGGGTTAGGAGACTCCTCGATGTCATCATTGTTGTCGACCATAAAGTCCACATTATCATCCATATTCCCTATATTTGGTTGGAGGGCATCAAATACTAATCTCTCCATGTTGTTCACTTCATCCGAGTTGGGTTCATCAACATGTTGAGAGGGAATAGGTTCATAATTTTGTGTATCCTCACCATGAAAGTTCCACACAAAGTACCCATACATAAACCCTTGTTTCGCCAAATGCACTTTGACTACATCGGCATCATAGAAGCGGGTGTTCATACACTTAGTCGCAGGGCATGGGCATTTAATTTTATTACCATCCCTCACGCATTCAGGATGTGCCAATGCAGAATCAACAAACTTAGAAACCTTCTCCAACCATTCTTGTGTTGGTCTACCATGTCGCCACCTTACCATCTCGTACATCCATCGTCTATCTAAACTCATATCTCTACCGCTAGTGTTAGCCAAGTAAACATAAAAAAAATCAAAGTGAACCCAATAGAATACACACACTTGTTGAATCATGCATGATAAATACATAGTTAAAAAAAAAGAAACCACTCCTATTAATAGGGAATATTTTCTATAATTGATTTTGGTTAAAGGAAGGTGCAAGTGCAACGACACTTCCAAGTTCCAACTTATCAGTATTGGTGGATTTAACTTACCGTTAATTAAGGACAGCATGACAAAATATCAATAAAACCATACACTCTAATTAATTATATATAGTCACTTTTGAAATGTGAACCAAAATTGCAGGAACCTGCAAACCCCTATTGCTATAATGCCCACTGTCTCAACCAAAAGAAGAGTTTAAAAAAAATTAGACAACCCAACCTCCCAGAAAAGAAATATGAATAGACAAGAAGAGAAAATAACATAGAGAAGGAAAGAGCATTTATGAAGCATCTTCTCTCACTATATACCAATTATTAGAAACAAAACTCCAACCTCATCTCCTTAATCATCTAACATTTCAATATGCTTACACTTCCCCGTTAGTTACATCTCCATAGTCCTTCAAAGGTATAAATGTTTTAGCCACAATTTTCCTGTGTACGTAAGCTACATAGCAGGTTTTCCTCTTTAAGAGAAAATCAATGCAACACGTTAACTTTGAATCTTATGAGAAATATTCTTAAGATAACTAATATACTAAATAGCAAAAAAAAAAAGCTACCTCCTGATACAAATGCTTGTGAATAAACACTGGATATATCTGCAACTGTCGCAATGCTTGAGCTCTAAGATCTCCGAACCAGAATACAACCCTTGGAGAGCAATGCCGATGTAGAAACAACCCTACTGTTAATAATATCAAACACCATAAAACCAAAGGTAGTAGATTAATGTCTGTTCTAAACTTCCTTTTTTTTCTATGTGCTAGCTATGAGGACTCCATGTGGGGTTCTGTTCTGAATACAATGAGAACGTGAGAATGATTGATTGTACTCTGCACTACACATTATACATACATCCTGCTTACATATATTTTTTTTTTGATCAGGGGGCTATCAATGTAGTGCATTACAACCGTTTAACAGTGATAGAATCTGAAGTATAGCAGTCCAAAGCGAACTGCATAACTCAACAGTAGAGCATAGTATACAGCATCACAGAACTAACGATCAAAAGAAATCTTTCAAATTCGTAACACTAGCTAGGGAGGTTGCCGACAGATGATTGTACCACCCATGGTTACACCATTCCAAGATCTGAATTTTTATCGACATAGCTACGTCCTGCCAATTCACCACATCCTGCTTACATATATATATAGCCAAACTATCTATACAAACAGATAACTCCTAAACTGTAACACCCCATCCAAAGCCTATCGTGGTTATCGCAAAACTGAACACTTAATCGAATACGTCGCAGCGGAAATAAATAACACCTGGACCTTGCCACGGTCTGATCGTTAGAGTATACCGGCCTTAACATTTACAATACTTATCCCAAAATACTTATCCAACTCAAAACATCACCATCCACAATACCACAACCAACCGAGTAAATATCAACACATGATCGCAACCTTACTTCAGTTTAAATATAAACAGTCGGGTGCACAGGCGCAACCCGAACTCAAAATAAACATCCACCCTAAATCTAACCGCTCCTAACTTGTAGTCGTCCTCATGGGTCTCTTACCTGCACGCGTGTAAAAATAGCCCCCGAGGGGGTTAGCACGAATGTGGTACACCCTCTCATGGCCCCCAAGCTAACGGGGCTACGACGACTAATTGTCGATAGCATGGAAATTGATTACATACACACATAATATGAAGTGCAATAACAATAACCACAGATGAACATGTATAGTTCACAAACAATGAACGACTCAAGCGTTCCCTTATCAAGTGGGTTAGTAACCCCCTCCTTAGTCCTCATTTCCATAATCTCAGTTCCTTACCTTACCTTAATCTTAATCTTAATCTCAGTATACAAACCTTTCCTGGAAGGGATTGGTTGTAGCTTAAATTCGAACCTGGGATTTAGGTGATCCCACCGCACCATCTTAATGCCACCTACTCTGTACGGGAGTCCAGCGTAGCTGAGCCGGCAACCGGCCCTAGGCTACAAGTCCGAAGACAAGTCCTTAAGCAGAGGGCAGATCTGATTCAGATACCGTTCCCCCTTTTTCCTTAGCATGCATGACCGGAGATCGGTCCCGGGTTTCTTCACTCAAGTTCCAGTTAGTAGAAATCTTAATCATCATGTGCTAGTTAAGCCTTAACGGGCATTAACCAACAACCACCAAACTTAACTCTTATTCTTAACTCAGTAAGTACTAAACTTGGTTAGTAACAATCTCAAGTCTCGCGGGTTAGTGTAAAGATAACACAAACACAACGAGAACAAATATAACCGGTTGCATGCTTTATCTTGTTTTAGTCATAGCAATTAAACAGATAGCACACAAGCCGAGGGACACCTCGTTAGCAAGCATGTCACAAGAAGGATTGTACCGTTCACCGTCGATCGTTGTTTGATTATCCTTCTTCGGGGTCCCAATTCACAAACCTAAATCATTCATTCATTTTTAGGTCATTAGTTATTTGCACCTTACTTAACTCACTTAGTCTCTAAAGACTCCCATTCAATAACCTCTCAAGTCTTTGCCACTTATCTTACAAGCTTAACTTTAAACATTAATATTTATACTTAACTTAAGCCCTTAAGTTCTTAGGGTCACAATCATTACTACCCTACCAAAGGTATACCTTATCACCATTCATCATTCTTAGAATTCAAAATTTTCTTTTTTTTTTAAGTGTTAAGGGCCGTCCGACCCACCGTCCGACCCACCCTCTGGGTCGGACCATTCCAGTAACTTTCGGGTTTGAAAAACCCTACATGTCCGACCCACGTCCGACCCAACCTTCTGGGTCGGACCATTCCAGATACTTATTTGCCCTCTAAAACTCACCCGTCCGACCCATGTCCGACCCAAGTCCTCTGGGTCGGACTATTCCAGAACCTTTCCCTGGCGTTAAACAGAGGCCGTCCGACCCAAACTTGGGTCGGACCCCTGGGTCGGACGCCAACAAAACATACCCAAACTTTGCCAAATCTTCACTAAACCTTTCCTTAAGCCTCCCGATGTGTTCGAACATCATTTAGAATCTTAAACTCATCTTAAACCATCCTCCAAACACATTAAATCATTCACCAAGATCCACCTTAGTCATTATGCATTTTCCTTATAATAATGCTAACACTTGTAATGTTTTCCACTAGATTCTAGGTGGTGGTTCATACCTAATGTAACCACTATGCCAAATGTTTTTCTCACCACTACAACATCATCTCCCAAGCATCTTTCACCATCCAAAACTCTTTTATGCATTTACTTAAAGTTCCTTCACAAGCTTAAGTTTCTATCCATCAATACATTATTTCCTTCCTAGTTGTTTACCAACACTTGTCTAAGTCTTAAATACTCAAATACATTCTCTTGATTCCTAAATCCTTCATGGTGATACCTAAGTCATTATGAGTCATTAGAACACCTTAACTTCACCCTTTTTCATCAAGACAACCTATAGAACATCCTAGTACTTCCTTAGTCATTAAATTCCCTTAGAATATCTTAAACACTTAAGCTCTCCTTTAAATTTTGCCATGGGTTCTCTAGTATATAGTACATCCTAACACATGGTTTTTCTCCATCAAACAACCAACATCACTCAAATTCTCACCACAACACCTTAACACACAATTTACACCAAAACCACACCACATCATCATATAGTGCTTAAACTTAAAATGCTTGGCACTTAGGCCCTTAAATGACAATAATCTTAACCACTGAATTTCCACATATATTTGCCTTCAACCTGCGAATACACACAACAAGGCTCCCATTGAAATAAAATGCTTCTTGTAATTCACCTCAACATTGTTTTAACTATCTCTTCTTCTCATTTGCTCTTTAGTCACAAGTTCACAAATATGCTCATTGTTTCTCCTAGGTTTCATATAACCCTTTTCTAATGTAAACTCTCTACTAAACTCATCACATATCTAAATCCCATTCCCTTAAACAATAAAACACCTTAAGGTAAGTAATTTACCTTGTTCTTTTACTAGCTTAAAAAAAAAGCTTTCTTCCTTAGGTTTTTCTTTGTTCAATCTCGGTCACCAATGTGTATCTCCTTGCCAATGTTCTAACCAATATCCAATGACTCCAATGAGTACTAGATAACACATTAACCCTAAGGAACAAGCCCTGGGTTAAAAATATGCTTTAAGGTATTAAGGTGATTGTTTTACCTTGGTTTCTCAAGACAAGCTTGGATATGAAGCAAGAAGGACCTCCTCAATCCTTTGAAGAGTAGAAAACAAGCTAGAACAAGGCTTAAACATGGAGTCCCATGAGTGTAAATTTTCGGACAAGGAAGAAAATGATGGAAACCTAGATTTTCTTACACTTTCTTTACCTTAAGAGAATGGAGAAGCCAATGGAGTCTCCAAACTTGAATTTCCTCCTCTAATGGTGGTTTGACTTGGCACCAAAATGAAGCTCTTGAAGTTTTGAAAAGATAGAAAGAGAGAGCTTGAGCTAACTAAGAAGAATATGTGATTTGTTTTGGTTTTGGAGCTAAAATGAGTAAGTAGTGTGCAAAGGGAGATGGAGCTAGCATGGGGTTGTGCTTCACGTTAATGGAGAAGGGAGAGAGCAGCTCAAACCGTGGGAAAACAAAGGAGAATGAAGAGGTGAGGAGAGAGAACTAATAAAGTGTGATATTTATGTAAAAGGTGAATAGTGCTTTTGCTTTATAACTCTTATTTGCTTAATGACTCATGAAGGTGGTGACTCACCTCCTAAGAAACCGGCCCCCTTTTAATAATGAGGGTACTTATGTCTTTGTTGACCAAATGTCTCACTTATATAGACTTATGTTATAAACTAGCTTAATTAATTCACTATTCACAAAACAAGGCACATTGTTGTGAAATTTTTGATTTCCCATTGATATAGACTTCCAAATGTGATACTATATAGTACCCATGTTAATTAAAGAGTAATGATGGACATTTAGCCATTCAAAACCCATTTACAAGACAATTTTTCAAAAACGTGCTTTAAGACTCCTTAAAGCACATTTTGTGTTTTAACTTGTTTTCAAGCTTGGTTTTCTTTGGTAATTGATTTAAAATGACCATTAGGATATTACTAAGGTCTTAGAACAATATTTGGGTACTCTCCCATGTCTCTCCAAGCTTAGATCACGTTTTTGCTTAAACTGCTCTTTTGGTGTTTCCTTATATTTTCTTTGATTAGAAATGTTTCTTAATGTTTCTAAGGCATTATTTAGCCTCCTTATCTCTTAGTTTATCATTTAAACACCATATCTAAGTTTGGGGCATTTCAATCTACCCTCCTTAAAAGAACTTTGTCCTCAAAGTTCACCTATGTGCTTAATCATTCACGGTACTCAATTTCCTTAATCTTAACACCACATCTTATATTCACATTCACACATCTCAAGACTCAAAGGTCAATCTCAAGTACAATACATAAGTATTATACATAACTCAAACTTACACTGAAGTGTAGCAACTTACACAAATTCACATCTTAAACAACCAAACAAACGACAACATGATCGTTTCCTAACTCAAAAGCGAGGAAGCTCTACCCCCCTTAAAAAGGGGTACGCCCCATACCCTATCCAGACAATCTAGTCAGGAAACAAAGAAGGGTACTTCGCCCTCATCTTATCCTCTAATTCCCACGTGGCCTCTTCGACATCCTGGTTAGACCAGAGAACCTTCACCAGTCGCACTGACTTGTGGCGAGTGTCCCTAGTCTTACTGTCCAAGATTCTCTGAGGAGTCTCCATGGATCTCATATTCGGTTCTAAAGTCAACCTCTCAGGTTCTAACACATGGGAGGGGTGGTGCATGTATTTCTTTAGCTGTGAAACATAAAAAACATCATGCACTTTACCCAGCTCAGCAGGTAAATTCAACCTGTAAGCAACCGGGCCCACCCGCTCCGTAATCTCATAAGGACCAACAAATTTCGGGCTTAATTTGCCCTTCTGCCCAAACCTGAATACACCCTTCATCGGTGAAACTCGCAGAAATACCTGGTCGCCCACTGCGAACTCCAGGTCCCGTCGTCGAACATCAGCATACGACTTCTGCCTATCTTGAGCAGCTTTCATGTTCTCCCTGATTTGCTGAACTTCAGCCTTAACTTGTTCTAAATACTCTGGTCCTATAATGACCGTCTCACTCGACTCATCCAAGCAGAGCGGTGTACGACATGGTCTACCGTACAACGCTTGAAAAGGTGCCATCTTGATCGAAGCGTGATAGCTGTTGTTGTATGAAAACTCGATCAGATGCAATCTGTCAATCCAACTGCCCTGGAAGTCTAAGGCACATGCTCTCAGGATGTCCTCGAGTGTCTGAATAGTACGCTCAGTCTGACCATCTGTTTGAGGATGGAACGCGGTACTCAGCTTGAGTTCTGTACCCAACGCTTCTCTGGTAGCTCTCCAGTACCTCGAAAGGAATCTGGTATCTCTATCTGACACTATGGTCTTTGGTATGCCGTGATGTCTCATGATTTCTTTCTCAAATAACTCAGCTAATTTGGTCACCTTCCAAGTATCCTTCATCGGTATGAATCGGGCTACTTTGGTAAGGCGATCCACCACCACCCATATCATGTTGAGACCTCCCCTAGCAGGTGGAAGCCCAACTACGAAGTCCATGGAGATATCATGGAACTTCCACTCCGAAACTGGCATCGACTGTACCATTCCGCCCGGTCGTCGGTGCTCGAATTTCACCTTCTGGCATGTGAGACACCTCAAGACGAACTCGGTAACATCTGTCTTCATCCCCGACCACCAGAAGTATCTCTTCATGTCTTATACATTTAGAGGCTCCCGGATGGATGGAAACTGAAGAACAGTGTGATTCTCTAAGTATACGGTCTTTCAGATCCGTGTTGCCTCGCGGTATGCATAACCGGCCCTTAAGTCTGATCAGATCATCATCCTGAAGTCTGAAGTCATATTTCTGACTCTCAAAGGTACCATCTGTCAGCTTCTGTCTGACCTCTCTCATGTACTCATCTGTCCTCTGAGCCTCTCGCACCTCATCAACCAAGCTGGAGAAAGAAACTAGCGAATGGAGTGAGTGTGCTCGACGGCTCAGGGCATCTGCTACAACATTGGCCTTCCCTCTTTGTATTGAGGTCAATGTCATAGTCTTTCAGAAACTCTAACCATCTCCTCTGTCGAATATTTAACTCCTTCTGAGTGAATATGTATTTCAAACTCTTGTGATCGGTGTAGATCGTGACACTAACCCCATATAAGTAGTGGCGCCATATCTTCAAAGCGAAGACTACAGCTCCCAGCTCTAAATCATGTGTGGGGTAGTTCTCCTCATGTTTCTTCAACTGGCGTGAGGCATATGCCACCACCTTGCCATGTTGCATGAGCACGCAACCCAGCCCTCTGCCGGATGCATCACAATTAACCTCAAAGCCCTCTGTACCGTCTGGAATGGTCAGAACTGGTGCAGTGTCAGTGAGTCCTTCAAGCGCTGAAATGATCTCTCACAGTCAACTGTCCACAAGAATGGTGCGTCCTTCTTCATCAGACTGGTCATCGGCTTGGCGACCTTGCTGAAATCCCTAACAAACCTCCTGTAGTAACCTGCCAGACGAAAGCTCCGGATGTCGGTAACAGTCTTCGGCCTTGGCCAAGTACGTACGGCATCAATCTTTGCTGGATCCACTGCGATCCCAGCATCTGAGATGACATGACCTAGGAAAAAGACCTGGTCAAGCCAAAACTCACACTTGGAGAACTTAGCATATAGCTGGTTCTCCCTCAATATTTCCAATACTCTCCTCAGATGTTCCTCATGTTCAATCTTAGACTTCGAGTATATCAAAATGTCATCAATAAACACCACGATCGACTTGTCCAGCTGCTCCCGGAACAAGCGGTTCATCAGATCCATAAATTTCGCCAGTGCGTTCGACAAACCGAACGGCATCACTGTAAACTCATAGTGGCCGTATCGTGTCCGGAATGCCGTCTTCTCAATGTCTCCCTCCTTAATGCTACTGATGATACCCCGATCTGAGATCAATCTTGGAAAACACAGATGCTCCCTTCAGCTGATCGAACAGATCGTCAATGCGGGGTAGTGGATACTTATTCTTTACTGTCACTGCATTCAGCTCTCTGTAGTCGATGCAGAGGCGGAGACTACCATCCTTCTTCTTCACGAAGAGGACTGGCGCTCCCCATGGTGACACACTTGGTCTAATGAATCCCTTATCTAACAAATCTTTCAATTGTTCCTTTAACTCAGTCATTTCTGCCGGAGCCATACGGTATGGTGCTTTGGCTATCGGTCCAGTACCAGGTAGCAGCTCGATGGTGAACTCTACCTCCCGAGTGGGTGGCATGCCGGCAGTTCCCGTGGAAATAAGTCGGGGAACTCCGACACTACCGGTAAGTCGGGGTCGAACTCAGGGTCTCTCTCTCCTGTACATAGCAGAGGTACACTTCTTCCTTTCCTTAATTCTTTATACATTGCCATGGCGGTGATGATCTTAGTCGAAGGCCCTGGGCCTCTGGCGGTATGATATTGTTACCCCAGACGGACTCCTGAGCAGCAATCTATGCTCGGCGCAGAGGATACGTCCCTTGTGCCGCTCCAACCAGTTCATCCCGAAGATACATCAATCCTAGACTGAACTCTATGAAACTGACTGGAAAGTCTTCTCCCTTAATTCTGACAGTGGCTCCTCGGTAGTAACGAGTGCAACGAACCTTCTCTTAGACGTGAGTGTAACCGTGAAAGCGTGGTTAGGTCATCAGCGCCTAGCCCCAACCTGCTCGCGAATGATGCCGAGACAAAGGTATGCGAGGCCCCTGAGTCGAAGAGAACTGATGCCTCAATCCCATTAATTGGAAAGGTGCCGGTGAGGATAGTACCGCTAGCGTCGGCCTGTGCCTCTGTAAGTATGCTTAACGCACCTTCCGTACCGAGTCCATAACCTAATTGTGTTCACAAGCTTCATGAGTATTGATGGTATAACAAGAGTCGTAACAATTTATATGAACAACACTGTTATTTTATTCATGACCATCCTGTTTACAACATGTGCTTCAATCTTACATCTCATTCCTCATCTCATTCTAACATTACATGGCTAATATTGTCTAAAGGTTAGGTTTAATCTTCCTGGTCTCATATGTGTCGCATTGATTACTGCTGATGGTGTTGTATTCAGCTTGATTCTCTTAATCCCATGGTATAACATCCTTGATTCTCCTCCCAAAATTAATACATCACCTGACTTAAGTACCAACTTATCTGCACGGTCCGCACGCTTCTGCTCGCCGTATAAAAACTCTGCATCATCCCCAATGGACCAAGACACTACGGGTATCCCTCTTTCGAGAGACTCCGTTGTCTCGTCCTTATCCTGGTGTAGTCCCAGTTTCCCATCCTTCTCGTAGAAGTTTACAATGCAAATGTCTGCCTGGATGTCTGGAATCGGTTCAGCTTCCAACTGCTGAGCGATTTCCACGACTTGTGTAATAACTGGATGGAACTCTTCGGGTATTCCCGGTGGTGAGACTCCATCTTGCGTCCTCATGGTTTGGTAATTCTTGGCATACGGATTCCAATCCTTGCCCAAGCTCATCATTTTCAATCTCATCCTTGCTCCCCCTGGGTACTCCAGTGTGTAAAAACCTCCCGGTCCCATTCCTAGTTGATTGCATCTTCTGATGATGGCTATTTGTGCTTCGGGTGTCAGGTATCCCCTTAATAAAATCATACCTGGGCGGATAACCTGACATTGTTCGGTTGGAAGGTCTATGGTTTTGATGTCGGTGTGCTCCGGGTTAGGTGTAGATGGTATTGGGTAGCAGATGTTGAATCTTCCTAGAGTGGTAGTAGGTTATATCTTACTTAAGTTATAATATCATCTTATTCTTACTTAACTCATTTATTCACCAAGCATGCATGATAATGCGGTAAGCAGGTAGTTTTTGTTACTAAATGGTTATAGTGGTACCTGGCCTCGATGAGGGTTCAGGCTCATCGTCCCGGTCCACCATGTGTAAAGTGGGTCCCGTCTTCTGGGTCACCCGTGGGTTCTTGTCCGCCGGCTGTTGTACCTTCCTCTGACCGTCAGATCCAGCTCCCTGATCGGTCTTGCCCTTGCCCCTGGTATCGGGCCTATAGGCTCTGCTAGCAGGGTTCCGGTAACACTCATATGCTCGATGCCCGTAGACTCCACAAAAGTTGCACTCCACCTTATTCCCCTTACAGTCGAGCCCGGGGTGGTCCTTGTGACACCATCTACAGATGAAGCGTCGCTGGTAGCCACCACCGGCTCCCTTCTCAGTCTCAGATCCTGAGGATTCATACTGTCAATTCTCATATCTCAAATGGTTACTAATTTGTTTCTTAACTCATTTAATATCAATTCCTTACCCTTTGGCGCCTTAGAGCGCAGGGGTGTAGCTGCAATAGCATATGTCAACTTCAATGGCTCTTCCGAAGCCTTCTCCTTTTCCTCCCTCCCCTTTGGGTTCTGATTTTTCTGGGCCTGAGGCTGGTACTTTTGTTTCTTGTACCCTCCTTGCCCTTGACTTTCTGAGCTCTTACCAGCACTCTTCCTCTTTGCATTCTCCTCGTCCCTCAGCTGGACGGTTATCTCAACCTTAGCAGCGGCATGATAGCACTCCTGCTTTTCCATAGTATTAGTCACACTTATTTCTCATAATCTAAATCTTACTCATTACTTACTCAAATCTCAATCATTCTTATTACCTGTAAGGTAGTGTAACTCGTCGGCCCCATGCCGTAGCGGAGTCGATGGCTAAGCCCGCCATAGAAGCGGTCCACCAGGATCTGGTCAGAATACCCTAGACCTGGCAGAAGACGGAGCAAGGCAGTGAACTCCGAGTAATACTCGTCCACTGTCATCTTGTCCGTCTGCCTAAGCGCATCCAACTGCAAGCGCTTCTTCGTCTGGACATGGGCGGGGTAGTACTTTGCTCGTAGCAAGGCGGTGTACTGCTCCCAGCCGAACTCTGGATTGGCCACATGCTCGGCCCTCACCAGCTTCCACCAATCGCCTGCCGCCCCCTTCAGGTAGAAAGCAGCCAGGCGCACCTTGATCCCTGTAGGGACATCAAGGGTCTCGAAGGCGGTCTCCAGCT
The DNA here is from genome assembly GCA_023374045.1 of Limonium bicolor. NCBI lineage: Eukaryota > Viridiplantae > Streptophyta > Magnoliopsida > Caryophyllales > Plumbaginaceae > Limonium > Limonium bicolor. The sequence goes on along the minus strand of CM041777.1, from coordinate 227,662,296 downwards.
CGGAGATGTACACCTCAAGCTTGGCGGGATCGGTCTCCCCCTTAAAGTGCGCGGGTCGAAGATCTGCTAGACTCTTCACCCAGTTTGGTTCTCTAGGTTGTGGCGGTGGAGGTGGTGCACCCGCACCAGGCTGATAGCCCATATGCCCTAATGCGGCAGCTACGATCTCTGCGATCGTCTGCCCTCCAGGTATTCCTGAAGTATCCTCACCCTGGCCGCGACCTCGGCTTCCCCTAGGACGTCCTGCCATCTGAACAAGCATAACTCACATTAGATTTGTATTCACCACTGTTTCGGTTAACGAATTTATAACGTCAGTAGACGATAAAGACGATCCACACTTATTAGTGGTCATCTGACTCTACTCACTCTAACTTCTCACACCCTTAACCCATCACTTATTCCTTAACTTATATCCTAACTCGGTGGTTACTCATGTCCGGTATTTCTTGATCAGAGCGTAACTACGCTCTGATACCACTTTTGTAACACCCCATCCAAAGCCTATCGTGGTTATCGCAAAACTGAACACTTAATCGAATACGTCGCAGCGGAAATAAATAACACCTGGACCTTGCCACGGTCTGATCGTTAGAGTATACCGGCCTTAACATTTACAATACTTATCCCAAAATACTTATCCAACTCAAAACATCACCATCCACAATACCACAACCAACCGAGTACAAATATCATACACATGATCGCAACCTTACTTCAGTTTAAATATAAACAGTCGGGTGCACAGGCGCAACCCGAACTCAAAATAAACATCCCACCCTAAGTCTAACCGCTCCTACTCTCGTAGTGCGTCCTCATGGGTCTCTTACCTGCAAGTGTAAAAATAGCCCCCGAGGGGGTCAGCACGAATGCTGGTACACCCTCTCATGGCCCCCAAGCTAACGGGGCTACGACGACTAATTGTCGATAGCATGGAAATTGATTACATACACAAGCATAATATGAAGTGCAATAACAATAACCACAGATGAACATGTATAGTTCACAAACAATGAACGACTCAAGCGTTCCCTTATCAAGTGGGTTAGTAACCCCCTCCTTAGTCCTCATTTCCATAATCTCAGTTCCTTACCTTACCTTAATCTTAATCTTAATCTCAGTATACAAACCTTTCCTGGAAGGGATTGGTTGTAGCTTAAATTCGAACCTGGGATTTAGGTGATCCCACCGCACCATCTTAATGCCACCTACTCTGGACGGGAGTCCAGCGTAGCTGAGCCGGCAACCGGCCCTAGGCTACAAGTCCGAAGACAAGTCCTTAAGCGGAGGGCGGATCTGATTCAGATACCGTTCCCCCTTTTTCCTTAGCATGCATGACCGGAGATCGGTCCCGGGTTTCTTCACTCAAGTTCCAGTTAGTAGAAATCTTAATCATCATGTGCTAGTTAAGCCTTAACGGGCATTAACCAACAACCACCAAACTTAACTCTTATTCTTAACTCAGTAAGTACTAAACTTGGTTAGTAACAATCTCAAGTCTCGCGGGTTAGTGTAAAGATAACACAAACACAACGAGAACAAATATAACCGGTTGCATGCTTTATCTTGTTTTAGTCATAGCAATTAAACAGATAGCACACAAGCCGAGGGACACCTCGTTAGCAAGCAGGTCACAAGAAGGATTGTACCGTTCACCGTCGATCGTTGTTTGATTATCCTTCTTCGGGGTCCCAATTCACAAACCTAAATCATTCATTCATTTTTAGGTCATTAGTTATTTGCACCTTACTTAACTCACTTAGTCTCTAAAGACTCCCATTCAATAACCTCTCAAGTCTTTGCCACTTAGCTTACAAGCTTAACTTTAAACATTAATATTTATACTTAACTTAACTTAACTTAAGCCCTTAAGTTCTTAGGGTCACAATCATTACTACCCTACCAAAGGTATACCTTATCACCATTCATCATTCTTAGAATTCAAAATTTTCTTTTTTTTTAAGTGTTAAGGGCCGTCCGACCCACGTCCGACCCAACCTTCTGGGTCGGACCATTCCAGTAACTTTTTGCCCTCTAAAACCACCCGTCCGACCCATGTCCGACCCAACCCTGGGTCGGACCATTCCAGAACCTTTCCCTGGCGTTAAACAGAGGCCGTCCGACCCAAACTTGGGTCGGACCCCTGGGTCGGACGCCACCAAAACATACCCAAACTTTGCCAAATCTTCACTAAACCTTTCCTTAAGCCTCCCAATGTGTTCTAACATCATTTAGACTCTTAAACTCATCTTAAACCATCCTCCAAACACATTAAATCATTCACCAAGATCCACCTTAGTCATTATGCATTTTCCTTGTAATAATGCTAACACTTGTAATGTTTTCCACTAGATTCTAGGTGGTGGTTCATACCTAATGTAACCACTATGCCAAATGTTTTTCTCACCACTACAACATCATCTCCCAAGCATCTTTCACCATCCAAAACTCTTTTATGCATTTACTTAAAGTTCCTTCACAAGCTTAAGTTTCTATCCATCAATACATTATTTCCTTCCTAGTTGTTTACCAACACTTGCCTAAGTCTTAAATACTCAAATACATTCTCTTGATTCCTAAATCCTTCATGGTGATACCTAAGTCATTATGAGTCATTAGAACACCTTAACTTCACCCTTTTTCATCAAGACAACCTATAGAACATCCTAGTACTTCCTTAGTCATTAAATTCCCTTAGAATATCTTAAACACTTAAGCTCTCCTTTAAATTTTGCCATGGGTTCTCTAGTATATAGTACATCCTAACACATGGGTTTTCTCCATCAAACAACCAACATCACTCAAATTCTCACCACAACACCTTAACACACAATTTACACCAAAACCACACCACATCAACATATAGTGCTTAAACTTAAAATGCTTGGCATTTAGGCCCATAAATGACAATAATCTTAACCACTGAATTTCCACATATATTTGCCTTCAACCTGCGAATACACACAACAAGGCTCCCATTGAAATAAAATGCTTCTTGTAATTCACCTCAACATTGTTTTAACTATCTCTTCTTCTCATTTGCTCTTTAGTCACAAGTTCACAAATATGCTCATTGTTTCTCCTAGGTTTCATATAACCCTTTTCTAATGTAAACTCTCTACTAAACTCATCACATATCTAAATCCCATTCCCTTAAACAATAAAACACCTTAAGGTAAGTAATTTACCTTGTTCTTTTACAAGCTTAAAAAAAAAGCTTTCTTCCTTAGGTTTTTCTTTGTTCAATCTCGGTCACCAATGTGTATCTCCTTGCCAATGTTCTAACCAATATCCAATGACTCCAATGAGTACTAGATAACACATTAACCCTAAGGAACAAACCCTAGGTTAAAAATATGCTTTAAGGTATTAAGGTGATTGTTTTACCTTGGTTTCTCAAGACAAGCTTGGATATGAAGCAAGAAGGACCTCCTCAATCCTTTGAAGAGTAGAAAACAAGCTAGAACAAGGCATAAACATGGAGTCCCATGAGTGTAAATTTTCGGACAAGGAAGAAAATGATGGAAACCTAGATTTTCTTACACTTTCTTTACCTTAAGAGAATGGAGAAGCCAATGGAGTCTCCAAACTTGAATTTCCTCCTCTAATGGTGGTTTGACTTGGCACCAAAATGAAGCTCTTGAAGTTTTGAAAAGATAGAAAGAGAGAGCTTGAGCTAACTAAGAAGAATATGTGATTTGTTTTGGTTTTGGAGCTAAAATGAGTAAGTAGTGTGCAGAGGGAGATGGAGCTAGCATGGGGTTGTGCTTCACGTTAATGGAGAAGGGAGAGAGCAGCTCAAACCGTGGGAAAACAAAGGAGAATGAAGAGGTGAGGAGAGAGAACTAATAAAGTGTGATATTTATGTAAAAGGTGAATAGTGCTTTTGCTTTATAACTCTTATTTGCTTAATGACTCATGAAGGTGGTGACTCACCTCCTAAGAAACCGGCCCCCTTTTAATAATGAGGGTACTTAAGTCTTTGTTGACCAAATGTCTCACTTATATAGACTTATGTTATAACTAGCTTAATTAATTCACTATTCACAAAAAAGGCACATTGTTGTGAAATTTTTGATTTCCCATTGATATAGACTTCCAAATGTGATACTATATAGTACCCATGTTAATTAAGAGTAATGATGGACATTTAGCCATTCAAAACCCATTTACAGACAATTTTTCAAAACGTGCTTTAAGACTCCTTAAAGCACATTTTGTGTTTTTAACTTGTTTTCAAGCTTGGTTTTCTTTGGTAATTGATTTAAATGACCATTAGGATATTACTAAGGTCTTAGAACAATATTTGGGTACTCTCCCATGTCTCTCCAAGCTTAGAGCACGTTTTTTGCTTAAACTGCTCTTTTAGTGTTCCTTATATTTTCTTTGATTAGAAATGTTTCTTATGTTTCTAAGGCATTATTTAGCCTCCTTATCTCTTAGTTTATCATTTAAACACCATATCTAAGTTTGGGGTATTTCATAAACAATTAAAAAATGGCAAATCCTCCTTTACTACGTTCATAGTCAAATACAAGTATACCATTTCGATTAATGAGAAAAATATATCGCACTCTAACCTTTGTCCGTATTATTTTATAGTGTAGTTCTCTGTATTTTGTATTACACCGCTGCTATATATATATATTATATAGCCAGGAGCTAATCCCCCGCTATTACTACAGGTAAGGGGAGTCACTTACATATAAGAATTGTTATAATAGACTCTATATCGTTACATATAACAGTTGTATTATATTGGAATCTAGCACACAGTTATACTAATTTATAGTCAAATAAACACATTGTCGGTTTCCTTATTTCGTTTCCAGCAAAAGCAATTTAACGAAGGAGTCATACCTAAATCGACTACAAAATAGTGAATTGGAAACAGACAGAAAAGAAACTAATAGGATTAGATAACATAATCAGAAACTAACAGAAAAAGCAATTAAAAAAACGCACACTAGGTCACGACAGAATTAGAAACCAAGTAATGACTGAAATGCAAGCAATGGAGTCATACCCTAAATACTAGAATTTGGGAATAATTAGAGATTAATTAAACCTGTGCTTGGTTAGCAAACAGAGTGACCACCAGGCGACGGCCACGACCAACCAGGCGGACTGGGACTACCCAAGAGACGACAGATAGCACCACTCTAGGTAACGACTGTCATCAACAGGGACCATTGGGAGACATCTGAGAGGGGGGCGTCACGTGTAGAGTGGAAAACAAAATATGAAGGTGAAGCTATGAAGAATTTTGTTTTCAGATTATCGGGGAATCGAGAACGAGAGGGAAAAAAATTGATTAAGGCGCCAGCTTAATTAAAAATGTTTAGAAAATTAAACACCGCGCGTTTTGGTAAGGGGAATATCAACTACACCAGTAGTCGGTAATACGAGGTCATTAAACACTATGTTTTTTACATATAATATATATTTATATTTATTTAAATTTACAAATAATATATATAAAATTTTTATAGTATTTAAATTATTAATAAATATTAAAATATTATATATTATATTATTTGTTAAAATTTATTTAAGTAATATCATATATATAAATTATATAATATATATAATATTTTTTAAAAATTTATTAATCATATTATTAATATTAGTGAATTTATAGTATCTAAAATATAAATAATATTATATATAGTATCTTTTAATTATACAATATAAATAATATAATTATTATTGATGTAAATTGTATATAATTAATATATTATATATTATATTCATATTCATATTCCTAACCATATTTATATTTCTATAAATTTTGGTCGGTAATCCATCGGTAATATAAGAGCATAAAACATGACATTTTGTTAGTGGAAATACCGACCACTAGCAGTCGTCGGTAAACTAATTTACATTACCGACCGTTATTTTGGTCGGTAATCCGTCGGGAATATAAGAACATAAAACACCGCGTTTTGTTAGTGGAAATACCGACCACTAGCAGTCGTCGGTAAAATAATTTACATTATCGACCATTTTTCTGGTCGGTAATCCGTCGGTATTTTTCATGTTTTTTGGCGCCAATGCTCCCGCAAATTTACCGACGACGGTTACCGATGAAATTGGTCGTCGGTAAAATGTTGGTCGGAAATTGGTCGGTAAATGGTTGTTAATTCTTTCCCAAGGATGAAGCTTAATTTATGGTCGGTATGTAGTCGGTAATTCGTAGGTAATTACCGACCGCTAATGGTAGTCGGTAATTTTCGTCACTATTTTATGTTTTTCTAGTAGTGGAAAACTACAGCTGCAAGTTCCAAATCATGAGTAGGGTACCTCGTCTCATAGCTCTTCAACTGTCGAGAAGCATAGGCAATGACCTTGTCATTTTGCATCAACAAACACCCTGATCCATATTTAGACGCGTCACTATATACTTCGAACCCTTTTGTACCACAGGGCAACGTAAGAATTGGTGTTGTGGTTAACTTCTCCTTCAAAATCTGGAAAGCTTTTTCACAATCTTCATCCCACTTATAACACACTTCCTTTTTCATCAGATTTGTAAGCGGTCTTGCAATTTTAGCGAAGTCTTGAACAAACTTCCTATAATATCCAGCTAACCCAAGAAAACTTCGAACTTCTCGGACATTCGTTGGCCTGGGCCAATCCTTAACAGCCTGAATTTTAGCCGGATCAACCGAAATTCCATCTCCGGTTACAACATGACCTAAGAACGACACTTCTTTGAGCCAAAAGTCACACTTGGATAATTTGGCGTATAGTTTCTTCTCCCTTAAAACCTGTAGAACTTGTCGCAGATGATCATCATGTTGTTCCTCATCCTTCGAGTACACCAATATGTCATCAACAAATACCACTACGAACTTATCAAGGAATTGGCTGAAAACCCGATTCTTTAAATCCATAAATACTGCTGGTGCATTTGTTAGCCCAAATGGCATAACCACATACTCATAATGACCATACCTTGTTCGAAAGGCTGTCTTTGGTATATCCTTCTCTGCTATCTTTAACTGGTGATAGCCTGATCTTAAATCAATCTTAGAGAATACTTTAGCTCCTTGTAGTTGGTCGAACAAGTCATCAATCCTAGGCAAGGGATATTTATTCTTGATTGTGACGTTATTCAATTCCCTGTAATCAATGCAAAGACGCAAACTTCCATCATTCTTTCTTACAAACAATACTGGGGCTCCCCACGGAGAAGCACTCGGTCGTATGTAACCCTTTTCCAAAAGTTCCTCCAACTGTTTCTTTCGCTCATTCATCTCATTCGGGGACATTCTATAAGGATGCTTAGAAATTGGAGTTGTTCCTGGCACTAAGTCAATCGTAAACTCAATCTCACGATTGGGTGGAAGTCCGGGAATTTCTTCTGGAAAAACATCCGGAAACTCCCTGACCACTGGTAGATCCTCTAATGCGGATGCCTTCTGTTCTAGCGCTGATTTTTCCTCTTGAACATAACACATATAAACTGGCTCTCCTCTTCGCATCTCCTTTAAGAACTTTAAGGCACGTATGACCTTTACCCTTTGTTTATTGCCTTCACATGTGTATGACACTCTCTTCCCTTTCTTCCCGCATAAGCTAATCTTTTGTTTTTCACAATCTATGAGCCCCTTGTGCTTACTCAACCAATCCATCCCCAAGATTATATCAAAATCTTTCAAATCAAACTCTATCATACCCATCTCGAATTCTCTACCCTCTATGGTTATTTTTACTCCTTCCATCTTCCTAGTACATCCTACCACTCTTCTCGTAGGTGTAGAAACAAAAATTTCAACTTCTATATCGGGAACTACTCCTACTTTCTTCAAGAACTCAGAGGATATAAAAGAACAGGTTGCACCGGAATCAAATAATACTTTAGCACTAGTTCCAAGAACTGGAAAAGTACCTGTAATGACGTCCCCTTCTTGTTGAGATTCAGCCTCCGTCTTGCTGATTACATTGATATATCCCTGGTTTTTATAGCCTCCTCCCTGCGTACTTCCACTCCCAGATTGTATTTGTTTCCCCTGATTATTCCCTTGTCCACTCATGTTACCTCTTGGACCATTATAATTATTCCTCTGTCCATTTTGATTATTCTGCTGTACTCCGCCTTGGTTGTTACGATTGTTCTGGTTGTTGGAATTCCCAGTTGTAGCTAGTCTGGCTACTTGATCAGTACCTCCTTCCATCCTTCTCACCCTACACTCATAGGCCCTATCGCCTAGATTCCCATAGTTAAAACATTTTACCAACCTTCCATCACAATCTTCACCCGGATGATTCCTTCCACATATCTTGCAATAAAAGTATCTAGTTCCTTTATCATTGAATCGACGTCCCGAGTAATTGGGTCTGGCTCCCCCACTTGGTTTAACTTCTACTTTAGCCCTCTTATCAAAACTCTCAGCCGTACGTGACTCCATTCTCCTTTTCGCCCCGTTTGTACTTCCTTCCTCCTCTGTTGTACTCTATAGAGATTAGCAGCTTTATCGTATGCCTCCTGTAAAGTACTTATAGGTATTATACTCAGAGCTTCTTGTAAATCCCAATTTAACCCCTCCAAGAAACGTTGAACTTTAGCAGTCTCATCCGGTACCACATGCGGAGCAAATCTAGCAAGCTCCACGAACTTAGCATGATAAGTTTTAACATCATCTGTTTGCTGCCTCAATCCAGTATATTCCTGATATTTCTGCAACCTTACGTGCTCCGGATAAAATCTTTTCCTCATTGCACCCTTCAGCATTTTCCCTCTAAAACCAGGATTTCCCCTGAGTCTTTCCTCCTCTACAGTCCACCACAGATCAGCCTCTCCTTTAAAATAAAATACATCCCCACTTACCTTCTTTTCTTCAGGGCAATCGATGATATCGAATATTTTGTCAAACTCTCTAATCCATTCCTCCAGAATCACCGGATCCTCTTATCCCGAATAAGTACTTGGTTTCATAGCTGCTATCCTTCGGGAGAAATCCTTTGGTGTTTCAGCTCTAGCCTCATGCTGCTCCAAGATTCTTCCCATGCTTAGTGTTAACTCTCTTAGTTCATCCATCTGTCCTCTCCCCTCTCCATTATTCTACACACAGATATGGTTAGTAGCAACACCATAAATTGTTAACTATAATCAATCAAGCACACAACACAACCATCATAGCAAATCATATTTTCAGAACCACATGATTTTGCCTAGACTCCTAAACCTAAGCCTGGGTCACTCTGCTTCCTAGACAACCCGAATTTTCCTTCTAGCAAACCTATAGCTCTGATACCACTCTGTAACACCCCGGTTTACCACCACCATTACACTTAGCCTTTTTTTGTTTCTTTAAGACATGCCATAACTGAAGTATCATCATAAACGTTAGCTTGTATTATACATGCATCAGTCTTGACAAAAGGTCCCCTACTACTACCACCGGGGTTTACCGCCACACTTACTAGGAGCTAGCAAGTGTAAGGCTATATACCACCACCACTTCTACGCTAGCTTATCTTACAACGCTATTCTATTATCAAAAGAGTGACACAACCAACCCGTCACTTACACCTTAGTACCAAAAGAACCCCTTCCCAGCCAACCGCTAAGTTAGCTTCTACTCCTATTTTACACCAAAATATAAAGGGGTATCAAAGACTATTACATAACTAGAGTCTAACATGGGACCACTTCCATATACTCGTAAATAGTGGAAACTTCATGAGTAATGGACTGCCTGCTGCCATTCTCCAGGTGTCTAAATCCTTGTATCTTTTTGTTCCACTCCTCGAACACTATCTCGGTGACCCCAGGCTGAATACATCTACGATAGGTGACAAACATGAAAATATAGAAGGTGTCGGTGGACTCATCCTCAGTGCAGAGAAGGTGACCATCCCAGTTACCCTAAACTCACAGAATTCATATACACACAAGAGAATACAAACAAATAAAATCAGTAAAAACTGAGTAACACTACCACACCTCGTAAAAACTTATTTTCTCTTTTAAAACCTTTGTTGCAAATAAATATTAACAATCATAAGGCATAACAAATCAGAAGAAATCACACACCATTTACCTGTACCAAGAACCATCAAGAGATAAATAATATCATATACAAGATATTTCCAAATGAAGTCCACCACCACCACCCACCCTATGTCCTTAAGTGTGCACACCCCCTATTGAAAACTTGTGCCCAGTAGGAGTAGATCATAGTGGCAGCTCCGATTCATTAGTAGGAGCTTATATTGTTGCCAGAACATTGGCTTGGCCTTAAAGGCTCTCACAAGAGGCATAGCCTTAGGATAACCATGTTATCAACATCACACAATACTTTCCACCACCACCATAAGAGATCATCCTTAAACACACTTGCAAACCATGAGTAAGATATCATAAACAAGCTTAACACAAGCAGCACAAGTAGTAATTCACACATCAAGCTCACACACTTGTAAAATCACCTTGATAACATCATAAAAATACCATTTAAGCTTCACCAAATCAGATAATCACACAATTTCCAAGAAACCACCTTAGAAAGCATAAAAACTTATTTTTGACCAAAATCACTGTTTACCAACTAAAATATCTTCCCAATGGAGTCGCGGGCCTAATATTGTAACCATGTTCCTAGATCCTCAACACAAGTATCTCCACAAAGTTTCAGCTCAAGATCAGTTCGGGAACTCATTTAACCACTCAGAAATGCTTAAAACACATTTTCTCATTTTCAGCTTCCTTGCCATGTCTAACCGACTTAAAGATCTCCATTCGACTTGATTATTAGAAAATAACCATATGTTAACTATTCAAGACTACCCTAAAAGTTTCAGCTCAAACCCATGTCGGAACCCATCTAAACAATTCCTAAAGCTTAAAGCTCATTTTTCCCCATTTTCAAAGTTCCTTAGGGTTTTCCTACCTCCCAACCTTATTTCGACTTGCTTTTATAGGATAATCACTAATTATTCATCCTAAGTTTACTGTAAAAATTTTAAGAAAATAGAAGAAGGATTCGTAGGTAACCTAATAAAGGACTTAAGAAAGAAAATAAGCTTTAAAGGTGAAATTGATGTGCATAGATGTTACCTGTCCTCTACTAGCCATATTGTGTTCTTCTACCTTTATTATATGTTGATTGAACTCAAATCTCCACCAACAAAGTCGCCCACCTTGGAGTTTGGCTTCCACTCCTTGAACTTGCCTTTTTTTCCTTAATTTTAACCAAGTTACCACCTTAAATTTGTATTTCCAATGTAGGAGTGTTGTTGCCTAAGCTCCAATGGTGTTTCCTTTCCTAGCTTGAGAGTAACAGGGTAGATGAAGAATACTGGCCACCTTTCTCATCTCCCATGGCCGACCTCACCCCCCCCCCCCCCCTTTATACTAAATTTCATCCTTATCCTTTAACTTGTAATCATTAATTCTAGAATTCTCCTTAACCATTGATTTGTGCCAAGTGTCCAAAACTAAACCTAACCATTGATATATAACCGTCTTCAAATGGATAAGGAGGGAGCAAGTTGGTTTTGTAATCATTAGCAAATAGTAAGGAGGTTATGAATAGTAAGGAGGTTGTGAATAGTAACGAGATATTTTCTCCTCCTTTCTTGTGATATTTTCGGCCACCACCATAGGCCATGTTCGGCTTGAGCTTTTCATGGGTATTAAGGCTATGCATGTAGTTATGTTAATACTAGTATGGGTTATCAAGTTTCAGGAATTTCCTCGGGTCACTTCTGAGCTCTTCCAAAGCCTCGTTTGCCCAGAACCACTAAATACTTTAAATGTAACTAGATTGTCTTATATTTAAAGAAGAAAGGTATGATTGTTTCTTACCTCAAAACACTCTCAAAGTATCTAACACACTTCCTAAGGTTGATAACCACTCTCAGTTCCTGAGGAATTTAGTAATTTTCGGGAATTTCAGGAATCCTGCGAAACTAAGGTTTACCAGGTGGTCCCCGGGAAACTAGGGTTTCTAATGTTCACCATGCACTTCCAACTAATTAGAACCTTCTCCATCCTTAGAAATCAGGGTTTCCCAAGGTTTACAGTTAAGTAAGGCCCTAATCACAGTTTAGAAATTTAGGGTATTACAGAATTGTAAAGCTTTTGATATGAGAAATATAATGCTTTTCTGATTACATACACCCCAAGATATTAACAAACTGATAAATATGCGGAAACAAAATCTAAACTGAACGTAAGAATCTAAACTATATTTTTTTCTTCATTAAATTTAAATAATAGGACGACTATAGGCTGAACCCATTATTCCATTACCCCCCCCCCCCCTCAAGCCGCTGGTAAGCGAGATACCTAGGCTTGGACTGTTACTGCTGCTGCTCATACCCAGATGCTCCAACTTATCTTTGTACTTGTGCCCATAAGTACCTTTGTCATCATATTGGCTAATTGTGTCGTGGTGCATGTATACACTTCCACGAACTTCCACGAATCCTTGCTGAATCTTCTCGCGAACGAAATGGCAGTCGATTTCAATGTGCTTTGTCCTCTTGTGCAAAACTGGATTTCGTGCTATATGTATTACCAACTGGTTATCACATTTAACATGTATTGGAGTGATATCAGTAACACCAAGTTCATGTAAGAGGCTTGTCAACCAAGTGAGTTCAACGGTAACGCGCTAGAGAGTACGATATTCCGCTTCCACACTAGAGAGAGAGAAAGAGAGAGATGAACCCTGCTTCTTTGTTTCCAAGAGATAGGACTATCTCTCTGGAAAATGTAGTAACCAGAAACAAACTTTCTGGTGTTAGGATATGCTGCCCAGTCAGAATCGTAGTACGCTAATAAATCCAATTTAGCACATCACTGTTTGGAAAGAATAATCCCATAAGTCATGGTCCCCTTTATATAATGAAGAGCATGTAAAGCTGCTTACATGTGAACATCTGTAGGACACTACATGAACTGACTTAAAACTTGCACGGTGAAACTAATATCTGGTCTAGTATTAGACAAATAATTAAGCTTTCTAACCAACCTGCGATAGACAGTAGGATCTTCAAGTGGTGTTCCGTCAGAAACTAAAGTTTGTGTTCCCATCACCATGGGTCCCTTGGTAACGTTTGAATTTACAATCATTTTCTTCCGACTAGATCTTGGCAAAACTTACGTTGAGATAGAATATATCCCCTTTCAGTGAGAATAAATTCTATGCCAAGAAAATAATGTAAGCTGCCCAGATCTTTGATCTTAAAATTTAAATCCAGAGCACGTTTGACATCATCAACATCACTTTGATTGTTCCCTACCACGAGCATGTCATCCACATTAACAGCAATGAAAACCACCCCCACTTGCACTTTTCTTATAAAAACAAAGAATAGTTATTCTTTGATTGTGTAAAGTTGAGAGTACGCAAGAAAGTGGCAAGCTTGGAAAACCACTGCCGAGAAGCCTGTTTGAGGCCATGCATACTTCTTCAAACGACACGCTGTTTGAACCAACCTCTTCTAGGCCATGGGGTATCTTCATGTAAACTTCTTCATTGAGATTCCCATGTAAAAAGGCATTGTTTACATCTAACTGGTTGATCCCTACCCCTTATGAAGTGCAACCACTATGAGAGCACGTATAGTTGTAAGCTTAACAACAGGGGAGAAGGTTTCATTGTAATCCAAACCATGTCTCTGAGTGAAACCTTTAGCTACTAATCTTGCCTTATATCGCTCAAGTGTGCCATCGGACCTGAGCTTAACTTTGTAGACCCATTTGCAACCGATGACCTTCTTACCCTTGGGTAAGGAACAACTTCCCATGTGTCATTCTTTTCTAGAGCTTGTAACTCTTCAGTCATTGCTTTTTGCCAATGTTCATGCACAACCGCTTCTTTATAACAGCTTGGTTCTTTCATATCCATGATACTACTTGGTTTATCAGAAAGAAGAGCGATAGACCGAGTAGATTTTATGTCGGACAAACATGCAAAACCTATTTCTGACTTAGTGTTGTTGTAAACCCTCTCATCCAATACGTCCTGGAAAATTGTGCTAAAAACATAGTCTTCCAAATATCCTAGCCTCTGAGCACACGTGATGAGCGGCGAAGATCAATCTGTGAGTCGCTGTGGTCAACTGAGATTGGCTCAACATGTTGACTCTGGACTGGCTCAGTATGCTGACTCGGTTGCATGTCTTCCTCATCAAAAAATGAGTGTTCCACATTACGAGTGTCACGATCATCATGCGGCATACTCATGTATTCGTCGAGACCATGTTTAAAACGAAAAACATGCTCATGAAACTTGATATCCCTGCTAACCTCAATGATACGAGATGTTATCCCCGTGACTTTGTATCCTTTATTCCTTGGATCTTGCCCCAAGTAAACACAAGCCTCCCCCTTTGGGTTAATTTTCCACCTTTATTATGGATGATAATCTTGTAACACAAACATCCAAAGGGTCGTATCTCTTTGTAAACTGGTTGTTTACCGTGCAAACAATCTCAAAAGGTGCTCCACCAATCTAGTCTTTTGTCGGGAGTCGATTGACCAAGTAAGTCGCATATAAAATGCACTCTCCCCAATATGCCAAAGGAACGCCAGATTGGAAAAATATTGCTCTAGCCGTCTCAAACAAATATTTATGCTTTCTTTCTACAACGGCATTTTGCTGTGGCGTATAAGCACATGTAGTCTGGTGTATTATTCCTTCTCGTGCATAGAAAATTTTCCCTTCGTTGGAACCGCCGAGCTCTTTTGCATTATCTGTTTTGACAATTTTCACCTTCGCTTCAAACTGTCGTTCTACCATCCTGATAAAATTAACAATAGTCTCCCACGCTTCATGTTTTTACCTTATAAGATGAATTCAAGTTGTCTGTGTGAAATCATCAACAAAGCACACAACGGATGTCTTCTCCCACGCTTCATGTTTTTACCTTATAAGATGAATTCACTGCTAAATGGTCCCTAGTCATCAACTTGCAACATTTTAAAAGGTCTTTTACTACAGCTCGACGAATTATCATCATTGTGCTCTAGCTTTATAACACACATCACAAGCATAACTGGAAGAAAAATCCCTATTTTTTATCAAACCCATTGTAATAAGTTTTGAAAAAGGAACATGGCCCAACTTGATATGTAATGCTTCTGCTTTTGGACTGACCGCTGACACCAAACCCAACTCTGTTCGGCCCGCCTTTGGTCCCGTACTTAGCACACTGCCAGTCTTGGCCTCATTCAGCACATACAGCCCATCCAAAGCCTGCCCAATCTGCTTAATTTTCCCTGTCATAGGGCCCTGTATGAAACACCCAAAACATCAAAGAACACAACATATCTAGATTTTCGGTTCTGTCTTCTTCACCGAAATAAAATTAAACTGGAATTTTGGAACATACAAAACATCATGCAACCAAATATCTTCTCCTACTTTCACATCCCCATTTCTTTTCTATCAATTGCGGTAACCCGTCTGGTAAGGTAACTGTTTTGTGATTTGGTAAATCTCTCCAGTTTTGAAACAAATTTTTCACTCCCGACATATGATCGGTAGCTCCTGAGTCGATTACCCATTTTCCATTAAAATTATTGTGGGAGTTCTTTCCCAACAAACATTGCTTACTCGGGAGGCAAAATAAATCGGTACCTGGGAAATTACAGTAATTGTTGCCATCTGATTTTGCTCTTGAATTACTGTTTCGAATTAGCTCCGCTATCTGCTAAAGTTGCTTCGGGGATAACCCATCATATTTACTCTTTGTTTCACTGGTTTGAGTTTGCTCGCTTGCAGCATTTGCATAACTCTTCTGTTGTTTGTGAGCGAGAACAGCATCACGACCATGGAGTTGGTAACATTCGGAGGCGAAGTGTCCCATTTTCTTACAATGGTCCACTTGTGCCTCTGATAGCATTCTTCAAAGGAATGACCAGTCTTTTTGCAAAAACCGCAGGTATTTTTCCTCTTCTCTGAATATGTTGGAATATATACATATGTATTACTTATATAAAAACACATACTTTACAACTGCTACATAGAGATATTAGTCTGTACCTTAGTTACCCTTAACACATTAGTACCGTTGTAATATTCCCGTTGTATACTCCTAGATAAATAACTTGTATTGGTACCTTGTACAGTAAGTGATATTAGTATTCTACTAAAGTCAGTAATACAACTCTGCAGTCGTTACAGCATTCATTGAGTTCATCTTCTTCCTCTTGTAAAATTCGAAATGGTATCAGAGCATATGACACGATCCTTACTCTTTCTTTCATAATCTCATCTTCTTCCTCCTTTGTTTCTTGTTTCGATCTCCGAAAAACACAAGAATGACCAATACAGAGAAACTAGAGGCGTCGGGTGGAGATGGAAAGAACGCTAGAGTCGACACCAACGGCCCCTATTTCTTGAGTTCGAATGATAATCCGGGATTAGTATTCGGGTATACATTCTCTAATTTTCCTGGGGAGAGTTTCGGAGGGTGGAAACAAAAGATCATGGTGGCGCTCAAAGCCAAGAACAAATTCGTGTTGTTGGACGGAACCCTAAAACCTCCGAATCGAGACGATGCAAAGTATAGAAGTTGGGAGAGATACAATAATATGTTAATTTTGTGGCTTATGTAATGCCTAAGCAAAAAGATTGGAGACACAATAATCTACTACACCAACGCCACAGACGCTTGGAAGTCTTTGTGTTCCAATATGAACAAGCCAACTCAGCCTAGATCTACGCATTAAAAAGGGAGTTAAGCAAAATGGACCAAAACGGCGAAACCGTAGCAGACTACTATACCAAAATGCGATGACTCTGGATGAGCTGAAGGCTCTAGAAGAAAGTAGCACTTACAGCTGCAGTGCAAAGAAGGAACAAGAAACACGGAGGGAAAGAGAGAAATTGATGCAACTTCTCATGGCTCTGGACGAATGATTCTCAAATGTCACCGGAAACATACTATTAAAGGAACCTCTACCCACCATTGAAGAGGCCTTCTCCATGGTATGTCAAGAGGAGAAGCAAAGACAACTTTCTTCCAGAATTGAGTCGACTGATCAAGATGTGATTGTCTTGAGCGCCAGAAGAGACCCGACAAAGAAATCTGGGCAGAGTCAAGGGTTCAAAGGCACTGTTAAAGATCAAGGCAAACAAAACCTAATCTGCACCAAATGTAACAAACGAGAACATCTGAGGGAAAGTTGCTTCGAGATTGTGGGCTATCCCGATTGGTGGAAGAAGAAATCCAACTCGATCGCTGGAACCGCAGTTCTCGATTCAAGCCATGATGGAGAAACTCCAAGGGAATTGTCTTCACGCTAGAATAAATAGGACAACTCAAAGCTATGCTGCAGAAGGGGCAGACCAGTGAGATGTCAAAGGACGAATTATGCAGTTTTGCGGGTAACCCTAAATTAAATCTCTTCTATTTTGTATGTTTGACTAGCCCTACTGATTGTGTAGATGAAAATTCCTGGATTATTGACTCTGGAGCCTCAGAGCATATGTGTGGAATGAAACCTTGTTTGTTAATATATGTGATCTTGAAGAAACTAGGAGGATAATCATGCCTGATGG
Organism: Limonium bicolor; assembly: GCA_023374045.1. Taxonomy (NCBI): domain Eukaryota; kingdom Viridiplantae; phylum Streptophyta; class Magnoliopsida; order Caryophyllales; family Plumbaginaceae; genus Limonium; species Limonium bicolor. The sequence goes on along the minus strand of CM041777.1, from coordinate 227,644,768 downwards.
ACACATTCAATATGTTAACAAATACGGCAGTGTTAAACTGGGAAAGAAATTCTTGCTGAAAAATGTCTTGCTTGTTCACAGATTCCAATTTAGTCTGATGTCTGTAAAGAAACTTGTTAAGCAAATTGGCGAACCCATTACCTTCGATAAACTATCTTGTTTTGTGCAGGACCCTGATCAACAAACAAATGTTGTTATAGGAAACTCTACAAATGGATTGTATGTTCTCTGTAATGATGGTCTTGATAGATTTTGTTTCTCAAATGAACATGTACATGCTGATATTAGTCCTTCTAGTCTAGTACAGAATCCAACTAGTGATACTTTGTGGCATCTCTGCCTGGGACATGTCCCATATAAGAAATGGTCTATTCTTGGTCTAATAAAACAAAAGGTTTCTGGAAAACATATTGCTTGTGATGTCTGCCACCGTGCTAGAAGTATTAGAAAAGCCTTCCCAGATTCTTCCATCAAAAGTAAAGATTGCTTTGAGTTGGTTCATATAGATGTTTGGGGACCTTTTAAGGTACCCACACATGATAGAAATAGATACTTTCTTACCTTGGTAGATGACTACAGCAGAACTACATGGGTCCATCATTAAAGAGTAAGTCTGATGCTTTCTATGTTCTTACATGCTTCATTAAACTTGTTGAAACTCAATTTAACTCCAAAGTAAAAAAGATAAGAAGTGATAATGCTTGGTGAAATACCCCCAACCTTGATATGTTGTTTAAATGTTAAACTATGGTATGTAAAGGCTAAAAAGTGCCTTAGAAACATCAGTGAACAATTTAAACCATAGTAAAATGCAATAAAGCACTAAGATACAGTTTGAGCAAAAACATGCTTTAAGCTTGGAGTGAACTTGGTTAGGACCCAAAGAACCTACCAAGACTAAATAATATTCAATTATGATTTAACAAGGCAAATTAAGTCCCTATGAAACTTTGGTAGACAATGAAACCAAACAAAACACAAATAAATACCTTAAAGCCAAAATGGGCGAAAATGTGCTCTAAGCTTGGGATAAATTTGTATAAGACCTAATGGTCATTCCTATACCTTATATAATGTTAATGAACATATTAAATCAATTACCAAAGAAAACCAAGCTTGAAAACAGGTTAAAACACAAAATGTGCTTTAAGGAGTCTTAAAGCACGTTTTTGAAAAATTGTCTTGTAAATGAGTTTTGAATGGCTAAATGTCCATCATTACTCTTTAATCAACATGTGTACTACTTAGTATCACATTAGGAAGTCTAAATCAATGGGAAATCAAAAATTTCACAAATATGTGCCTTAATTAGTGAATAGTGCTCAAATAGTGCTAGTTTTGACTTAAGTCAACTTTAATTAGTTAAATGGTCAACAAAGACCATAAATATCCTTATGATGGAAGGGGGCACGGTTTTTAGAGTGTGAGTCATCACACTTGGCTAGCAACTAAGAAAAGAAAAAGAAAAGTAGAAAAGTTACTATTTACCTTTTATAACATAAATATCTTAACTAAAGACTTACCTCTCATCTCCTCTCTTTATTTCCTTCACTCACCACCGTATTCATCTTCATCCTCCCTTCTCAATCTCGTTTTGCTACAGCAAGTAGCCATTCTCCATCTTTGAATGCTTGTAACTTATGACTCCATGCTCCAAATCAAATTCTAAGACCATATTTGTCTTAGTTAGACCAAGCTCTACACTTCTATCTTTTCAAATCTTCAAGAACTCAATTTTGGTGCCATGGAGATTCACCATTGAAGGAGCTTGAGCTCACCTTTTCACATATTATTGTCCTCCTTTGCTTCAAGGTAAGGAAACTCAACAGAAAATCCATGTTTCCTCCATGTTTATATGTTGTCCGAAAATTCACCTCACAATGGTGTTTTCACCTTGCTTGTTTTAGCTTCATTTGAATCTTCCAAGGGCTAGGAGGAGTCCTCTCTTGATACTCATTCAAGCTAAAGGTAAAACAATTACCTCAATGTGTTAAAACAATATATGTAACTAGGGTTTACAATGAGATGAAGCATAATGCTTGAATATTCATTCTATTATGTGTACATTGTTTAGAAGTTGACAAACAACCAAACATCCTACCGGTTTTTACAAGGAAAACAAGAAGAAGTTTGTGAGGAAAAGAGGTAAACAAACTATCTCAATGTAATTTAAATGCCTTAGGAAAATGAGCTTGATTTGCTTAATAAAATACCTAAGGAGCCAATGGTGAATGACCTAGAGAAATGCTCTCAAGGAGTTTATTAAGGGCATATGTATTGTTGGGTGTATTTGCAGGTCAATGGCATTACTTATGTGGGAAATTCAGTGTTTAAGTTTAATGCAATTTAAGGGCCTAAGAGCCATGTTATTTAAGGGCCTAAGTGCCAAGCAATTTAAGTTATGCACTATATTGTGATGTAGTGCTAAATGTGTGAAGTTTGTGTATAAAAATGTGTTTGATGTATTTTAGGTGTTCTTGAATGAAATAAGGTAAAAACCTAAGTGTTTGGATGTGAGAATATACAAGAGAAGCTATGGCAAAATTTGGAAAATGTGTAAGAAGTTCTAAGTGTTTTAAATGAGTTTTGGTGAACTAGGAAGTGTTAAAGGTGAACAAGTGTTTTACTAGGGAAGAAAACATGTATGAAGGTGATTTAGAGTGATACAAGGATTTAGGTATTATCTTGGAAGTTCTAAGGATTCAATGAGTGTTTTGTGGATGTATTAAAGCCTTGGAGAAGTTTGTTTAAGTTTAGGAATGTTGATGTACAAGGAAGAAATGATGTTTAGGTAAGATGTGAAAAGGAGATTTAGTTAGTAAGAAAAGAAGTTTGAGAGATGATGTTAAGGTGTAGAGGAAAACACCTTGGTATAGTGGTCATTATAGGTGAAATACCACCTAGAAATCTTAAGAAGAAAACATTCCAAGTGCTAGGAATTTTGTAAGGAATTTGTGAATGATAAGATGGTTTTGGTGTGTGATTTAAAGAGTTTAGTACATGGCTAAAGGTGTGTTTGATGTGCCAAATGATGTTAGAACACATTAGGAGGCTTGAGGAAAAATTTAGAGAAAATTTGACAATGTATGGGAAGTTTCTGCAGCTGACCTACCCAGGGGACCGACCCCAGTCTGGGTCGGTCGGGCTGAAACTGTGAAGTTGGATGTTCTCTGCAGCCGACCTACCCAGGGGGTGGGTCGGTCGGTGGGTCGGTCGGACCTTAAAAAAAAAATAATTTTAAGAATGTTAAGTGGTATTAGTGGTATGCCAATAAGAGAGTATTGGTGATTAGAACAATAATTATAAAAGGACTTAAGAGATAAGTTAAGTAAGATGATTTAAATGTTTCGGTTATACAATGAAATTTATGGGGCTTCGACCTCCTTCTGTTTCATCCGATCGTTCCGGCCCTGTTCCGTGCGTTCTCCTGCCCTTTCGTGGGGGCCCCGTTTGTCTTCCTTGTCCCGGTCCCCGCCGTTCCCATGTGCCTTTCTTTCCCTCCGTTCCCGTGGGTCCGTTCTCCGCCTTAAACCCTTACCCCCCTCTGTTAACCCGATGTTAATAAAAGTACATGTAATATTATCAGTTTTCGAGAATTGTTCGAGGAACGTAAGTGGACATGATAAAGTGGACTCCGGTGACAGGTATGGTTTTCTTGCAACCTGTGTCCTACCGGATTACACCGGCTTGTATGCCAATGTGTTTTTCTGTATGTTTGCCACATTGTAAGATTAAACATGTAATGAGTTTACAGTAATTCATTTATGTGGCGTGTTGAACTGCGATACCATCTAACCTCGGAAGTGTTAACCTTAGTTAACTGAGTCTAGGATCACATGAGAGTTTGGTATTCGGATTAAACGACCCGAACCATGGGACGTTCTGACCACGGCTATGCGTGTGTTAATTGTGTGATATGTGTGTGTGAATGTAGGGATCTCCCTTGTATGTTTAACCCAGTTGTAATACTGTATGGTGTGTAGATGTGATAGACTCCATAGTGGGGTTCTAACTAATATCTAAAAGTAAGTATGTACTAACAGTGGAGAGGAATCCGGTTAGGCCGGTCGCGCGTTGTTTGGGAGTGGGTATCCTTCTTAGCCTTACCCTTCTCTCTGTTATGGTTGTTTCCCTCACGGGTTATGATCTCCCATTAGCTTACTCCAAAGCTTAGCTATTCTGACTTATGATCGGTTTAGGGGGAACATGTGTTTGTGTGGTGTGTTCGGGCCTCCAAACCCGAACCATCTTAACTTAAGTTACTCGTCCGACTATTAGGACGGTAATGAGTGTTGTTGTTGTTGTATAACGAGCTTACCATGAGGGTGACACCATTCTCTAGGCTCACCAGTGAATTAACTATGTTTGGGTCGGTTCCTAAGAGGACCGTTCCCGTTATGTTATGTGATGTTGTTGTAATGCAATTCCTATTGCGATGTTATCATGTGCACGTCGAAACGTGAAAAGTGTTGTTATGTTTTGTTATGTGAGGAATGTTATATGTTGTAAGATATGGAGTGTGTGGATCATGGAAATGAATCCCAGTTTGTGATAAGAGGCGTTTAAGGATAACCCGATTTAAGGGAAAATGTCGTCTATTAAGGAAGTAGCTCCATTAGAGGAGGAACACTCTAGGGATAATGAATACCATGAGTGACTTATCAAGTAAGGATGTATTATCCGTTTTTTGAGCCCATTGAGGCGAAATGTTATGTGTTGTGTGTTTACAGTTGCATGCATGATTTAAATATAATCAATCGCATGCTAAGACGACAATTAGTTGTGCGTGGCCCGGTAGCATGTGGGCTGCGGGATTACCATACCAGCAAAGGTGCTGAGCCCCTTGGGGGCCACCCTTTCTCTTCTTTTCCTATTTCAGGTACAGAGAGCTGGAAGCCGTGCGAGAGTAGGACGGGGTAGACATTGTACATGGGTAATCATGTAAGTTAAATATATACAGTAGGTGTAGTAAGACCGAAGTTGTTATCGGCATCAGTTTGTAAATACTCGGTACTGTTGGAAGGTATGTGTATGTTTTGTTGTTAATGGAAAGGGATAATAATGTGTAGTCGCTCGGGAATCTAGTCCATCAGACCGGTACAATGTTTATGTAATAGCCTTGTTAGCCACGTGGGTGGTTAACGGCGTGTAACACCAACGAGTTAAGTTATTTGATGAGGTGTGTATTCCGCTGCAGATTGTTGTTATGTGTTTGTTGTTGGATGGGGTGTTACAAAAAGTGGTATCAGAGCGAAGTATCGCTCTGATGACTGAATTACCGAGCTTAGGAAGTACCGAGTTAGGATTTTAGTACTTTGGGTTAAGGGTTGAGTGATAGCGTGAGAGTTACGCCAGTTAGGAATTACCAGCGTGTACTGGAAACCTACTATATCCTTCCCGCCCTCCACAATCCCTGTTATATAACCTGGGAAACAACGCCAGAGAGATGGAAGTCCACTCTTACTCGGGAATACCCGATCTAGCTGTTATTAAATACCTTTAGAGTACGGGAGAACCTGTCATACGGTAGATCCCGAAAACTGGGAATCCCGGAGACGGTTTCCATCTGAACAATGTTAACCGCATTAAATAGCGAAGAGTGAAGAATTTTGTGTATAAGAGAATAGAATTTCCGGCAACCTGGGTCGACATGCTGAGCAGTCGAGAACAACCAGCTTGCAACGCACCGACCGTGCAACAGGCAAGAAATGGATTAATGAAACCCGAGACGAGTGTCTACGGGACCACAGTTGATAAATAATACACCAACGGTATACCAACCGACAAAGGAACTACAACGTAGTGCCCAAACAAGAGACAAGTCTCAGTAACCACGACAAGTGCGTGGAACGGGCTATAAAGAGGATACGATACTAAGTAAAGGGGGACTCCAAGAGTGGGAGACACCCCAGTTGATAATTACCATATGAATACAGTGAGGAGTTACCCAGAGGGTTATTGTCAAGACTGTAAGATCAAGTGAGGGCCAACGAGGCCACTGATAATAGTGCGAGTAAGAACAATACCGCAACCAGTATGTGTGCTTAACCGATAGCCAGTTAGCATGGCGCACTTGCTATAGCAAGTGCTGCTATAACAGGGTTGTTCGGGAAATTTATAACCAATACAAAGTACTTAGTAAAGTACCACGAAGTTAAGTGTGATCATTATAACCGTGGAAGGGCTTAACAGCCTGACCTTTGTAATTGGAAGTACACCAGTCAGCAAGAAGCTAGATTTGGTTAAGGCAAGAAGGCATTGTAAAACCATGAGAATTTTTCTTTCAACCCAGATTTATTTAAACTCTTTTCTTTTCAAAACCAGATTTCCTTTCAAACCAACACTTCTTTCTAACCGGTTCCTAAACCAAACAGTAAAACCAAGGGCAGTTGATAAGAATTCAACAATGGATAAACTTTCCCTCGATTAAGTTCGGGAAGCACGGAATGAATATTGTCACGGGACAATATAAGGGAGTTGACAACAGAATACTTTACCTAGGCGTGTGACGGACACTACGAGTGTACCCACTGTAATGTGGGACGACCGCACTCCGATAGGAGCTTGTGGGCTTGACAGACCTACCTATGGGTTAGTTGGGTAAGTAGTAATGTATCAGTATGGTACCCCACATATGTATACGAGTAGAGTCCGGAACACGGGAGGTAGTCGACTCCGTACTACGGTTAGCAGTATGAGTCAAACAAGAGCTAAGGATTACAAGGAATAGTTGAAGTTAAGGAACTCGGTTAAGTTAACGAGACTAAAGGAATTAGTGAATTCCTTTCAAGGAAATGTTTAAGAGTCAGGAGGTGCGAAGTGCACTAACTGTAATGTAAAGACATCGTATACGTCTTAAGGATCCTTAGGGATAAACATGTTAGCTGGAACGGTGACCCAGCCTGTCCATGGCTAAGTAGATGCCTAATGTGGACACATTAATGTGCAAAGAACGGGATGAAACTCCCAGAATAAGTACCTACACTATCAGGAAATGTTGATCTTCACAGAAGAAGATAATAAGCCAGTTAAGAACGCAAACGGCGTGGCTAACGGAATGTACCAATGAGTGTGAACCAGATGTAAAGGCATAACTTAACAACACCCAGGAGCAATCCTTGAAGGGTGTTCGCATCAACAATTGTTGAACGAAATGCATGACAGAAACGCAAGGGTTGAAACTAACACCCAGTTTAGACATAAGTTGTCAGGAGACGGACTGACAATCCTAAGGGGCATTCCATGAAAGGAGACGGAATGCAACGACCTTGTCATGGAGCTCAATATAACATCCAAACCATGTAATGTTGTACAGAGAAGTACATGTGTGTGGACAGCCTACAATGAGTGCAGCTCAAGGCAAATAAGGCTTATAGGCCACAAATAAAATGTGTTATGTAAATTAGATTGATTACAGAAGTTTATGTTGTATAAGTGAATAGAGAGGAGAACGAACCACTGCATTAAGAGTGGGGATACCTCTCGATATTGTGAAACCGCTGGAGCGGTAGTTATGTGAACCAAGTTCAAGAAATATGTTAAGGATGGACGATGTTATTATTGAAAGAGAGCAGTTAGCTTAGTAGTATGTGTGTATAAGTGAAACACCGAGCTGAATAATGCCGGCTTGTGACTCGAATGATCGATGCTCAAGGAGCATTCAGTAGTCATCCAAATGAGTGATGAACCATAATGTGAATAATGTAAGTATATGTGTGCAAGTTAATGTGGCAGTAAATATGATATAAGCTGATGTTATACAAGGAGTAAGAGCACGGTGCGCAGCAAGCGACCGTTGTATAAGTATTGTTAAATGATAATGTAGCAGATAAGACCAGTTATGAGTTAAACTCAATGGACATGCAAGCAAGTGATGATACACAGACTGGGCAATAAGCCAATGGTCGGTACTATGTGATAAGGAACTCAATGTGAATTCCTACTGCAATCGCATAAGGGATTTACTGTCAAGAGTTTACGCCTCTGCACTCTGTATGACTGAGTGTTTTGGTATTGCACTTGCGCAGTAATGATCGAGTGGGATAGCTAGGAATTGGAAACATGTTAATTGTGGAGGAATAATGTTATAATGGCCGATGCATAGGAAATGCAAGGCCGCACCAATAAAAGAGTACTTGTACAAAACCAAATGTGAAGACATGATTAACAGTAAGTGACTACAGTAGCACTAACTGCCAAATATTGGTATGGAATATACCCCAAATGTTGTAAATAGTTGAGAGAGCACTACACACTAGGTAGTAGCTCAATCTCAACCGACAGTAAGTCGGAAGGGAACAAGTCAATCATTGTGAAATACATAACTGTATACACAGTAAATTGTTATGGAAGTAGATAGAAAGTTTATAACTCACCGAATTCGCTAACGGTAAGAGATACCACACGTCGGTTGAGAAACCATTGTTACCAAGATGAAGGTGACAATCGGGGATGTACAATACAGTAAGAATAACAAATGGGGCAATTAAGCTCTACAGTTATTAGAGTTTCGCAGCAGAAACTAGTGAGCCAGTGATTCAAGTGTTGAATGTACATGGTGAACATGAGTGAATGACTAATTATTAACGCCTAGAAGCCTAACAGGCCAGAATCGAAACCAACTAAGAGTTTAAACAAACTCCAATGAGAATTCTTGGTTTAGGAACTAAACCGCCAATATGGTTAAGATCCTATAATCAGAATCCATTGTAGAATAGACCGCGTGGAAGTTGAAGTACTTCACGACGGCAGAACATTTTAAGTCAATGTTTAGTGATTGATTACGTGGGCGTAATCCCTTTTAAGGGGGGTAGAGCGCAAAACCACTTAGTGTGTATTACCGTACAAGTGTACGTGATTTATGTTGTGCATAGCACAAAATAATTTGTTTTGATGATTGGTGTGTGCGTTATGTAAACATACGCATTCATTCATGGTTTAATTGTGGTAATTGCGCACAGAAGATGCGAAAACCATTGTGATAAGTGTGTTGATTTATTAACAGTTGTGTGTGATAGTACAAGTGTGGGGAGTAGAGAAACTCCCGGGGAACAAAACCCCGACAGTGTATAAATGTGAAACTGTGTGTTGTATTTTGATAAAATATATGTGTATATATACTATATAGTGATTCATGAAAGGGTATGAAACCGACATAGAACCTAGTGAGAATAAGATTCCCTAGGTAACAACATTAAAGTGAATGGAAATAACTGATAGATGAAGTTCTATCCCTTGGAGATGTTATGATCATGATTAGAATGATCAAAAGATAGAAAATTGGAAATGAGTGATTTATTTGATGCTTGAAAATGAAGTGGGAAGTGGAACTTGATTTGCATGCGATCAAGGGAAGCCGAACACAAATTGGGGTGGAAGGATAGTTCGACACTGATGCTGATCACATTAGGGTTGAATGATTCTTGAAGCTCCCTATAAGTGGTCACAAATAACCACGCTAATAAAAGAAGCAAAGAGCATAAGTTGGACTTGGAGTTGTATGTGTTTTCAAAAAGGATTTTGGATTGGTATTTATAAAGCGTCATAAATACCTTACATAATTAAAGTTTTCTTACTTAACCTCACAAAAAAAAATTCAAATTTAAGTGATTGTTTTGATCTCCCAAAGGCACGGGGACGGAAGGTGTCCATCGTGACCGGGTTCTGCGGGATCACAGTGTATATCAAAGATATTTTTGATTGCTATACATGCTATGACATGTTGTGTGGTATGTGTAATAAATATTATTTTGACCTTGAGTTCCTAAAGTGTATGCTATTAAGACCTATGAGTCTAAATGTGTTGTGTTACATAGACCTATGTGTCTAAAGGCTGTTATGTTATCGGGACCTATGTGTCTAAATGTTGTTATGTTACCCAAGACCAGAGAGTCTAAGGGTTGTTATGTATGTGCAAATGTTGTTAAGATACCCGGACCATTGAGTCCGAGGTTATCTTGTGAATATGTTATGTTATGTATGGATGTGAATATGTTACCCGGACCATTAAGTCCGAGGTTGTGATGTAAAGTACGTTAGGTTATGGAAGTTCTATTTTGTGAGTTATTCTCGTGTTCTAATCCAATGATGTGTGGGAAGTGTAAACTTTGAGGACGAAGTTCTTTTAAGGGGGGTAGATTGAAATACCCCAAACCTTGATATGTTGTTTAAATGTTAAAATATGGTATGTAAAGGCTAAAAAGTGCCTTAGAAACATCAGTGAACAATTTAAACCATAGTAAAATGCAATAAAGCACTAAGATACAGTTTGAGCAAAAACATGCTTTAAGCTTGGAGTGAACTTGGTTAGGACCCAAAGAACCTACCAAGACTAAATAATATTCAATTATGATTTAACAAGGCAAATTAAGTCCCTATGAAACTTTGGTAGACAATGAAACCAAACAAAACACAAATAAATACCTTAAAGCCAAAATGGGCGAAAATGTGCTCTAAGCTTGGGATAAATTTGTATAAGACCTAATGGTCATTCCTATACCTTATAAATATGTTAATGAACATATTAAATCAATTACCCAAGAAAACCAAGCTTGAAAACAGGTTAAAACACAAAATGTGCTTTAAGGAGTCTTAAAGCACGTTTTTGAAAAATTGTCTTGTAAATGAGTTTTGAATGGCTAAATGTCCATCATTACTCTTTAATCAACATGTGTACTACTTAGTATCACATTAGGAAGTCTAAATCAATGGGAAATCAAAAATTTCACAAATATGTGCCTTAATTAGTGAATAGTGCTCAAATAGTGCTAGTTTGACTTAAGTCAACTTTAATTAGTTAAATGGTCAACAAAGACCATAAATATCCTTATGATGGAAGGGGGCACGGTTTTTAGAGTGTGAGTCATCACACTTGGCTAGCAACTAAAGAAAAGAAAAGAAAAGTAAGTAAAAGTTACTATTTACCTTTTATAACATAAATATCTTAACTAAAGACTTACCTCTCATCCTCTCTTTATTTCCTTCACTCACCACCGTATTCATCTTCATCCTCCCTTCTCAATCTCGTTTTCTACAGCAAGTAGTCATTCTCCATCTTTGAATGCTTGTAACTTATGACTCCATGCTCCAAATCAAATTCTAAGACCATATTGTCTTAGTTAGACCAAGCTCCACTTCTATCTTTTCAAATCTTCAAGAACTCAATTTGGTGGCCATGGAGATTCACCATTGAAGGAGCTTGAGCTCACTTTTCACATATTATTGTCCTCCTTTGCTTCAAGGTAAGGAAACTCACAGAAAATCCATGTTTCCTCCATGTTTATATGTGTCCGAAAATTCACCCACAATGGTGTTTTCACCTTGCTTGTTTTAGCTTCATTTGAATCTTCCAAGGGCTAGGAGGAGTCCTCTCTTGATACTCATTCAGCTCAAAGGTAAAACAATTACCTTCAATGTGTTAAAACAATATATGTAACTAGGGTTTACAATGAGATGAAGCATAATGCTGAATATCATTCTATTATGTGTACATTGTTAGAAGTTGACAAACAACCAAACATCCTACCGGTTTTACAAGGAAACAAGAAAGAAGTTTGTGAGGAAAAAGAGGTAAACAACTATCGCAATGTAGTTTAAATGCCTTAGGAAAATGAGCTTGATTTGCTTAATAAAATACCTAAGGAGCCAATGGTGAATGACCTAGAGAAATGCTCTCAAGGAGTTTATTAAGGGCATATGTATTGTTGGTGTGTATTTGCAGGTCAAGGCATTACTTATGTGGGAAATTCAGTGTTTAAGTTTAATGCAAAGGCCTAAGAGCCATGTTATTTAAGGGCCTAAGTGCCAAGCAATTTAAGTTATGCACTATATTGTGATGTAGTGCTAAATGTGTGAAGTTTGTGTATAAAAATGTTTGATGGATTTTAGGTGTTCTTGAATGAAATAAGGTAAAAACCTAAGTGTTTGGATGTGAGAATATACAAGAGAAGCTATGGCAAAATTTGGAAAATGTGTAAGAAGTTCTAAGTGTTTTAAATGAGTTTTGGTGAACTAGGAGTGTTAAAGGTGAACAAGTGTTTTACTAGGGAAGAAAACATGTATGAAGGTGATTTAGAGTGATACAAGGATTTAGGTATTATCTTGGAAGTTCTAAGGATTCAATGAGTGTTTTGTGGATGTATTAAAGCCTTGGAGAAGTTTGTTTAAGTTTAGGAATGTTGATGTACAAGGAAGAAATGATGTTTAGGTAAGATGTGAAAAGGAGATTTAGTTAGTAAGAAAAGAAGTTTGAGAGATGATGTTAAGGTGTAGAGGAAAACACCTTGGTATAGTGGTCATTATAGGTGAAATACCACCTAGAAATCTTAAGAGAAAACATTCCAAGTGCTAGGAATTTTGTAAGGAATTTGTGAATGATAATATGGTTTTGGTGTGTGATTTAAAGAGTTTAGTACATGGCTAAAGGTGTGTTTGATGTGCCAAATGATGTTAGAACACATTAGGAGGCTTGAGGAAAAATTTAGAGAAATTTGCACAATGTATGGGAAGTTTCTGCAGCGACCTACCCAGGGCCGACCCAGTCTGGGTCGGTCGGGCTGAAACTGTGAAGTGGATGTTCTCTGCAGCCGACCTACCCAGGGGGTGGGTCGGTCGGTGGGTCGTCGGACCTTAAAAAAAAATTAATTTTAAGAATGTTAAGTGGTATTAGTGGTGCCAATAAGAGAGTATTGGTGATTAGAACAATAATTATAAAAGGACTTAAGAGATTAAGTTAAGTAAGATGATTTAAATGTTTAAGGTTATAAAATGAAATGTAATGATGGGGATTATTAAATAATGATGTTATAAGATCGTTAAGGACATGTTAAGTGAGTTATAATGACAATTTAGTGGGGTTGTATTAAAATGTAAAGGTAAAATAAGTTAAAAATGTGAAGTTATTTAACTAAGTTAACGGGGGTAAGTTATAAGCATTAGACTTTAAACAATCATGTTACCCCGATGTTAATAAAGTACATGTAATATTCAGTTGTTCGAGAATGTTCGAGGAACGTAAGTGGACATGATAAAGTGGACTCCGGTGACAGGTATGGTTTTCTTGCAACCTGTGTCCTACCGGATTACACCGGCTTGTATGCCAATGTGTTTTTCTGTATGTTTGCCACTTGTAAGATTAAACATGTAATGAGTTTACAGTAATTCATTTATGTGGCGTGTTCAACTGCGATACCATCTAACCTCGGAAGTGTTAACCTTAGTTAACTGAGTCTAGGATCACATGAGAGTTTGGTATTCGGATTAAACGACCCGAACCATGGGACGTTCTGACCACGGCTATGCGTGTGTTAATTGTGTGATATGTGTGTGTGAATGTAGGGATCTCCCTTGTATGTTTAACCCAGTTGTAATACTGTATGGTGTGTAGATGTGATAGACTCCATAGTGGGGTTCTAACTAATATCTAAAAGTAAGTATGTACTAACAGTGGAGAGGAATCCGGTTAGGCGGTCGCGGTTGTTTGTTGGGTGGGTATCCTTCTTAGCCTTACCCTTCTCTCTGTTATGGTTGTTTCCCTCACGGGTTATGATCTCCCATTAGCTTACTCCAAAGCTTAGCTATTCTGACTTATGATCGGTTTAGGGGAACATGTGTTTGTGTGGTGTGTTCGGGCCTCCAAACCCGAACCATCTTAACTTAAGTTACTCGTCCGACTATTAGGACGGTAATGAGTGTTGTTGTTGTTGTATAACGAGCTTACCATGAGGGTGACACCATTCTCTAGGCTCACCAGTGAATTAACTATGTTTGGGTCGGTTCCTAAGAGGACCGTTCCCGTTATGTTATGTGATGTTGTTTAATGCAATTCCTATTGCGATGTTATCATGTGCACGTCGAAACGTGAAAATGTTGTTATGTTTTGTTATGTGAGGAATGTTATATGTTGTAAGATATGAGGTGTGGATCATGGAAATGAATCCCAGTTTGTGATAAGAGGCGTTTAAGGATAACCCGATTTAAGGGAAAATGTCGTCTATTAAGGAAGTAGCTCCATTAGAGGAGGAACACTCTAGGGATAATGAATACCATGAGTGACTTATCAAGTAAGGATGTATTATCCGTTTGTTGAGCCCATTGAGGCGAAATGTTATGTGTTGTGTGTTTACAGTTGCATGCATGATTTAAATATAATCATCGCATGCTAAGACGACAATTTTGTGCGTGGCCCGGTAGCATGTGGGCTGCGGGATTACCATACCAGCAAAGGTGCTGAGCCCCTTGGGGGCCACCCTTTCTCTTCTTTTCCTATTTCAGGTACAGAGAGCTGGAAGCCGTGCGAGAGTAGGACGGGGTAGACATTGTACATGGGTAATCATGTAAGTTAAATATATACAGTAGGTGTAGTAAGACCGAAGTTGTTATCGGCATCAGTTTTAAATACTCTGGTACTGTTGAAGGTATGTGTATGTTTTGTTGTTAATGGAAAGGGATAATAATGTGTAGTCGCTCGGGAATCTAGTCCATCGACCGTACAATGTTTATGTAAGCCTTGTTAGCCCGTGGGTGGTTAACGGCGTGTAACACCAACGAGTTAAGTTTTTTGAGGTGTGTATTCCGCTGCAGATTGTTGTGTATGTGTTTGTTGTTGGGTGTTACAAAAAGTGGTATCAGAGCGAAGTATCGCTCTGATGACTGAATTACCGAGCTTAGGAAGTACCGAGTTAGGATTTTAGTACTTTGGGTTAAGGGTTGAGTGATAGCGTGAGAGTTACGCCAGTTAGGAATTACCAGCGTGTACTGGAACCTACTATATCCTTCCCGCCCTCCACAATCCCTGTTATATAACCTGGGAAACAACGCCAGAGAGATGGAAGTCCACTCTTACTCGGGAATACCCGATCTAGCTGTTATTAAATACCTTTAGAGTACGGGAGAACCTGTCATACGGTAGATCCCGAAAACTGGGAATCCCGGAGACGGTTTCCATCTGAACAATGTTAACCGCATTAAATAGCGAAGAGTGAAGAATTTTGTGTATAAGAGAATAGAATTTCCGGCAACCTGGGTCGACATGCTGAGCAGTCGAGAACAACCAGCTTGCAACGCACCGACCGTGCAACAGGCAAGAAATGGATTAATGAAACCCGAGACGAGTGTCTACGGGACCACAGTTGATAAATAATACACCAACGGTATACCAACCGACAAAGGAACTACAACGTAGTGCCCAAACAAGAGACAAGTCTCAGTAACCACGACAAGTGCGTGGAACGGGCTATAAAGAGGATACGATACTAAGTAAAGGGGGACTCCAAGAGTGGGAGACACCCCAGTTGATAATTACCATATGAATACAGTGAGGAGTTACCCAGAGGGTTATTGTCAAGACTGTAAGATCAAGTGAGGGCCAACGAGGCCACTGATAATAGTGCGAGTAAGAACAATACCGCAACCAGTATGTGTGCTTAACCGATAGCCAGTTAGCATGGCGCACTTGCTATAGCAAGTGCTGCTATAACAGGGTTGTTCGGGAAATTTATAACCAATACAAAGTACTTAGTAAAGTACCACGAAGTTAAGTGTGATCATTATAACCGTGGAAGGGCTTAACAGCCTGACCTTTGTAATTGGAAGTACACCAGTCAGCAAGAAGCTAGATTTGGTTAAGGCAAGAAGGCATTGTAAAACCATGAGAATTTTTCTTTCAACCCAGATTTATTTAAACTCTTTTCTTTTCAAAACCAGATTTCCTTTCAAACCAACACTTCTTTCTAACCGGTTCCTAAACCAAACAGTAAAACCAAGGGCAGTTGATAAGAATTCAACAATGGATAAACTTTCCCTCGATTAAGTTCGGGAAGCACGGAATGAATATTGTCACGGGACAATATAAGGGAGTTGACAACAGAATACTTACCTAGGCGTGTGACGGACACTACGAGTGTACCCACTGTAATGTGGGACGACCGCACTCCGATAGGAGCTTGTGGGCCTGACAGACCTACCTATGGGTTAGTTGGGTAAGTAGTAATGTATCAGTATGGTACCCCACATATGTATACGAGTAGAGTCCGGAACACGGGAGGTAGTCGACTCCGTACTACGGTTAGCAGTATGAGTCAAACAAGAGCTAAGGATTACAAGGAATAGTTGAAGTTAAGGAACTCGGTTAAGTTAACGAGACTAAAGGAATTAGTGAATTCCTTTCAAGGAAATGTTTAAGAGTCAGGAGGTGCGAAGTGCACTAACTGTAATGTAAAGACATCGTATACGTCTTAAGGATCCTTAGGGATAAACATGTTAGCTGGAACGGTGACCCAGCCTGTCCATGGCTAAGTAGATGCCTAATGTGGACACATTAATGTGCAAAGAACGGGATGAAACTCCCAGAATAAGTACCTACACTATCAGGAAATGTTGATCTTCACAGAAGAAGATAATAAGCCAGTTAAGAACGCAAACGGCGTGGCTAACGGAATGTACCAATGAGTGTGAACCAGATGTAAAGGCATAACTTAACAACACCCAGGAGCAATCCTTGAAGGGTGTTCGCATCAACAATTGTTGAACGAAATGCATGACAGAACGCAAGGGTTGAAACTAACACCCAGTTTAGACATAAGTTGTCAGGAGACGGACTGACAATCCTAAGGGGCATTCCATGAAAGGAGACGGAATGCAACGACCTTGTCATGGAGCTCAATATAACATCCAAACCATGTAATGTTGTACAGAGAAGTACATGTGTGTGGACAGCCTACAATGAGTGCAGCTCAAGGCAAATAAGGCTTATAGGCCACAAATAAAATGTGTTATGTAAATTAGATTGATTACAGAAGTTTATGTTGTATAAGTGAATAGAGAGGAGAACGAACCACTGCATTAAGAGTGGGGATACCTCTCGATATTGTGAAACCGCTGGAGCGGTAGTTATGTGAACCAAGTTCAAGAAATATGTTAAGGATGGACGATGTTATTATTGAAAGAGAGCAGTTAGCTTAGTAGTATGTGTGTATAAGTGAAACACCGAGCTGAATAATGCCGGCTTGTGACTCGAATGATCGATGCTCAAGGAGCATTCAGTAGTCATCCAAATGAGTGATGAACCATAATGTGAATAATGTAAGTATATGTGTGCAAGTTAATGTGGCAGTAAATATGATATAAGCTGATGTTATACAAGGAGTAAGAGCACGGTGCGCAGCAAGCGACCGTTGTATAAGTATTGTTAAATGATAATGTAGCAGATAAGACCAGTTATGAGTTAAACTCAATGGACATGCAAGCAAGTGATGATACACAGACTGGGCAATAAGCCAATGGTCGGTACTATGTGATAAGGAACTCAATGTGAATTCCTACTGCAATCGCATAAGGGATTTACTGTCAAGAGTTTACGCCTCTGCACTCTGTATGACTGAGTGTTTTGGTATTGCACTTGCGCAGTAATGATCGAGTGGGATAGCTAGGAATTGGAAACATGTTAATTGTGGAGGAATAATGTTATAATGGCCGATGCATAGGAAATGCAAGGCCGCACCAATAAAAGAGTACTTGTACAAAACCAAATGTGAAGACATGATTAACAGTAAGTGACTACAGTAGCACTAACTGCCAAATATTGGTATGGAATATACCCCAAATGTTGTAAATAGTTGAGAGAGCACTACACACTAGGTAGTAGCTCAATCTCAACCGACAGTAAGTCGGAAGGGAACAAGTCAATCATTGTGAAATACATAACTGTATACACAGTAAATTGTTATGGAAGTAGATAGAAAGTTTATAACTCACCGAATTCGCTAACGGTAAGAGATACCACACGTCGGTTGAGAAACCATTGTTACCAAGATGAAGGTGACAATCGGGGATGTACAATACAGTAAGAATAACAAATGGGGCAATTAAGCTCTACAGTTATTAGAGTTTCGCAGCAGAAACTAGTGAGCCAGTGATTCAAGTGTTGAATGTACATGGTGAACATGAGTGAATGACTAATTATTAACGCCTAGAAGCCTAACAGGCCAGAATCGAAACCAACTAAGAGTTTAAACAAACTCCAATGAGAATTCTTGGTTTAGGAACTAAACCGCCAATATGGTTAAGATCCTATAATCAGAATCCATTGTAGAATAGACCGCGTGGAAGTTGAAGTACTTCACGACGGCAGAACATTTTAAGCCAATGTTTAGTGATTGATTACGTGGGCGTAATCCCTTTTAAGGGGGGTAGAGCGCAAAACCACTTAGTGTGTATTACCGTACAAGTGTACGTGATTTATGTTGTGCATAGCACAAAATAATTTGTTTTGATGATTGGTGTGTGCGTTATGTAAACATACGCATTCATTCATGGTTTAATTGTGGTAATTGCGCACAGAAGATGCGAATACCATTGTGATAAGTGTGTTGATTTATTAACAGTTGTGTGTGATAGTACAAGTGTGGGGAGTAGAGAAACTCCCGGGGAACAAAACCCCGACAGTGTATAAATGTGAAACTGTGTGTTGTATTTTGATAAAATATATGTGTATATATATACTATATAGTGATTCATGAAAGGGTATGAAACCGACATAGAACCTAGTGAGAATAAGATTCCCTAGGTAACAACATTAAAGTGAATGGAAATAACTGATAGATGAAGTTCTATCCCTTGGAGATGTTATGATCATGATTAGAATGATCAAAAGATAGAAAATTGGAAATGAGTGATTTATTTGATGCTTGAAAATGAAGTGGGAAGTGGAACTTGATTTGCATGCGATCAAGGGAAGCCGAACACAAATTGGGGTGGAAGGATAGTTCGACACTGATGCTGATCACATTAGGGTTGAATGATTCTTGAAGCTCCCTATAAGTGGTCACAAATAACCACGCTAAGAAAAGAAGCAAAGAGCATAAGTTGGACTTGGAGTTGTATGTGTTTTCAAAAAGGATTTTGGATTGGTATTTATAAAGCGTCATAAATACCTTACATAATTAAAGTTTTTACTTAACCTCACAAAAAAAAATTCAAATTTAAGTGATTGTTTTGATCTCCCAAAGGCACGGGGACGGAAGGTGTCCATCGTGACCGGGTTCTGTGGGATCACAGTGTATATCAAAGATATTTTTGATTGCTATACATGCTATGACATGTTGTGTGGTATGTGTAATAAATATTATTTTGACCTTGAGTTCCTAAAGTGTATGCTATTAAGACCTATGAGTCTAAATGTGTTGTGTTACATAGACCTATGTGTCTAAAGGCTGTTATGTTATCGGGACCTATGTGTCTAAATGTTGTTATGTTACCCAAGACCAGAGAGTCTAAGGGTTGTTATGTATGTGCAAATGTTGTTAAGATACCCGGACCATTGAGTCCGAGGTTATCTTGTGAATATGTTATGTTATGTATGGATGTGAATATGTTACCCGACCATTAAGTCCGAGGTTGTGATGTAAAGTACGTTTGGTTATGGAAGTTCTATTTTGTGAGTTATTCTCGTGTTCTAATCCAATGATGTGTGGGAAGTGTAAACTTGAGGACGAAGTTCTTTTAAGGGGGGTAGATTGAAATACCCCAAACCTTGATATGTTGTTTAAATGTTAAATATGGTATGTAAAGGCTAAAAAGTGCCTTAGAAACATCAGTGAACAATTTAAACCATAGTAAAATGCAATAAAGCACTAAGATACAGTTTGAGCAAAACATGCTTTAAGCTTGGAGTGAACTTGGTTAGGACCCAAAGAACCTACCAAGACTAAATAATATTCAATTATGATTTAACAAGGCAAATTAAGTCCCTAGAAACTTTGGTAGACAATGAAACCAAACAAAACACAAATAAATACCTTAAAGCCAAAATGGGCGAAAATGTGCTCTAAGCTTGGGATAAATTTGTATAAGACCTAATGGTCATTCCTATACCTTATAAATATGTTAATGAACATATTAAATCAATTACCAAGAAAACCAAGCTTGAAAACAGGTTAAAACACAAAAATGTGCTTTAAGGAGTCTTAAAGCACGTTTTTGAAAAATTGTCTTGTAAATGAGTTTTGAATGGCTAAATGTCCATCATTACTCTTTAATAAACATGTGTACTACTTAGTATCACATTAGGAAGTCTAAATCAATGGGAAATCAAAAATTTCACAAATATGTGCCTTAATTAGTGAATAGTGCTCAAATAGTGCTAGTTTTGACTTAAGTCAACTTTAATTAGTTAAATGGTCAACAAAGACCATAAATATCCTTATGATGGAAGGGGGCACGGTTTTTAGAGTGTGAGTCATCACACTTGGCTAGCAACTAAAGAAAAGAAAAAGAAAAGTAAGTAAAAGTTACTATTTACCTTTTATAACATATCTTAACTAAAGACTTACCTCTCACCTCCTCTCTTTATTTCCTTCACTCACCACCGTATTCATCTTCATCCTCCCTTCTCAATCTCGTTTTGCTACAGCAAGTAGTCATTCTCCATCTTTGAATGCTTGTAACTTATGACTCCATGCTCCAAATCAAATTCTAAGACCATATTTGTCTTAGTTAGACCAAGCTCTACACTTCTATCTTTTCAAATCTTCAAGAACTCAATTTTGGTGGCATGGAGATTCACCATTGAAGGAGCTTGAGCTCACCTTTTCACATATTATTGTCCTCCTTTGCTTCAAGGTAAGGAAACTCAAAGAAAATCCATGTTTCCTCTATGTTTATATGATGTCCGAAAATTCACCTCACAATGGTGTTTTCACCTTGCTTGTTTTAGCTTCATTTGAATCTTCCAAGGGCTAGGAGGAGTCCTCTCTTGATACTCATTCAAGCTCTCTTTCCATTCAAAGGTAAAACAATTACCTTAATGTGTTAAAACAATATATGTAACTAGGGTTTACAATGAGATGAAGCATAATGCTAGAATACTCATTCTATTATGTGTACATTGTTTAGAAGTTGACAAACAACCAAACATCCTACCAGTTTTACAAGGAAACAAGAAAGAAGTTTGTGAGGAAAAAGAGGTAAACAAACTATCGCAATGTAGTTTAAATGCCTTAGGAAAATGAGCTTGATTTGCTTAATAAAATACCTAAGGAGCCAATGGTGAATGACCTAGAGAAATGCTCTCAAGGAGTTTATTAAGGGCATATGTATTGTTGGGTGTATTTGCAGGTCAAAGGCATTACTTATGTGGGAAATTCAGTGTTTAAGTTTAATGCAATTTAAGGTCCTAAGAGCCATGTTATTTAAGGGCCTAAGTGCCAAGCAATTTAAGTTATGCACTATATTGTGATGTAGTGCTAAATGTGTGAAGTTTGTGTATAAAAATGTGTTTGATGGATTTTAGGTGTTCTTGAATGAAATAAGGTAAAAACCTAAGTGTTTGGATGTGAGAATATACAAGAGAAGCTATGGCAAAATTTGGAAAATGTGTAAGAAGTTCTAAGTGTTTTAAATGAGTTTTGGTGAACTAGGAAGTGTTAAAGGTGAACAAGTGTTTTACTAGGGAAGAAAACATGTATGAAGGTGATTTAGAGTGATACAAGGATTTAGGTATTATCTTGGAAGTTCTAAGGATTCAATGAGTGTTTTGTGGATGTATTAAAGCCTTGGAGAAGTTTGTTTAAGTTTAGGAATGTTGATGTACAAGGAAGAAATGATGTTTAGGTAAGATGTGAAAAGGAGATTTAGTTAGTAAGAAAAGAAGTTTGAGAGATGATGTTAAGGTGTAGAGGAAAACACCTTGGTATAGTGGTCATTATAGGTGAAATACCACCTAGAAATCTTAAGGAGAAAACATTCCAAGTGCTAGGAATTTTGTAAGGAATTTGTGAATGATAATATGGTTTTGGTGTGTGATTTAAAGAGTTTAGTACATGGCTAAAGGTGTGTTTGATGTGCCAAATGATGTTAGAACACATTAGGAGGCTTGAGGAAAAATTTAGAGAAAATTTGACAATGTATGGGAAGTTTCTGCAGCCGACCTACCCAGGGGACCGACCCCAGTCTGGGTCGGTCGGGCTGAAACTGTGAAGTTGTCTGTTCTCTGCAGCCGACCTACCCAGGGGGTGGGTCGGTCGGTGGGTCGGGAGGTCGGACCTTAAAAAAAAATTAATTTTAAGAATGTTAAGTGGTATTAGTGGTATGCCAATAAGAGAGTATTGGTGATTAGAACAATAATTATAAAAGGACTTAAGAGATTAAGTTAAGTAAGATGATTTAAATGTTTAAGGTTATAAAATGAAATGTAATGATGGGGATTATTAAATAATGATGTTATAAGATCGTTAAGGACATGTTAAGTGAGTTATAATGACAATTTAGTGGGGGAAAAGTTGTATTAAAATGTAAAGGTAAAATAAGTTAAAATGTGAAGTTATTTAACTAAGTTAACGGGGGTAAGTTATAAGCATTAGACTTTAAACAATCATGTTACCCCGATGTTAATAAAAGTACATGTAATATTATCAGTTGTTCGAGAATTGTTCGAGGAACGTAAGTGGACATGATAAAGTGGACTCCGGTGACAGGTATGGTTTTCTTGCAACCTGTGTCCTACCGGATTACACCGGCTTGTATGCCAATGTGTTTTTCTGTATGTTTGCCACGTTGTAAGATTAAACATGTAATGAGTTTACAGTAATTCATTTATGTGGCGTGTTCAACTGCGATACCATCTAACCTCGGAAGTGTTAACCTTAGTTAACTGAGTCTAGGATCACATGAGAGTTTGGTATTCGGATTAAACGACCCGAACCATGGGACGTTCTGACCACGGCTATGCGTGTGTTAATTGTGTGATATGTGTGTGTGAATGTAGGGATCTCCCTTGTATGTTTAACCCAGTTGTAATACTGTATGGTGTGTAGATGTGATAGACTCCATAGTGGGGTTCTAACTAATATTAAAAGTAAGTATGTACTAACAGTGGAGAGGAATCCGGTTAGGCCGGTCGCGCGTTGTTTGGGAGTGGGTATCCTTCTTAGCCTTACCCTTCTCTCTGTTATGGTTGTTTCCCTCACGGGTTATGATCTCCCATTAGCTTACTCCAAAGCTTAGCTATTCTGACTTATGATCGGTTTAGGGGAACATGTGTTTGTGTGGTGTGTTCGGGCCTCCAAACCCGAACCATCTTAACTTAAGTTACTCGTCCGACTATTAGGACGGTAATGAGTGTTGTTGTTGTTGTATAACGAGCTTACCATGAGGGTGACACCATTCTCTAGGCTCACCAGTGAATTAACTATGTTTGGGTCGGTTCCTAAGAGGACCGTTCCCGTTATGTTATGTGATGTTGTTGTAATGCAATTCCTATTGCGATGTTATCATGTGCACGTCGAAACGTGAAAAGTGTTGTTATGTTTTGTTATGTGAGGAATGTTATGTGTTGTAAGATATGGAGTGTGTGGATCATGGAAATGAATCCCAGTTTGTGATAAGAGGCGTTTAAGGATAACCCGATTTAAGGGAAAATGTCGTCTATTAAGGAAGTAGCTCCATTAGAGGAGGAACACTCTAGGGATAATGAATACCATGAGTGACTTATCAAGTAAGGATGTATTATCCGTTTGTTGAGCCCATTGAGGCGAAATGTTATGTGTTGTGTGTTTATAGTTGCATGCATGATTTAAATATAATCAATCGCATGCTAAGACGACAATTAGTTGTGCGTGGCCCGGTAGCATGTGGGCTGCGGGATTACCATACCAGCAAAGGTGCTGAGCCCCTTGGGGGCCACCCTTTCTCTTCTTTTCCTATTTCAGGTACAGAGAGCTGGAAGCCGTGCGAGAGTAGGACGGGGTAGACATTGTACATGGGTAATCATGTAAGTTAAATATATACAGTAGGTGTAGTAAGACCGAAGTTGTTATCGGCATCAGTTTGTAAATACTCGGTACTGTTGGAAGGTATGTGTATGTTTTGTTGTTAATGGAAAGGGATAATAATGTGTAGTCGCTCGGGAATCTAGTCCATCAGACCGGTACAATGTTATGTAATAGCCTTGTTAGCCACGTGGGTGGTAACGGCGTGTAACACCAACGAGTTAAGTATTTGATGAGGTGTGTATTCCGCTGCAGATTGTTGTTATGTGCTTGTTGTTGGATGGGGTGTTACAAAAGTGGTATCAGAGCGAAGTATCGCTCTGATGACTGAGTTACCGAGCTTAGGAAGTACCGAGTTAGGATTTTAGTACCTTGGGTTAAGGGTTGAGTGATAGCGTGAGAGGTACGCCAGTTAGGAATTACCAGCGTGTACTGGAAACCTACTATATCCTTCCCGCCCTCCACAATCCCTGTTATATAACCTGGGAAACAACGCCAGAGAGATGGAAGTCCACTCTTACTCGGGAATACCCGATCTGGCTGTATTAAATACCTTTAGAGTACGGGAGAACCTGTCATACGGTAGATCCCGAAAACTGGGAATCCGGAGACGGTTTCCATCTGAACAATGTTAACCACATTAAATAGCGAAGAGTGAAGAATTTTGTGTATAAGAGAATAGAATTTCCGGCAACCTGGGTCGACATGCTGAGCAGTCGAGAACAACCAGCTTGCAACGCACCGAGTGCAACAGGCAAGAAATGGATTAATGAAACCCGAGACGAGTGTCTACGGGACCACAGTTGATAAATAATACACCAACGGTATACCAACCGACAAAGGAACTACAACGTAGTGCCCAAACAAGAGACAAGTCTCAGTAACCACGACAAGTGCGTGGAACGGGCTATAAAGAGGATACGATACTAAGTAAAGGGGGACTCCAAGAGTGGGAGACACCCCAGTTGATAATTACCATATGAATACAGTGAGGAGTTACCCAGAGGGTTATTGTCAAGACTGTAAGATCAAGTGAGGGCCAACGAGGCCACTGATAATAGTGCGAGTAAGAACAATACCGCAACCAGTATGTGTGCTTAACCGATAGCCAGTTAGCATGGCGCACTTGCTATAGCAAGTGCTGCTATAACAGGGTTGTTCGGGAAATTTATAACCAATACAAAGTACTTAGTAAAGTACCACGAAGTTAAGTGTGATCATTATAACCGTGGAAGGGCTTAACAGCCTGACCTTTGTAATTGGAAGTACACCAGTCAGCAAGAAGCTAGATTTGGTTAAGGCAAGAAGGCATTGTAAAACCATGAGAATTTTTCTTTCAACCCAGATTTATTTAAACTCTTTTCTTTTCAAAACCAGATTTCCTTTCAAACCAACACTTCTTTCTAACCGGTTCCTAAACCAAACAGTAAAACCAAGGGCAGTTGATAAGAATTCAACAATGGATAAACTTTCCCTCGATAAGTTCGGGAAGCACGGAATGAATATTGTCACGGGATATAAGGGAGTTGACAACAGAATACTTTACCTAGGCGTGTGACGGACACTACGAGTGTACCCACTGTAATGTGGGACGACCGCACTCCGATAGGAGCTTGTGGGCCTGACAGACCTACTATGGGTTAGTTGGGTAAGTAGTAATGTATCAGTATGGTACCCCACATATGTATACGAGTAGAGTCCGGAACACGGGAGGTAGTCGACTCCGTACTACGGTTAGCAGTATGAGTCAAACAAGAGCTAAGGATTACAAGGAATAGTTGAAGTTAAGGAACTCGGTTAAGTTAACGAGACTAAAGGAATTAGTGAATTCCTTTCAAGGAAATGTTTAAGAGTCAGGAGGTGCGAAGTGCACTAACTGTAATGTAAAGACATCGTATACGTCTTAAGGATCCTTAGGGATAAACATGTTAGCTGGAACGGTGACCCAGCCTGTCCATGGCTAAGTAGATGCCTAATGTGGACACATTAATGTGCAAAGAACGGGATGAAACTCCCAGAATAAGTACCTACACTATCAGGAAATGTTGATCTTCACAGAAGAAGATAATAAGCCAGTTAAGAACGCAAACGGCGTGGCTAACGGAATGTACCAATGAGTGTGAACCAGATGTAAAGGCATAACTTAACAACACCCAGGAGCAATCCTTGAAGGGTGTTCGCATCAACAATTGTTGAACGAAATGCATGACAGAAACGCAAGGGTTGAAACTAACACCCAGTTTAGACATAAGTTGTCAGGAGACGGACTGACAATCCTAAGGGGCATTCCATGAAAGGAGACGGAATGCAACGACCTTGTCATGGAGCTCAATATAACATCCAAACCATGTAATGTTGTACAGAGAAGTACATGTGTGTGGACAGCCTACAATGAGTGCAGCTCAAGGCAAATAAGGCTTATAGGCCACAAATAAAATGTGTTATGTAAATTAGATTGATTACAGAAGTTTATGTTGTATAAGTGAATAGAGTGGAGAACGAACCACTGCATTAAGAGTGGGGATACCTCTCGATATTGTGAAACCACTGGAGCGGTAGTTATGTGAACCAAGTTCAAGAAATGTTAAGGATGGACTGTTATTATTGAAAGAGAGCAGTTAGCTTAGTAGTATGTGTGTTAAGTGAAACACCGAGCTGAATAATGCCGGATTGTGACTCGAATGATCGATGCTCTAGGAGCATTCAGTAGTCATCCAAATGAGTGATGAACCATAATGTGAATAATGTAAGTATATGTGTGCAAGTTAATGTGGCAGTAAATATGATATAAGCTGATGTTATACAAGGAGTAAGAGCACGGTGCGCAGCAAGCGACCGTTGTATAAGTATTGTTAAATGATGTAGCAGATAAGACCAGTTATGAGTTAAACTCAATGGACATGCAAGCAAGTGATGATACACAGACTGGGCAATAAGCCAATGGTCGGTACTATGTGATATGGAACTCAATGTGAATTCCTACTGCAATCGCATAAGGGATTTACTGTCAAGAGTTTACGCCTCTGTACTCTGTATGACTGAGTGTTTTGGTATTGCACTTGCGCAGTAATGATCGAGTGGGATAGCTAGAATTGGAAACATGTTAATTGTGGAGGAATAATGTTATAATGGCCGATGCATAGGAAATGCAAGGCCGCACCAATAAAAGAGTACTTGTACAAAACCAAATGTGGAGACATGATTAACAGTAAGTGACTACAGTAGCACTAACTGCCAAATATCGGTATGGAATATACCCCAAATGTTGTAAATAGTTGAGAGAGCACTACACACTAGGTAGTAGCTCAATCTCAACCGACAGTAAGTCGGAAGGGAACAAGTCAATCATTGTGAAATACATAACTGTATACACAGTAAATTGTTATGGAAGTAGATAGAAAGTTTATAACTCACCGAATTCGCTAACGGTAAGAGATACCAGACGTCGGTTGAGAAACCATTGTTACCAAGATGAAGGTGACAATCGGGGATGTACAATACAGTAAGAATAACAAATGGGGCAATTAAGCTCTACAGTTATTAGAGTTTCGAAGCAGAAACTAGTGAGCCAGTGATTCAAGTGTTGAATGTACATGGTGAACATGAGTGAATGACTAATTATTAACGCCTAGAAGCCTAACAGGCCAGAATCGAAACCAACTAAGAGTTTAAACAAACTCCAATGAGAATTCTTGGTATAGGAACTAAACCGCCAATATGGTTAAGATCCTCTAATCAGAATCCATTATAGAATAGACCGCGTGGAAGTTGAAGTACTTCACGACGGCAGAACATTTTAAGCCAATGTTTAGTGATTGATTACGTGGGCGTAATCCCTTTTAAGGGGGGTAGAGCGCAAAACCACTTAGTGTGTATTACCGTACAAGTGTACGTGATTTATGTTGTGCATAGCACAAAATAATTTGTTTTGATGATTGGTGTGTGCGTTATGTAAACATACGCATTCATTCATGGTTTAATTGTGGTAATTGCGCACAGAAGATGTGAATATCATTGTGATAAGTGTGTTGATTTATTAACAGTTGTGTGTGATAGTACAAGTGTGGGGAGTAGAGAAACTCCCGGGGAACAAAACCCCGACAGTGTATAAATGTGAAACTGTGTGTTGTATTTTGATAAAATATATGTGTATATATATACTATAGTGATTCATGAAAGGGTATGAAACCGACATAGAACCTAGTGAGAATAAGATTCCCTAGGTAACAACATTAAAGTGAATGGAAATAACTGATAGATGAAGTTCTATCCCTTGGAGATGTTATGATCATGATAGAATGATCAAAAGATAGAAAATTGGAAATGAGTGATTTATTTGATGCTTGAAAATGAAGTGGGAAGTGGAACTTGATTTGCATGCGATCAAGGGAAGCCGAACACAAATTGGGGTGGAAGGAGTTCGACACTGATGCTGATCACATTAGGGTTGAATGATTCTTGAAGCTCCCTATAAGTGGTCACAAATAACCACGCTAAGAAAAGAAGCAAAGAGCATAAGTTGGACTTGGAGTTGTATGTGTTTTCAAAAAGGATTTTGGATTGGTATTTATAAAGTGTCGATAAATACCTTACATAATTAAAGTTTTCTTACTTAACCTCACAAAAAAAAATTCAAATTTAATGATTGTTTTGATCTCCCAAAGGCACGGGGACGGAAGGTGTCCATCGTGACCGGGTTCTGTGGGATCACAGTGTATATCAAAGATATTTTTGATTGCTATACATGCTATGACATGTTGTGTGGTATGTGTAATAAATATTATTTTGACCTTGAGTTCCTAAAGTGTATGCTATTAAGACCTATGAGTCTAAATGTGTTGTGTTACATAGACCTATGTGTCTAAAGGCTGTTATGTTATCGGGACCTATGTGTCTAAATGTTGTTATGTTACCCAAGACCAGAGAGTCTAAGGGTTGTTATGTATGTGCAAATGTTGTTAAGATACCCGGACCATTGAGTCCGAGGTTATCTTGTGAATATGTTATGTTATGTATGGATGTGAATATGTTACCCGGACCATTAAGTCCGAGGTTGTGATGTAAAGTACGTTTGGTTATGGAAGTTCTATTTTGTGAGTTATTCTCGTGTTCTAATCCAATGATGTGTGGGAAGTGTAAACTTCGAGGACGAAGTTCTTTTAAGGGGGTAGATTGAAATACCCCAAACCTTGATATGTTGTTTAAATATTAAACTATGGTATGTAAAGGCTAAAAAGTGCCTTAGAAACATCAGTGAACAATTTAAACCATAGTAAAATGCAATAAAGCACTAAGATACAGTTTGAGCAAAAACATGCTTTAAGCTTGGAGTGAACTTGGTTAGGACCCAAAGAACCTACCAAGACTAAATAATATTCAATTATGATTTAACAAGGCAAATTAAGTCCTTAGGAAACTTTGGTAGACAATGAAACCAAACAAAACACAAATAAATACCTTAAAGCCAAAATGGGCGAAAATGTGCTCTAAGCTTGGGATAAATTTGTATAAGACCTAATGGTCATTCCTATACCTTATAAATATGTTAATGAACATATTAAATCAATTACCAAAGAAAACCAAGCTTGAAAACAGGTTAAAACACAAAATGTGCTTTAAGGAGTCTTAAAGCACGTTTTTGAAAAATTGTCTTGTAAATGAGTTTTGAATGGCTAAATGTCCATCATTACTCTTTAATCAACATGTGTACTACTTAGTATCACATTAGGAGGTCTAAATCAATGGGAAATCAAAATTTTCACAAATATGTGCCTTAATTAGTGAATAGTGCTCAAATAGTGCTAGTTTTGACTTAAGTCAACTTTAATTAGTTAAATGGTCAACAAAGACCATAAATATCCTTATGATGGAAGGGGGCACGGTTTTTAGAGTGTGAGTCATCACACTTGGCTAGCAACTAAAGAAAAGAAAAAGAAAAGTAAGTAAAAGTTACTATTTACCTTTTATAACATAAATATCTTAACTAAAGACTTACCTCTCACCTCCTCTCTTTATTTCCTTCACTCACCACCGTATTCATCTTCATCCTCCCTTCTCAATCTCGTTTTGCTACAGCAAGTGGCCATTCTCCATCTTTGAATGCTTGTAACTTATGACTCCATGCTCCAAATCAAATTCTAAGACCATATTTGTCTTAGTTAGACCAAGCTCTACACTTCTATCTTTTCAAATCTTCAAGAACTCAATTTTGGTGCCATGGAGATTCACCATTGAAGGAGCTTGAGCTCACCTTTTCACATATTATTGTCCTCCTTTGCTTCAAGGTAAGGAAACTCAAAGAAAATCCATGTTTCCTCCATGTTTATATGATGTCCGAAAATTCACCTCACAATGGTGTTTTCACCTTGCTTGTTTTAGCTTCATTTGAATCTTCCAAGGGCTAGGAGGAGTCCTCTCTTGATACTCATTCAAGCTCTCTTTCCATTCAAAGGTAAAACAATTACCTTAATGTGTTAAAACAATATATGTAACTAGGGTTTACAATGAGATGAAGCATAATGCTTGAATACTCATTCTATTATGTGTACATTGTTTAGAAGTTGACAAACAACCAAACATCCTACCGGTTTTACAAGGAAACAAGAAAGAAGTTTGTGAGGAAAAAGAGGTAAACAAACTATCTCAATGTAGTTTAAATGCCTTAGGAAAATGAGCTTGATTTGCTTAATAAAATACCTAAGGAGCCAATGGTGAATGACCTAGAGAAATGCTCTCAAGGATTTTATTAAGGGCATATGTATTGTTGGGTGTATTTGCAGGTCAAAGGCATTACTTATGTGGGAAATTCAGTGTTTAAGTTTAATGCAATTTAAGGGCCTAAGAGCCATGTTATTTAAGGGCCTAAGTGCCAAGCAATTTAAGTTATGCACTATATTGTGATGTAGTGTTAAATGTGTGAAGTTTGTGTATAAAAATGTGTTTGATGGATTTTAGGTGTTCTTGAATGAAATAAGGTAAAAACCTAAGTGTTTGGATGTGAGAATATACAAGAGAAGCTATGGCAAAATTTGGAAAATGTGTAAGAAGTTCTAAGTGTTTTAAATGAGTTTTGGTGAACTAGGAAGTGTTAAAGGTGAACAAGTGTTTTACTAGGGAAGAAAACATGTATGAAGGTGATTTAGAGTGATACAAGGATTTAGGTATTATCTTGGAAGTTCTAAGGATTCAATGAGTGTTTTGTGGATGTATTAAAGCCTTGGAGAAGTTTGTTTAAGTTTAGGAATGTTGATGTACAAGGAAGAAATGATGTTTAGGTAAGATGTGAAAAGGAGATTTAGTTAGTAAGAAAAGAAGTTTGAGAGATGATGTTAAGGTGTAGAGGAAAACACCTTGGTATAGTGGTCATTATAGGTGAAATACCACCTAGAAATCTTAAGGAGAAAACATTCCAAGTGCTAGGAATTTTGTAAGGAATTTGTGAATGATAAGATGGTTTTGGTGTGTGATTTAAAGAGTTTAGTACATGGCTAAAGGTGTGTTTGATGTGCCAAATGATGTTAGAACACATTAGGAGGCTTGAGGAAAAATTTAGAGAAAATTTGACAATGTATGGGAAGTTTCTGCAGCCGACCTACCCAGGGGACCGACCCCAGTCTGGGTCGGTCGGGCTGAAACTGTGAAGTTGGATGTTCTCTGCAGCCGACCTACCCAGGGGGTGGGTCGGTCGGGTCGGTCGGACCTTAAAAAAAATTAATTTTAAGAATGTTAAGTGGTATTAGTGGTATGCCAATAAGAGAGTATTGGTGATTAGAACAATAATTATAAAAGGACTTAAGAGATTAAGTTAAGTAAGATGATTTAAATGTTTAAGGTTATAAAATGAAATGTAATGATGGGGATTATTAAATAATGATGTTATAAGATCGTTAAGGACATGTTAAGTGAGTTATAATGACAATTTAGTGGGGGAAAAGTTGTATTAAAATGTAAAGGTAAAATAAGTTAAAATGTGAAGTTATTTAACTAAGTTAACGGGGTAAGTTATAAGCATTAGACTTTAAACAATCATGTTACCCCGATGTTAATAAAAGTACATGTAATATTATCAATTGTTCAAGAATTGTTCGAGGAACGTAAGTGGACATGATAAAGTGGACTCCGGTGACAGGTATGGTTTTCTTGCAACCTGTGTCCTACCGGATTACACCGGCTTGTATGCCAATGTGTTTTTCTATATGTTTGCCACGTTGTAAGATTAAACATGTAATGAGTTTACATTAATTCATTTATGTGGCGTGTTCAACTGCGATACCATCTAACCTCGGAAGTGTTAACCTTAGTTAACTGAGTCTAGGATCACATGAGAGTTTGGTATTCGGATTAAACGACCCGAACCATGGGACGTTCTGACCACGGCTATGCGTGTGTTAATTGTGTGATATGTGTGTGTGAATGTAGGGATCTCCCTTGTATGTTTAACCCAGTTGTAATACTGTATGGTGTGTAGATGTGATAGACTCCATAGTGGGGTTCTAACTAATATCTAAAAGTAAGTATGTACTAACAGTGGAGAGGAATCCGGTTAGGCCGGTCGCGCGTTGTTTGGGAGTGGGTATCCTTCTTAGCCTTACCCTTCTCTGTTATGGTTATTTCCCTCACGGGTTATGATCTCCCATTAGCTTACTCCAAAGCTTAGCTATTCTGACTTATGATCGGTTTAGGGGGAACATGTGTTTGTGTGGTGTTTCGGGCCTCCAAACCCGAACCATCTTAACTTAAGTTACTCGTCCGACTATTAGGACGGTAATGAGTGTTGTTGTTGTTGTATAACGAGCTTACCATGAGGGTGACACCATTCCCTAGGCTCACCAGTGAATTAACTATGTTTGGGTCGGTTCCTAAGAGGACCGTTCCCGTTATGTTATGTGATGTTGTTGTAATGCAATTCCTATTGCGATGTTATCATGTGCACGTCAAAACGTGAAAAGTGTTGTTATGTTTTGTTATGTGAGGAATGTTATATGTTGTAAGATATGGAGTGTGTGGATCATGGAAATGAATCCCAGTTTGTGATAAGAGGCGTTTAAGGATAACCTGATTTAAGGGTAAGTGTCGTCTATTAAGGAAGTAGCTCCATTAGAGGAGGAACACTCTAGGGATAATGAATACCATGAGTGACATATCAAGTAAGGATGTATTATCCGTTTGTTGAGCCCATTGAGGCGAAATGTTATGTGTTGTGTGTTTACAGTTGCATGCATGATTTAAATATAATCAATCGCATGCTAAGACGACAATTAGTTGTGTGTGGCCCGGTAGCATGTGGGCTGCGGGATTACCATACCAGCAAAGGTGCTGAGCCCCTTGGGGGCCACCCTTTCTCTTCTTTTCCTATTTCAGGTACAGAGAGCTGGAAGCCGTGCGAGAGTAGGACGGGGTAGACATTGTACATGGGTAATCATGTAAGTTAAATATATACAGTAGGTGTAGTAAGACCGAAGTTGTTATCGGCATCAGTTTGTAAATACTCGGTACTGTTGGAAGGTATGTGTATGTTTTGTTGTTAATGGAAAGGGATAATAATGTGTAGTCGCTCGGGAATCTAGTCCATCAGACCGGTACAATGTTTATGTAATAGCCTTGTTAGCCACGTGGGTGGTTAACGGCGTGTAACACCAACGAGTTAAGTTATTTGATGAGGTGTGTATTCCGCTGCAGATTGTTGTTATGTGTTTGTTGTTGGATGGGGTGTTACACTTGGAACTGGGGAGTATCAATGAGGGCATAAAATATTTTAGAGAAAATGGTATTCAGCACTAAACCACTTGCGCTCACTCTCCACAACAAAATGGAGTTATGGAGAGAAAGCACAAATACCTCTTAGAGACAGCTAGAGCATTGTATTTTCAGGCCAACTTGGCTTTAGAATTCGGGGGAGAATGCATCAAATACGCCACCTATATAATCAACAGATTACCTTCTAAATCCATAGATGGACAAACCCCTTATGAAAGACTGTACAGAGAGAAACCAGATTACACCTCTATGGGTGTCTTTGGGTGTCTGTGCTACAGAACACCCGTGGGAAATGTAAAAGGAAAATTTGATCCAAGGGGATCTGCATGTGTCTTTCTAGGATTAGCAGAAAACAAAAAAAGGTTTTCAAGTCCTAGACCTAGAAAACCACACTGTTATTATTAGTAGAGATCTCACTTTTTATGAAAATCAGTTTCCTCTAAGAACTGAAACATACATTACAGACATTGTTACAACAACTAAGAATACCTCTGATAGACGAGGAAACTAATGAACACACCACTGATAATACTAACAATAACAGTGAACCCATTAGAAGGTCCTCCAGAGAGAGACACCCCCCAAATTACTTGAATGAATACTTCCTTGGAGAAGTACAAATCCTTGACAAAGACCTGTTTACTGAGATTTTAGATGAAAGGATTAAAAACATCAATAACAGCAGTAACTGTCTTTCTGAACCACTAACTAGCATCAAGCCTATTAAGGTCTTCCCTGTTGATTCCTTAGATCCCAGCTCTTATTCTTTCAACATCAGATCCCAAAACCTATGTGAACCCAAATCTTATAAAACTGCCATTCAAAGAACATAATGGACAGAAGCCATTAAATCTGAATTACAGACTCTGCATGATAACAAGACATGGAGCATTGTAGATATTCCTAAAGGGAAACATATAATTGGGTGTAAATGGGTTTTTAAAGTTAAACTAAAAGCATATGGGACCTTAGAAAGATTCAAAGCCCGTTTAGTTGCAAAAGGCTACAACCAGAAATATGGGGAAGATTATTGGGAAACTTTTTCTCCCGTAGTTAAGATGACCACAGTTAGAATGATAGTTGTTGTTGCTGTTAAGAAATCTTGGGAAATTCACCATCTTGACATAAATAATGCATTTCTTTATGGAGATCTCCATGAAGAGGTGTATATGGAAATTCCAGATGGAATGAAAGATCTGTACAAGAACAGAGTCTATAAACTGCATAAGTCCATTTATGGACTGAAACAGGCATCTAGAACCTGGTATGAGAGACTAAGTAACTTTCTTTTCAGTTATGGTTATGTTCAGTAAAAAAAGACTACTCTTTATTTGTCAAATACAATGGAGAAATGAGAACTTTCATAAGAATTTAGGTGGATGACATTATAGCAACTGGAAATGACATAACAGAAATCAAAAAAATAAAACAATCTCTTGATACTGAGTTCAAGATAAAGGATCTTGGCAGACTTCATCACTTCCTAGGCATGGAATTTCTCTACAACCAGCAAGGTGTTATCCTCCACCAAGGTAAGTATGCACGGAATTTACTAAATGAATTTTTACCTACTAACAGTCTTCCAGTTTCAGTCCCACTTCCAACAGGAATTAAACTAGACAGATTACAAGGACAACCTCTTGCTGATCCTACAACATATAGAAGATTTATTGGAAAAATCAATTATCTAGTTAACACTCGAGCGGATCTGGCATACCCAGTGTAGTTTCGCAGCCAATTCCTCAAAGAGCCAATGGAGGAGCATTACAAGGTAGTGATCCACTTGTTGCAATACATCAAAGGAACCCCCAAACAAGGCATCCTCTTCAACAATGCATCAGACCTCACAATGACAGCCTTTTGTGATGCAGACTGGACAAGCTGCTCAATAACAAGACGGTCAGTCAGCGGTTATATAATACTGATTGGAGGTACACCAGTGAGTTGGAAATCAAAGAAGCAACAGACAGTTTCTCTCTCAACAGTGGAATCGAAGTATAGAGCCATCAGGAGAGTCACTACAGAAATGACCTGGCTGTCAAGACTAGCCCATGAGCTTGGGATCAAGGAGATTACACCCATCCAAGTACACTGCGACAACAAGGCCGCCATCCACATTGCGAGAAACCCAGTTTTTCACGAAAGAACCAAACACATCGACCTTGACTGCCACCTTGTCAGAGAAAAGATTCAAGAAGGACTGATAACACTACAATACATACCTGGAAGTCATTAGCTTGCTGATGTTTTAACCAAGCAACTAACTGGAAGGGACTACAACCAATTTCTGCAAAAGGTCAACTCTGCTACAGATTAATCACAACTTCAAGATTCATGTTTGCAACTTCTCCACACCCTTCATCTTGAGGGGGCTATTGGAATATATACATATGTATTACTTATATAACAGCACATACTTTACAGCTGCTACATAGAAATATTAGTCTGTACCTTAGTTACCCTTAACACATTAGTACCGTTGTAATATTCCCGTTGTATACTCCTAGATAAATAAGTTGTATTGGTACCATGTACAGTAAGCGATATTAGTATTCTACTAAAGTCAGTAATACAACTCTGCAGTCGTTAGAGCATTCATTGAGTTCATCTTCTTCCTCTTGTAAAATTCGAAAGAATCTCCCCTTTTAGGGTTTCAAGAATTTTCTGCTCCATGGCTGTAAAATGACATGGCTTCTTCTTTCATGAAATACCCCATAAATTAATTTAAATTAATTTAGGGGATTTCTTCTATGAAAACCCTAAATAATACTATTAAATACTAAATTATTATATAGTATTATGAATTTAATAATAAGATTTATAAGTCAATAAATCTTGGAAAAATTTCTAGACACTCCAATTTTATTATAAATATTTTAGAAATATTTGCAGGCTTGGTTTAAATCATAAAAGTCAATATAAAACTATAGAAACCTTAAAGCTTCTTAAGCCTTGCTAGGGTTGACTTTTTGACAATGGTCAAACCAACCCATGTAACCTATATCAATAAAAAGATTATGGAAAACCAAGAAGATTGATAATAAGAACATCAAAAACGGATCATCCTAGCCAAAGTAATGATAAAATGAAGTTTAGAGCCAAAATTTTGAAGGCTGCTGATGTGGCAAGGGCCGTTTGACTCAGCCATGCACGCCTCGGGAAACGTGCCACGCCATGTTGCCATAATTCCCCAGAATTCAGCTAACTCTTCTCAGCCACCCTCAGTTATTGCCTCATTTTCAGACTCCATTATCTCAGTCGTCCTTGGCTATTTTTGCATGCCGTCTTCTTCATTCTCTTCTCCTTCAAACCCTCTTTCTAACCATTACTCATACATAACCTAATTCCTTCTAAATCCGCCGCAAAGTTGATCTGAAATTGCCTCCCTGAAAACTTGCAACCCAGATTTCCAAAAAACCGAATCGGTAAGGTAACTTCGTCGAGTCGTATCTCCTTCATCTGTCAATAAAAATTAGAGTTCTTTAGCTCATTTTGTAGATCTCTAATCCCTCTCCAACTTTCCTTTTTACATCCAAGGCTGATTCTCAATAGGGTGGAATATAAAGGCATCTAAAGTTCACCATTCGATCACGGTGGATTTCCTGCCCAGATCTTTTCCAGAAATCGATAGGTAAACCCAGATCTTGTGAGATCTGTAACTTTCTCTCTAATCTATCAAATTCAATGATTCTTCCACTGGTATTTAGAGTTACATTCCTACTTTAAAATGTGGTAGGTTTCGTGGATCGGTTCTTCCTCAGTTAGCACGAGTTGGTCCGTGAAGTAGCCAACTCGAACTTCACATAAAATCATAAAAACCGTAAGGTATAAACTCGAAACTTTTGATTTAGATTTCTTCCTGTGTATTACGAATTAAATTAGGATGTTTCTATCAATTTTTAGATATACATTTACTCTTTCGAATAAGCCCAAGAACGTGGCCTAACTCGATCTATATTGGAAATTATAGATCCACAAACGTCACTACTCGAACTGCCTAGAAGTCCAGCCTTTTCCGGAAACCCAAATTCGATTTCACTCACCGACGCGTATCCAGTGAGTTTCCGATCAATTACGCCGTTGTTGTTACTCAATTTTTCATTCCCGACCTAACCCACTTATCAATTTTACCTATTATGCGTTATACTAAGAGAATTTGACAAATCGAAATCCGAACTAGTATAAACCCTAACTTTGATACCCAGAATCGTATTTACAGTATACTGCATGATAGCTCGTATAATTGGTACCATTAGAACTGTCTTTCAATTTCGAATCCAAGGAAACAAAAATCAATGGATTTGGTTCTGTAGATTGAGATAAATCGAGGAATCTCTATCGCGGTGATTTGGGAATTCGCTGATGAACTTGGTAAACCAGGGTCGTCCGATCGTAGTTAGGAGAAACAGAGGGCCCAGATTAAAACTTGGGTAATTAGTAGTGTATTAAGTAATATTAATTCCAGAATAATAACCTATCTTGCTGGATTTATTTAATGGCCTTACCTAATGTATTTTGGCACGAAATTTTAACCATAGATTCCTTATAAAATCTAGTTTATTTTGATGTAAATTAATATGGGTTTTGAGTTTTTAAGCATAAGTTCTAATTAATTTTTGTAAGATTTAGTATTATGGAATTATTTAGATAATTTAGAAAGATATTTTTATGAAATAAAAATTTTGTAATATGTCTAAAATAGCATAGTTACTATATATTGAATTTAGGAATTTTTAGACAAGAGTAAATGGATTTAAAAATTGTGTTTATAAATTTTTCATAAGTTATCTTATAATATATAGTTTTTAATGTAACCAAAAATTAAAATATAGCTGATTAATTAACTTTCTAGATTGGGAATAGTATAAGAAGACTAAACTAACATTTAATACAGAATGGTAATAAATATCTTTAGGTATAAACTTTTTAAGTCAAGTAAACATATATATATACATATATGTAAAAGAAATAAAATAGTAAATTAGGTTAAATCAAGGAATTAAATTAATCTACGTTTATATTAATTATATAATGTGGAAGCTAATATACTTAATTAAAACTAAGTAAAATACTTTATTTTATAAACCATATATTGGATGTGGATTAGTGTAAAATTTAATAGAGATAATTAAATACAATAAACCTACAAAAGAATATCCGGAATAAATCCTATATATATATATATATATATATATTAAAAATAAATAAAAGAAATAACATCCCTTATAGGAAATATAATAAGAGGAATATATGTATACTAGACTTTAAGGCTTTAATCAGTATTAAAATAAATGTGTCAACGGTAACTTGGGAGCTTAATTAAGCTAAACCTATGATTAAGAGTAAGCAATTGGAAATAAAATCAAATGTACCCTTAAGACGTACAAATTCAATGGCGCCGATGGTCAAGTCAAACCTGGAACTAAACCGAGGTTGCATGTTCGAAACCTCGCAGGATCCTTTTTATGGAATTTAATCAATCAATGAAAACATAACGCGGGCTTGGGCTATCCTATTGGGCCCAAGTCCATGAACTCCAAAAGCCCACTTAAGCAATTCAACGAGAGTTTGGGCCACTCTCAAGATAAACCCTAAATTTGTCCAGATTAAATGAAATGGGTCTAATTAAAATTTTAGTTAAGAAAATCTAGCCCAAATTCTTATGAGAGGGTAACAGTAAACCCGAAACTATAATCAGTAAGAATAGAAGATGTTTAGTTTATAAGTTTCTTAACTAATCAATAATTGGAACACCTTAATTATAGGTTATTAAGGGGGATCACTCACTCGAGTTAGTTACTGCTTCTTCACATACCAGGTACGATTTCTCGTACTCAGATACTTTTGCTAACGAACTTTATGGAATGTTTTGAGAAACGCTAACTGAGCTTAAATGAATTCCAAAAGGAAATTGTTTGTGTGACTAACTCGGCTTGATGTGACTAACTGGGCCTTGAATATACAACTTAAATTATTATCGGTTCCTTCCATATGGTTGTCTCATTAGATATTAACTATTGAGGGTTTACGCCTCTGCACTCTGTAGGACTGAGTGTTTTGGTATTACACTTGTGCAGTTAGTAATCTAGTGGGAATATGGAAAATGTCAATCTTGGTAAATTCTTCCTTTGACTCTGGATATCGTTTCATCCATGAGCTGAGTCTTTTGTTGTGACGTGCGCGCTCCTTCATCGGTAACAGTGAGGGGCTGAATATACCCTGTCCTAAAAGGATGTGTTAAACAGTGAGGGGCTGTATATCCCCTGACCTAAAAGGACGTGATTGGCGGTGGGGGCCATCTCTCCCAATTGGTTTTATTCCATTCTTGAGTTACTGGTTCTTGGATCTCTTCTTCATTCCTAGTCCTAGTGACTACTTGGGTCTTCCTACTCCTAATTGGAACTGAATCTAACACAAGCAATGGATGTTCACTAACTTATGGTGTGATTTCTTTTAATTGACTAACTTTATCTTTTGATTATTTATCTCTTTTCTCAACTTGTTATATTGACTTAGTGATTTTAAAGTGTCTTGTTCCTCTGTGTTGTTTTAAGTGTTTGTCTTCAAGTTATTATTATTTAAAGAGTTATGTTTATAAGTTTATTTTGGAGAATCGTACCAGTTCCATTCCAAGGAACTGACTCACCCCTCTCGGGGTGGGCTGCTTGGTTTTATCTTGCAGGTACGTATTGTTATACAGGTGGCCACGAAGAGTATAAGTGATGGGGTTGGGAATTAGGATTTGTGGAGAGTTGATGTATTTTATTGATATTATGTTTATGTTACATTTTCTCGAGTTCAGACCGTGGCTTTCGTAATCTTATAAGTTGTAATTGGTGAGGTTTGGTGCCGGGTGTTTGGAACCCGATGATCTGTTAACGCTTTTAGTATTTTTTTTCGTTGTAATTAAGTTAAATAGGGGCGTTACAGAAGTTGGTATCAGAGCGTAGTTACGCTCTGAACCCGAGAAAACAAGCCAAGTGAAATACTTAGAATATAGGTGCACTTAAAACTAGGGAATTGGGATAGAATTGGGAAGTGAGAATTCGAGAAAGGCGCGTGACCCTTACCCCATACTTACTTTACTACTTACACTTTACTTCACGTACCTACGAACCGTCCCTAGGACGTTATAAATAATTCATACTTTACAACGTAGAATATTTAGACTTGACAACACACCACCTGAGTAACACAAAAACCGTCATTATCAGCTAAAATGTCACGAAGAGGAGGAAGAGGAGCAGGTCCCTCAGGAGGCTATGGACCTGACGCTATCACCCCAGAGGTCATAGCGCAGATTGTGACGGCTGCACTGGCTCAGCAGCAGGCTCAAGTTCAACCGCCACCCCCGCCACCACTAAACGGTCCCCAAGAGTTCAACTGGCTGAAGGCAGTCAACGACCTTTGTCCCCCAGTCTACGAAGGCCAACCAGAACCGAAGGCTTTGGAGAAATACATTGACGAGATGCAGAAAGCTTTCACCTCTCTGCATGTTCCAGCGAATCGTCGGGTGGACATAGCGGCCTACTTTCTCCAGGGATCCGTGGATCGATGGTGGCAGACCGCCAGAGCCGAGCTGACTTCCCAGGCGAACTTTGAATTCTCAGCCTTCCTAGTGGCCCTGAGAGCTAAGTTCTATCCATCCTACCTACAGAAGAGGATGAGGAGTGAGTTCGAGCAGCTGAAGCAAGGGACTTCCTCTATTGCTGAATATTATAATAAATTTGTGGAGTTACTTGTTGTTATTGGAGAGGGAGCTTACGCTCCAAGGTATTTGGTGGACAAATTCCATATCGGCTTGAACTTCAGGATCATGACTATGATCGGTTCCACCAGAGGGATGACCTTACAGGTATGGAACATGATTTAGAATTTCTGGTACACAAAGATTTCCCCACTAACACATATTGTTACGACAGGAACTAGCTGATGATGCGAATGACTGTGAGACCACCATTGCCTACCAGGACTCTATGCTAGGCAAGAGGAAGGGAGATGGTAGAAGAGGGAATGGAGGAAACTCTTTCCAGAACTACGAGAGGAAGGGAAAATTCTTCAAGGGGGGAATGAGAAGGCCATGATCCCCTCATATATTGATGCTGAGCCACTCCGCTCCCAGCCACCTAGGGGTGAGATAAATTAGAATCTACAATGTGGTTACATTTTGCTATCACGTTACTAACCTTGAACTGAAACAGGAAACCAACCTGTAAGAAGGTACTTCTGCAGGAAGTGCCAGAAGGACCACCCAGGCAAGGATTGTAAGGGAAACCTGGTGGATTACAACCACTGCGGCAAGAAGGGGCACAGATCGTTTGAATGCTTCCTGAACCCGAATTCCAGGAACAACAAGCCACGCACCGGGTCAGCGACTAGAGCCCCATCTACTAATACTAATGGAGGGGGAGGTAGAGGTGGCACAGGAGGTGCTGCACCATCTACCAACCGCCCTGCCCAGAACTATTCACAGAGGCTGGGACAGAACTACCCTCAAAGGCTGGGCAAGGCACCGACTCTCAACCTGGAAGACCGCGTCGAGGCAGCCAGTGATGACCCGAGTTCACCTGGTGAGGAATACCTTCCTATTGGAGAAGCTTAGATCTTCATTCCGCTCATTTCTTCAATAAATTTTCTTCGCATTGTAAATGGATGAACTATAAATCCCTCTTTCCTTTACATTTTTTTCATCTTAAAAACCAGTTGTGAACCTTGATTTATCCATTTAATAGCAATTATTGTTTTTCATTCAGCTTTCGATATTTGTTTTCCTATTTTGCCATTTTCCACACCCAACATTCCCTTTGAAGCCATACCACACCCACCAGAGAAGTGTGAGGTATTGAGACCCGGAATGATCCTACTACGAGAGTATCTGACCCCAACAGTCCAGTATGCATTGATCCTCAAGATCCGGGAGTTAGGTGTGAACGAAGGAAATTTTTACACCCCTACCTTCAAGAACGATTCAACC
Organism: Limonium bicolor; assembly: GCA_023374045.1. Classification (NCBI taxonomy): domain Eukaryota; kingdom Viridiplantae; phylum Streptophyta; class Magnoliopsida; order Caryophyllales; family Plumbaginaceae; genus Limonium; species Limonium bicolor. The sequence goes on along the minus strand of CM041777.1, from coordinate 227,602,276 downwards.
ATGAAGGTGAAGATCATGTGCCTAGGTAAGAAGTGGAACCACACCACCAAGAGCTATGAAGAGGTGGCGGTGCCACCAATCCCGGAAGAATTGCAGACCATCATTGGAGCTGCAGTTAAGGCAGCACAAGAATTGGAGGATGAGCCCATCCCAGACCTAACCTCAGACGTGTGCATCATCAACTTCTATGGAAAATAGGGTGAGCTAGGGAAGCATCAAGACAAGGACGAATCTCTAGAGTCCATCACCAGAGGAGTTCTAGTGGTGTCCATATCACTTGGAGACGACGCGGAGTTCCTATTTGGTGACTAGAGGAGGATGGACCTTGCTACTAAGATCCTCCTGAAGTCGGGTGATGTACTAATTTTTGGTGGGGCAGCTAGACTTATCTACCATGGGGTGAAGAGAATCAAGCCCAACACATCCCTCACACCCATCATTAACCAGACCCACATGAAACCGGGCCGTCTAAACCTAACCTTTAGACAGACCTAGCCTTGTACTTTACAATTTTAGCATTGTAAACTTTAAGTTGCTCATGAAGCTTTTAATAATAATGGAAATTCTAAGAATTTTATTGCTTCGTTGTAGGGGTTGGAAACTCAGGGATCAGGTTGAATGTGTTGAACCAGGCTCAAGCAAAGAGCAATGGAATGGTCATCACAGGTATAAGCATTAACCCTGATTAGTTACCTTGGAAAAGTTGTCTAGAATCGTTAAAAAAATCTAATTTATAATTTCATGCACTTTCCTAATTAATGGAGTGGAGGCCACCGTCCTGTTCGACTCTGGACCCTCTCATTCCTTTATATCACAAGCGTTTCATGCTAAGATCGATGCCCCCACAGAGGATATCCATGACTGCTCAGTCCTGTTGCCATCCAGAGAGTTGATCAAATGCAGTAAGCAATGCAAGGATTTGAGCATACACATCAAGGGAGCAGACTTCCTTCTTGATGTCATTGTCTTCCCTGGCATGGGATTCGACATAATTATGGGCATGGACATGCTATAGCGGTACCGAGGCAGACTACATTCCTCTTGAAGTCGGCTACAGGGATCACAGTGTCATACCGAATGCAGCCCAAGCAGCCGACTATGAAGGTTGTATTAGCTTTATCCCTAATGAAGGAGGTATCCAAGGGCGCTACCGCTTACTACTGTTATGCCCAAGATCTGAGGACAGATCTGAAGTTCAGGAGCGATGTACCCATTGTGTCGGAATACCCCAACGTTTTTCCAGAGGAGCTACCTGGACTGCCACCGTTGAGAGAGGTTGAATTCAGCATCGACCTCATACCTGGCACGGGACTGATTGCCAAGGCTCCCTACCGGATGGGCCCTGCCGAGATGGTTGAACTGAAGAAACAACTGCATGAGCTACTAGATAAGGGTTTCATCAGACCTAGTGTCTAACCTTGGGGGTGCTCCAGTGCTGTTCGTCAAGAAGAAGGACGGGAGCATGAGACTCTGTATCGACTATAGGGAGCTGAACAACGTCACGATCAAGAACAAGTACCCACTGCCCAGGATCGATGACTTGTTTGACCAGCTGAGGGGAGCAAAGGTGTTCTCTAAGATTGATCTGCGTTCCGGATATCATCAGATAGTTGTAGCTGAGTCAGATATACAGAAGACAACCTTCCGGACCAGATACGGCCACTATGAGTTCACAGTGATGCCGTTTGGACTGACCAATGCACCCGCGAGATTCATGGACCTGATGCAGAGAGTCTTCTAAGCCCAATTAGATAAGTCAGTGGTCGTATTCATAGACGACATCTTGATCTTCTCCAAGAGCAGAGAGGAACACGAGTAGCATTTGAGGACAGTCTTGGAGACTCTGAGAGAGATGAAATTTGTGAGCCTCGATTTTAAACCCTACCCTATGTTGATTAAAGCTGATTAGGATCTAATCGGGTTTTAGGTCCACTTATAACCTAAGATTAATAACTATGTCATAAAACAACAATTATTAAAACCTAAGCTAGCTCACTGGGACCTATTATGAGTCGCCACCTAATTTTAACCTAGATCAAATTAGGAAAGGAGAGTTCGGGTTCGGGGGCTTGATATACGACTTTATTAGGGTTCAATTACTTTCATTACCCTTTCTAGGTCGTTTTTCCTCTACTCAGTTTATTTACGGCTTACTACAAAGTCGTTTTTAACCTAAGTGCGCGCTTCTGTTTTTTTGTGTTTTTTGCATTTTTTGACAGAAAAACAAAGTGAAATTGAAAGCTACCTAAACTAGGGTTTCGGAGGCAGAATTAGGTCAAATTTCATTTCCGTCCGTAGCCACGGACCTATTGTCCGAAACCACGGACCCCAGTTAACCTAAATACACAGAAAAGTCGAAATTAAAGGAAAACAAAGATTTGCAAAGTCCGGGGCCACGGACAGGCTGTCCGTGGGCCCGGACATCATTAGAAAAAACCTAAATTTTGAATTTTTAAAATCCCGCCGCCGTCCGTGGGTGTCCGTGGTCTCGGACAACGCGTCCGAGGTCCCGGACCATAGGTCCGAGGTCACGGACCACCCACGGACAGGGGTTTTCAGAAGGTTCCCGAGGGTGTTTTGAGCTCAAATTTTATGGGTGCGTAGCCTGAAAGATGTACAAGACGTTAGTGATTGAAAGCTTCCAATTTGAACTCGAATTATGCACGAAACTTGGTAAACAAGTTATTGGACAGAAGCTTGAATAAACAGCAATACAGAAGCGTACGAAGGTTAGTTTGAACCCAAAATTTAACAGAGAGCTAATAAGGTCGTGGGGAATCAGAAAAGTTGGATTGTAACCTGTTTTACCTTCGAATTCAAGATGATTCTTCACGTTGGGATTCTTCGGAGGCTCCGATGATGCCGGTTCCGGATTGAGTTCGACCCGGGCTTCTGGTTGTTGATTGTTGATGATGTTCTTCACGTTTTGGAGGTGGTTTGGTTGATGTTTGATGATGGTTGATGTGTTAGGAGTTGAAAAGTGTGTTTAGGTGGTGATTTCGAGAGATTTTTGATGTGATTTTGGTGCTTGGATGTGTAAAAACGTGAGGAGAATGAGAGGGCTAGGTTTTCAGGTTGCTTAGAGTTCTTGAGGTTCTGATTTTATCCAAAAACCTATCCCTTTATATAGACTTTCTTAAAGATAAAGAAAATCTAGTAAAAGTAAGATTTTTCGATATTTTAACTAAGTAACTTCCCAAAGGAATTTTGCTATGAAATTTTAACCACATGCCAAGAATGGATATTATGAATTTTCTGAGGTGGAAACGAATTTTTTAAATGCTGGAGCATTTTTAAACTGAATTTCTCGTCAGATTCAGTTAGAAATTGCTAGAAAATTATTGGAAATTCGAAAAATCAAAATTCCAACGCCATTATGCTTAAAATGTCATCCTCTATCATGGGTTAAAATATCAAAGCATTTCGAGCTGATTTGGGCACCCTTTGGAGGAGAGAGAAAGCCTATAGGAGAACTCAGAAGCCTTAAAAATTACGAAAACGCCCCTGACAATGACGAAACTGCTCCTCAGGCCCTGGAATACGCCAATCGGGCCGGAGTCTCTTACTGTTTGATGGAGATGGCTCTCACAACCTCGTAGACCTTAACCAGGGGGTCAAAATTTTGGGTATAACAGATTGCCCCCTGTCAACTGGACTTTGTAACGAATGTGAAAAGTCTGGTTGATGCTTGAGTGGTGCCCCAAAATTTTGGACTCCACAGAATCCTCCATGTTGTGTGAAACCGGGTTAACGATGCCCAGCAATTCGGAGGCGCTGACCTAAGCTACAAAGCATTGTCGAGCTTTTCTAAGGCGCTGACTACCTAAAGGTAATAATGAGGTAATGTCAGACTATTCTAAGGTGCCGACTACCTATAAGGATGATACGATGTCAAGCTATTCTAAGGCGTTGACTACCTAAAATGATGATATGCTGTCGAGCTATTCTAAGGCGCTGACTACCTAAAGTGATGAAAATGATGTCAAGCTATTCTAAGGCGTTGACTACCTGAAATGATGATATGTTGTCGAGCTATTCTAAGGCGCTGACCACCTAAAGTGATGAAAATGATGTCAAGCTATTCTAAGGCGTTGACTACCTAGAATGTGAAAACTGGATGCAAATGCAAGAATGCTGAAATGCTAATGATGCAAATGATGCTGATGCTGATGATAATGCCGATGGTGTTGATGATGCTGATGATGCTCGGATGCTTCAGGGGGACCGAAACCCGTGCTAATGCTCCTGGCTGGACCCAATGTGGACTTATTGCCATCGCCCCCCAAGCCGGTGTGCAGGGATAACTCCTGGTAAAAACCCTGGGGACTTATTGCCTTTGCCACCATTCGTTGATCCCAAAAATAAGTTGACATCGCAAAAGGAGGATTTATTGCCATCACCTCGCCAACTTTCTGTCGCCAGGTCTTGTGACGCGCCTGGATAATGCAACTAGGTCTTATGACAAGCCTATATGAATGAGATGAATGCAATGTGTTTGATGAGAGTGGGTAAGCTAAAAGGTAATGCTAGGTCTTACTACGGGCCTAAGGGAATGCAACTAGGTCTTATGACGAGCCTAAAGGGAGGTTCTAGGTCTTATGACGAGCCTAAAGGAAGGATCTAGGTCTTATGACGAGCCTAAAGGATGGTTCTAGGTCTTATGACGAGCCTAAAGGAATGCAACTAGGTCTTATGACGAGCCTAAAGGGTAGTTCTAGGTCTTATGACGAGCCTAAAGGTGGGATCTAGGTCTTATGACGAGCCTAAAGGAAGGATCTAGGTCTTATGACGAGCCTAAAGGAAGGATCTAGGTCTTATGACGAGCCTAAAGGGTAGTTCTAGGTCTTATGACGAGCCTAAAGGTGGGATCTAGGTCTTATGACGAGCCTAAAGGAAGGATCTAGGTCTTATGACGAGCCTAAAGGAAGGATCTAGGTCTTATGACGAGCCTAAAGGGTAGTTCTAGGTCTTATGACGAGCCTAAAGGTGGGATCTAGGTCTTATGACGAGCCTAAAGGAAGGATCTAGGTCTTATGACGAGCCTAAAGGAAGGATCTAGGTCTTATGACGAGCCTAAGGATGGTTCTAAGTGAAAGTGAGTAAAATGTATGATGGGTCTACATGGATGTAGAAGGATTAGGGCTTATGTCAAACCTGGAGACGGTGGCGCTCAAGACGGGCCTATGGGTGTTTGAATGCGAAGGTAGGGCTTAAGACGGGCCTGGGGGGATTTGTTGTGGAGGAAGGGCTTAGGACGGGCCTATGGATGTTTGAATGTGGAGGAAGGTCTTAGGTCGGGCCTGAGGATGTTTGAATGTGGAGGTAGGGCCTAGGACGGGCCTGCGGATGTTTGAGTGGAGGTAGGGCTTAGGACGGGCCTGTGTGATATGAAGAGGGTTTGACCCTTTGGGTTTTGGATTTTTGGGACTCAATCGGTGTCTTTGTTGCAATTGTTGGGACCAACAATTGCCCCCAGTATTTTTCCTTAAGGCAATCCGAGTTTTTTTAGGATTTTATGGCAATCGATCGCGATCGATTGCCCCCAGTATTTTCTTTGATTAACTGCACAAAACAAGTCTCACTCTCACAAGGTCAGGGTTTATCTTGATGTGGTGCTTTCTATCTACACTCAAAGTATTTAATGCTTGCGCTCGTACTCTCCTTTTGGGTCAAGACATCTCAACCATTGAATTTGACATTTGTTCGATTTACGCGTTCAACCTGTTACTTTCACGTGATTGGATACACAACTACTAAGTCGGAAGTCTTTTGAGCTTATAACATGGCTATGGGTGTAATGAAAGACAATGGGACGATGGAGGAATGTTTAGGATATGTGGAGCTATAAGGGTGACCAAAGTTGCAACTTGCACCTTCTCTCGGACTTGCCTTCTTTGTCCTGAAGTCGTTTGGCTACTTCGTGATGACTTCGCTTGTAAACTTGGGACTTGGAACTTTTGGGTTGTTCCTTGCGCCTTCTATCTTCTTTCCGATTTTGGATTTCTTCGAGGCTTTTCAGGTTTGCCTTTCTTTGAATTTCCTTTCCTTCGGGGTTCTTGTGTTTCCCGGCTTTGAACTTTGAGAGCTGTTTTTTTTATGTTAGCTCATTTTGGATCCTGTGTCACTTTGGGACCATTTGCGGATCATTTCGTCATGCTGGTAGCAGTTTTACTTCTTCGGACTTGTGGAGTTGCTGTTCGGAAGTCGGGCTCCTTGCTTCCTTTGGTCACCGGGTCGGTTATTCATCATTGGCTGGTTTGTTTGTGGAGTTTGTAATGTTATAAAAGAGGATATACGCGAAAAGCTCAGCGGGGGTGCCTAGGGTTTAATGCCTGGGTTCACAGGCTTTTGGCTGTGTGGTGCTGTACCTAGGTGCTTTGTCATCCCTAATAGTTGTGTATCCGTTCTTTGTTACTTTTCATAGGTTTAAGCGTAAATTTACAAATTATCTCCTTCGATCGGAGTCATGCCATTTGCCTTACCTTTGAATGTGACCTCTCTGGAGTCGTGTAAAAATGACACGCTCTTTTACTCTTGGTTTTACCGCTCAAGGGACTCTCGCGAAGTCTACGCTCAGAGACTTGTTTGCACGTTTAAACAAGAGAAATAAACATTATCGTTCCTTAACTCAGATTGCCCCCAGCATTGTTGTGGGGTTTTGTGACAAGCCTTTTGAATACCCAGGTTATTTGTTGGAGGTGGCTGTATGTGTGGTGGTACGTGGCGATGAAGTCTTGCTGTTTTGGTGGAGTGATGTAGTGATGAAAGTAAAGCATGGTAGTGGGATGCTTTCAGTGTACGGTGAAACTTTCTATTGAGAGGTGACAAGTGGTGGAAGCCGACAAGGTGGTGAGATATTCCCTGCGCAAGAATGAGTTTCATGTGGAGAAGGGAGTGTGGTGAGACACATGGGATGTATGTGATCAAGGTAGTGGATGTGGGTGAAATGACGTGATGACTTATTCATTTTTTTGGTGTTCTTAAATGCACAAAAATTATGAAAATGGAACTATGCTCTAATTCATAAATGGAAAAACAACATCAAAAATTGTAATCTTAAGAAAACTACCTAAAATGATAAAGGAAGCTAGCCACCATAAAAGTTAGAAGAATGGCTGAGAAAAGAAAACTGCTAAATCGAGAAAACTCCTAAAATAGTGATGTTGAACTGTCTGATGCCGACGCGCTGAAGACCCAAGCGGTTGACCGTCGGGATGCCATTGACCATGATTGTCTTCCTTCCAAACTTCGAGTGGGCCCTGTAAAATGTTTGAACTAGGAATGCCTATGGGTTATGTAGGAAGTAACTGGGCCTGAGTCTTCTCCAAACTGAGAGTGAAGTGCACAGATTAGAGTGATTCCTAGACTAGAACGGACATATAGGCCTGAATCCCTTAGTCCAGAAATTGAGCAAACAAGATGAAGGAAGTCACATGGACCGTGAATGGGCCACTGAGCCCTGAGGTCTAAGATTCGTTTGATGTTCTTGTTGGGCCTTGAAGCCGGAAACTGGAATGAATGAATTATGCAAACTATCTTGGATTCAAATGTTTTATGGGCTGAAATTCTGGATTGAGAGCGAAGCTCATGGGCCAAAACTATGAATTGGTCTATGGGCCTAGATGAAATGAGTCATGAGTGTGGTACTTGGGCTGGACTGATTGCTCTATATATGATGGAATTTGGGCCGAGTGGTTTTGGTTGGGCCTAAAAGATGGCACCTAGATCTAAGATTTTGGGTCAGAGCCCGAGTGAAGAGTTTTCCTAGACTAGAATGAGCCCTTGGGCCGAAATGTGTTTGGGCCTGAAATAAAGAACATGGGCTGGAACGATCCCTAAATCACAAATGGGCCTAACTTTCTTTGGGCCAGAGAAGATGGTTGCTAAGCCGAAAAAGGATTTATTTTCAGGACTTGTGAGTTATTTCAAGTTCAGGTGGATTTCCTTTTTATGGGCCTAGAACTAATTGGATAATTCAAAATGGGCCAGAAGAGAAATCACCTAAGTCTAGGCTTTTGGGCCGAAGCCCGAACGACTCACATGTTGAACCAAACAGGGCCTCTAGGCCGCAAACAGATAGAGCTGCCAATTCATGTTGGGCTAGGTTGATGTGGGAGAAGTTCCTATCAATCTGTAGGCTGGGTAGTGGGCCGATCATACAAGCAAACAAGGCCCACACAAATTCAACAAGTTCTCACTAGACGTTTAAATCAAACCGGGTATGGATCGATCCGGAGAGGTGCTTGGGGCGCGGGCCCAGGTCACCACAAAGGAATAGGGCTTGCACGCTATTCTCTTTGGGTTTCCCCACTTTTTTCACATCACCTGAAGGTGTGCGTCTACGGTCGGGTCTTTGACTGACCAAACAATGGGCTAGGTAAGGACACTGCCAGGAAAACGCTTGGGGCTAAAGCCCAGGTATTAAGGGGATGTGGTTAGACGACATCCTCCTCCTTTCCCCCGCTTATTCACATCACCTAAAAGGTGTGAGTCCCTGACAGGGGACCCTCAAACGGGTCCCGGGGTGAAATCGGTTTGCGTGGACCCTCACTCTCATATGATGCAAAGGTACAGAAATTAAAGTGCGCACGAAAGTAAACAAACAATGTAATAAAGCCATAGATAAACATTTTCGAGTTAAGCCCTCTTTCTTAAAATTAAACAAGTTAAAATTAAGAATTAGTCCCCAGCAGAGTCGCCAGTCTGTGAGCCTCGATTTTAAACCCTATCCTATGTTGATTAAAGCTGATTAGGATCTAATCGGGTTTTAGGTCCACTTATAACCTAAGATTAACAGCTTTGTCATAAAACAACAATTATTAAAACCTAAGCTAGCTCACTGGGACCTATTATGAGTCGCCACCTAATTTTAACCTAGATCAAATTAGGAAAGGAGAGTTCGGGTTCGGGGGCTTGATATACGACTTTATTAGGGTTCAATTACTTTCATTACCCTTCCTAGGTCGTTTTTCCTCTACTCAGTTTATTTACGGCTTACTACAAAGTCGTTTTTAACCTAAGTGCGTGCTCCTGTTTTTTTGTGTTTTTAGCATTTTTTGACAGAAAAACAAAGTGAAATTGAAAGCTACCTAAACTAGGGTTTCGGAGGCAGAATTAGGTCAAATTTCATTTCCGTCCGTAGCCACGGACCTATGTCCGAAACCACGGACCCCAGTTAACCTAAATACACAGAAAAGTCGAAATTAAAGGAAAACAAAATTTGCAAAGTCCGGGGCCACGGACAGGCTGTCCGTGGGCCCGGACATCATTAGAAAAACCTAAATTTTGAATTTTTAAAATCCCGCCGCCGTCCGTGGGTCCGTGGTCTCGGACAAGGTCCGGGACCCCGGACCATAGTCCGTGGGTGCGGACCCCCACGGCGGGTTAGAGGTTCCCGAGGTGTTTTGACTCAAATTTTATGGGTGTAGCCTGGAAGATTACAAGACGTTAGTGATCGAAAGTTCTCAATTTGAATTCGAATTATGCACGAAACTTGGTAAACAAGTTATTGGACAGAAGCTTGAATAAACAGCAATACAGAAGCGTACGAAGGTTAGTTTGAACCCAAAATTTAACAGAGAGCTAATAAGGTCGTGGGGAATCAGAAAAGTTGGATTGTAACCTGTTTTACCTTCGAATTCAAGATGATTCTTCACGTTGGGATTCTTCGGAGGCTCCGATGATGCCGGTTCCGGATTGAGTTCGACCCGGGCTTCTGGTTGTTGATTGTTGATGATGTTCTTCACGTTTTGGAGGTGGTTTGGTTGATGTTTGATGATGGTTGATGTGTTAGGAGTTGAAAAGTGTGTTTAGGTGGTGATTTCGAGAGATTTTTGATGTGATTTTGGTGCTTGGATGTGTAAAAACGTGAGGAGAATGAGACGGCTAGGTTTTCTGGTTGCTTAGAGTTCTTGAGGTTCTGATTTTATCCAAAAACCTATCCCTTTATATAGACTTTCTTAAAGATAAAGAAAATCTAGTAAAAGTAAGATTTTTCGATATTTTAACTAAGTAACTTCCCAAAGGAATTTTGCTATGAAATTTTAACCACATGTCAAGAATGGATATTATGAATTTTCTGAGGTGGAAACGAATTTTTTAAATGCTGGCATTTTTAAATTGAATTTCTCGTCAGATTCAGTCAGAAATTGCTAGAAAATTATTGGAAATTCGAAAAATCAAAATTCCAACGCCATTATGCTTAAAATGTCATCCTCTATCATGGGTTAAAATATAAAAGCATTTCGAGCTGATTTGGGCACCCTTTGGAGGAGAGAGAAAGCCTATAGGAGAACTCAGAAGCCTTAAAAATTACGAAAACGCCCCTGACAATGACGAAACTGCTCCTCAGGCCCTGGAACACGCCAATCGGGCCGGAGTCTCTTACTGTTTGATGGAGATGGCTCTCACAACCTCGTAGACCTTAACCAGGGGGTCAAAATTTTGGGTATAACAAAATTGTATGCCAAGTTTAGCAAGTGTGAATTCTGGCTGGACAAGGTGTCATTCCTTGGTCATGTGATCTTAGCTGAGGGAGTTTCAGTAGACCCAGCTAAGATTGAGGTGGTGAAGAGCTGGCATAGACCCTGCACTGTGACAGAGATTTGGAGTTTCTTTGGGTTGGCTGGATACTATAGACGCTTTGTGGAGGACTTCTCCAGGCTAGCCAAGCCCTTAACCTCTCTGATGAAGAAGGATAGCCCGTTTGTATGGACAGAGGCTTGTGAGGTCTCCTTTCAGGCACTGAAGGACGCCTTGACCACAGCCCCAGTATTAGTAATCCCTGAAGGGAACGAGGGATACGAGGTGTATTGTGATGCTTCAGGCATAGGGATCGGTGGGGTACTGATGCAAAATGGTAGAGTGGTAACATATGCTTCTCGACAGCTGAAGAAGCACGGAGAAAATTTCCCCACACACAACCTTGAGCTCCTCGCCATAGTCTTTGCCTTAAAGATCTGGCGACACTACCTATATGGAGCCACAGTCCGGATTATGACAAACCATAAGAGTCTGAAGTACATCTGGACTCAGAAGGAGCTGAACCTGAGACAGCGACGATGGGTAGAGCTACTAGCTGATTACGACATCAACCATCAGTACACCGAAGGTAAAGGGAATGTTGTGGCAGACACTCTGAGCAGGAGAGCATATTCACTCCTAGCCTTGATAGAGATGACCACGATAGCTAAGGAGATATATGCAGCCTAGGACAGTGATGTATACCTACAGGGCATCGGGCAGAAATTAGCAGACGGTTTGACCGATGGTCTGAAGTATGACTACGAGCTAGACAACAAGGGACACCTTCGAGTCAGAGGCAGACTCTGCGTTCCTCCGGATGCAACAGAACTTCAGACCAGGATCCTCTCTGAAGCTCATTCCTCTACATTATCAGTGCACCCTGGAGCCACCAAGATGTATAAAGATTTGAAGCAGTTATTCTGGTGGAGCCGGATGAAGAGGGATATTGTAGATTTCGTCTCCCGATGTCTCACCTGCCAGAAGGTGAAGTTCGAGCATCATCGACCAGGAGGCCAGATTCAGTCACTACCAGTACCATGCTAGAAGTTTGACGACATCAGCATGGATTTTATGGTCAGTCTCCCTCCAGCTAGAGGCGGACTAAATGCTATATGGGTGATAGTTGATAGGTTGACCAAGACAGCCAGGTTCATACCTATCAAGGACACATGAAAGGTGCCCAAACTAACTAAGGTGTTCACCATAGAGCACATTTGGTACCATGGGGTACCGAAGACGATCGTCTCCGATCGTGACACACGTTTCTTCAGTATATTTTGGCGTCAGGTGCAGGAGGCGTTTGGTAATCAGGTACGCCTTAGCACAACCTTTCACCCTCAGACTGATGGACAAACCGAGAGGACGATTCAGACGCTAGAGGATATGTTACGAGCGGTCACTTTGGACTATCAGGGGAGTTGGGTAGAGCGTCTACACCTGGTAGAGTTCTCCTACAATAACTCCTACCACTGGTCCATCGGTATGGCACCGTTCCAGGCTCTGTATGGCAGGTCGTACCGGACTCCCTTGTCATGGAGTGACCCTACTGAGGCAGCCTTGATTGGGCCAGAGTATATTCAGACACTACAGGATGACGTTAGAGTTATTCAGCAGTACATGAGGGCAGTGCAGTCTAGACAAAAATCTTATGGGGATCAGCGTACCAGGGAGCTCGAGTTTCAGATCAGTGACATGGTCTTCCTACGAGTGTCTCCTATGAGAGGCATCTTCAGATTTGGGATGAGAGGGAAGCTAAGCCCTAAATATGTCGGTCTATACAGAATTACGGAGCGAGTGGGCCCAGCAGCATACAAACTAGATCTACCAGCGGAGTTAGGGAAGGTACATGACATGTTTCATGTATCTCAGCTGAAGAAGTATATACTTGACCCCTCTCACGTGCTACAGCCAGAGAGATTGGAAATTGAGCCCACACTGAGATATGAGGAGACTCCTATTCAGATCTTGGACACGAAGGTCCGAGAAACGAGAGGCAGATCAGTCAAACTAGTGAAAGTCCTTTGGGAGCATCATGGGGTTAAGGAAGCTACTTGGGAGACTAAGGACTCCATAAGAGTGAAGTACCCACATCTATTCACATGATATCCCCTTTTATCCATTCCTTAGAAGGGATCCCGTTAGTAGCGGTACGAGGGCGTACCTTAGCTCTTTTAAGGGGGGTAATGCATACTCTTTCTTCGTCACCTCATCTAGATTATGCCCTGTTTTTTATCAGTAGAGTGATGGAGAGGTGTATGTATGTACTTGATTTATAATGTACTTGATTTACACATTATGTGACTCTTGCTTTCTATCTATGAAATGTATTGGTTTGGGTTGATTTGAGTAATCTTGAGTGGAATTCATTGGGAAATGGAAATGGATGGAAATAAAGGATTTGATTGGTACGGAATTCCGTTGGAATTATTATTGGATGAACGACCTCTTGAAATGCTTAGCACACCCGAAGCGTGTGAGTACCTATTAGTTAATTTTAAACTTCGAGTCAAAGTTTCTTTTAGGCGGGGGTATGCTGAAATACCCCATAAATTAATTTATATTAATTTAGGGGATTTCTTCTATGAAAACCCTAAATAATACTATCAAATACTAAATTATTATATAGTATTATGAATTTAATAATAAGATTTATAAGTCAATAAATCTTGGAAAAATTTCTAGACACTCCAATTTTATTATAAAGATTTTAGAAATATTTGGAGCCTTGGCTTAAATCATAAAAGTCAATACAAAATTATAGAAACCTTAAAGCTTCTTAAGCCTTGCTAGGGTTGACTTTTTGACAATGGTCAAACCAACCCATGAAACCTATATCAATAAAAAGATTATGGAAAACCAAGAAGATTGATAATAAGAACGTCAAAAACGGATCATCCTAGCCAAAGTTATGATAAAATGAAGTTTAGAGCCAAAATTTTGAAGGCTGCTGACGTGGCAAGGGCCGTCTGACTCAGCCACGCACACCTCGGGAAACGTGCCACGCCAGGTTGCCAAAATTCCCCAGAATTCGGCTAACTCTTCTCAGCCACCCTCAGTTATTGCCTCATTTTCAGACTCCATTATCTAGGCCGTCCTTGGGTATTTTTGCATGCCGTCTTCTTCATTCTCTTCTCCTTCAATCCCTCTTTCTAACCATTACTCATACATAACCTAATTCCTTCTAAATCCACTGCAAAGTTGATCTGAAGTTGCCTCCCTGAAAACTTACAACCCAGATTTCCAGAAAACCGAATCGGTAAGGTAACTTCGTCGAGTCGAATCTCCCTCATCTGTCAATAAAAATTCGAGTTCTTTAGCTAGTTTTGTAGATCTCTAATCCCTCTCCAACTTTCCTTTTTACACCCAAGGCTGAGTCTCAATAGGGTGGAAGATAAAGGCGTATAAAGTTCGTCATTCGATCACGGTGGATTTCCTGCCCAGATCTTTTCCAGAAATCGATAGGTAAACCCACATCTTGTGAGATCTGTAACTTTCTCTCTAATCTATCAAATTCAATGATTCTTCCACTGGTATTTAGAGTTACATTCCTACTTTAAAATGTGGTAGGTTTCGTGGATCGGTTCTTCCTCAGTTAGCACGAGTTGGTCCGTGAAGTAGCCAATGCGAACTTCACATAAAATCATAAAAACCGCAAGGTATAAACTCGAAACTTTCGGTTTAGATTTCTTCTTATGTATTACGAATTAGATTAGGATGTTTCTATCAATTTGTAGATATACATTTACTCTTTTGAATAAGCCCAAGAACGTGGCCTAACTCGATCTATATTGTAAATTATAGATCCACAAACTTCACTACTCGAACTGCCTGGAAGTCCAGCCTTTTCCAGAAACCCGAATTCGATTTCACTCACCGATGTGTCTCCAGTGAGTTTCCGATCAATTACGCCGTTGTTGTTACTCGATTTTTCATTCCCTACCTAACCCACTTATCAATTTTACCTATTATGCGTTATACTAAGAGAATTTGTCAAATTGAAATCCGAACTAGTATAAACCCTAACTTCGATACCCAGAATCATATTTACAGTATACTGCATGATAGCTCGTATAATTGGTACCATTAGAACCGTCTTTCAATTTCGAATCCAAGGAAACAAAAATCAACGGATTTGGTTCTATAGATTGAGATAAATCGAGGAATCTCTATCGCGGTGATTTGGGAATTTGCTGATGAACTTGGTAAACCAAGGCCGTCCGATCGTAGTTAGGAGAAACAGAGGGCCCAGATTAAAACTTGGGTAATTAGTAGTGCATTAAGTAATATTAATTCCAGAATAATACCCTATCTTGCTGGATTTATTTAATGGCCTTACCTAATGTATTTTGGCACGAAATTTTAACCATAGATTCCTTATAAAATCTAGTTTATTTTGATGTAAATTAATATGGGTTTTGAGTTTTTAAGCATAAGTTCTAATTAATTTTTGTAAGATTTAGTATTATGGAATTATTTAGATAATTTAGAAAGATATTTTTATGAAATAAAAATTTTATAATATGTCTAAAATAGCATAGTTACTATATATTGAATTTAGGAATTTTTAGACAAGAGTAAATGGATTTAAAAATTGTGTTTATAAATTTTTCATAAGTTATCTTATAATATATAGTTTTTAATGTAACCAAAAATTAAAATATAGCTGATTAATTAACTTTCTAGATTGGGAATAGTATAAGAAGACTAAACTAACATTTAATACAGAATGGTAATAAATATCTTTAGGTATAAACTTTTTAAGTCAAGTAAACATATATATATACATATATGTAAAAGAAATAAAATAGTAAATTAGGTTAAATCAAGGAATTAAATTAATCTACGTTTATATTAATTATATAATGTGGAAGCTAATATACTTAATTAAAACTAAGGAAAATACTTAATTTTATAAACCATATATTGGATGTGGATTAGTGTAAAATTTAATAGAGATAATTAAATACAATAAACCTACAAAAGAATGTCCGGAATAAATCCTAGTATATATATATACTAAAAATAAATAAAAGAAATAACATTCCTTATAGGAAATATAATAAGAGGAATATATGTATACTAGACTTTAGGGCTTTAATCTGTATTAAATTAAATGTGTCAACGGTAACTTGGGTGCTTAATTAAGCTAAACCTATGATTAAGAGTAAGCAATTGGAAATAAAATCAAATGTACCCTTAAGACGTACAAATCCAATGGCGTCGATGGTCAAGTCAAACCTGGAACTAAACTGAGGTTGCACGTTCGAAACCTCGCAGGATCCTTTTTAGGGAATCAATCAACGAAAACGTAATGCGGTCTTGGGCTATCCTACTGGGCCCAAGTCCATGAACTCCAAAAGCCCACTTAAGCAATTCAACGAGAGTTTGGGCCATTCTCAAGATAAACCCTAAATCTATCCAGATTAAATAAAATGGGTCTAATTAAAATTTTAGTTAAGAAAATCTAGCCCAAATCCTTATGAGAGGGTAACAGTAAACCCGGAACTATAATTAGTAAGAATAGAAGATGTTTAGTTTATATGTTTCTTAACTAATCAATACTTGGAACACCTTAATTATAGGTTATTAGTGGGGGATCACTCACTCGAGTTAGTTACTGTTTCTTCACATACCAGTAGAGGTGGCAACTCGGGTCAATCTTTCGGGTTCGGTTTGGTTAGGTTTGGTTCGGGCCCGTTTTGAACTATATAATATTCGGCTCGGATCGGACTGGGTCGGGTGAATTCGGTTTTTCGGGTTTAGTTCGGGTTTATGAAGTTACGGGTTGGTTTGGATCGATTCGATTATATTTCGGTTTGGGTGATTTTCGGCTAGGGTGGTTTTGGTTTGGTTTCCTATGGTTCGGGTTAGTCAATGGTGCATTTGGTTTTTTCGGGTTATGGGTCTAATTCGGGTGAATTATTTGAGTTGGGCTAAATCGATACAAATTTGTAAATGTCATATTAAAATAATCATTTTTTTCATTTCCGACTACATATATCTCAATAAAATTATGCTAAGTTGACTACTCATGATGTAGACATTGGTCAAATTGAAGGAACATTTTGTATGTAGGGTGGTTATACAATCTAAAATTGTATCCACCAATTCAAATCTAATTTTGTAAATCTATTCCCATTATAAGAAAATCCTTCCTCCATCAACTAGTATTATAACTATTAGCAAAAAATACAACATAAAGTTGACACCCACATCCAACCATAAGTTAAAAAAGGCACAAACATTGTTCAAAAAAGCATAAATTAAAGGTTCATGATGTATTGTGATGCAAATCTATGAGACATGCACATGTTTACCCGTTATTTTTCAGATGTGTATCTATTAATATTTTCAAAACTTGAAAACGCAACACAATTATTTATTTACTATAGATTATATATGTAGGAATAATTTTTACATACTCTTTAGCATTTACATACTTCAGTACATGAATGCTTTACATTTAGGGCGCAGGTTAGACATTACTCTCATCATGTCATTAATTAATGAAGGTTTATGGCCCATACTTTGTTAGAGTAATGTTAGTGACTGTTATGTAGTGGTATTATTTTATTTTTATAATAAAGTAGTTAACATAATATTCTTGTTAGTGCGGGTGACAAATGTATTGTTGAAGAATCAAATTATATTTAAAGATAATAAGAAATTAAAAGTAATAATATTATTTTAAGGTTTGGTTTAGTTTGGATTATTATCGGTTTATTTTCGATTCGGGTTGCTTTGGGTTTTGGGTGATTATCGGGTTTCGGGTGACTATGGTTCGGATAGTTTCGGTTTGAATATTTTTGGTTCGGATGATATTGGATAGTGGTTGATTTTTGGTTCTATCAAATCTCGGTTCGATTTGGTTCGATTTGATTCATTGTGGGTTTCAGGTCATTTTTTCATTTGTCCATACGGTTGAGAATGGATTTCGATTAGATTCGATTCGACTCGGTTTTTCGGGCTCGGGTCAGTTTTGCCACCTCTACATTCCAGGTACGATTTCTCGTACTCAGATACTTTTGCTAACAAACTTTATGGAATGTTTTGAGAAACGCTAACTGAGCTTAAATGAATTCCAAAAGGAAACTGTTTGTGTGACTAACTCAGCTTGATGTGACTAACTGAGCCTTGAATATACAACTTAAATGATTATCGGTTCGTTCCATCTGGTTGTCTCATTAGATATTAACTGTGAGGGTTTACACCTCTGCACTCTGTAGGACAGAGTGTTTTGGTATTGCACTTGTGCAGTTAGTAATCTAGTGGGAATATGGAAAATGTCAATCTTGGTAAATTCTTCCTTTGACTTTGGATATCGTTTCATCCATGAGCTGAGTCTTTTGTTGTGATGTGCGCGCGTCTTCATCGGTAAACATGTAACACCCTTACTACAACAATACACTTAATAACCATTTGCAGCGGAAAACATACATCATCACATTACTTAACTCGTTGGTGTTACACGCCGTTAGCCACCCACGTGGCTAACAAGGCAAATACATATACATTGTATCGGTCTGATGGACCAGATTCCAGAGCAACTACACATTACAAACTTGTTTCATTACCAACATTCGTTATACACTTACATTCAAACCGTACCGAGTATTTACAAACTAATGCCGATAACAGTTTCGGTCTTACTGCACCTACGATACATAAGTAATTCATTAACTACCCGTGTAGAAACAACTACCCCGTGCTACTCTCGAACGGTCTCCAGCTCCTTGTACCTGAAATAGAAAAGGAAAGAAAGGGTGGCCCCCAAGGGGCTCAGCACCTTTGTTGGTATGGTAATCCCGCAGCCCGCATGCTACCGGGCCACGCACAACTAATTGTCGTCTAAGCATGCGGTTGATTATATTTAAATCATGCATGTAAACTATAAACACATAACACATTACATACCCACAACAACGGGGTTCAACAGATCAATCAACACAACAAAACTCGTTAGCTCACTCATTTTGTTCCTTAACCCTTGAGGGTTTCTCCTCTAATGGATCTATTTCCTTAATAGACGACACTTACCCACTATTCGGGTTATACTCCAAATTGTCTTATAATAAACTGGGACTCATATCCATGATCCCCACTCTCCTCACAACAACTCATTCCATATTATAACGTACATACCACATAGCATCACAATAAGAATTGTAGTACAACATTAACACATAACATAAAGGGAACGGGTCTCTTTAGGAACCGACCCAAACATAGTTAATTCACTTGTGAGCCTAGAGAATGATATCACCCTCATGTTAAGCTCGTTATACAACACTCGTTACCGTCCTAATAGTCGGACGAGTAACTTAACTTAAAGATGGATCGGATTTAGTGACCTGAACACACCACACAAACACATGTTCCCCCTAGACTGATCATAAGTCAGAATAGTTAAGCTTTGGAGTAAGCTAGTGGGAGGTCGTAATCCAAGAAGGAAAAACAACTATAACAGAGAGGAAGGAAAAGCAAGGATGGATACCCACTCCCAAACAACGCGCGACCGGAACGACCGGATTCCTCACCCCCCATTAGTACATATATACTTATAAATAAACAGTTACAGCTCCATTATGGAACCTATCACATCCACACACCATAAGGTATTACAATCGGTTAAACACACAAGGAAGGTAAGCATACCTACACGCACAAACAACACACAACCAACTCACGCATAGCCGTGGTTAGAATGTTCCCATGGTTTGGGTCGTTAAATCCGAATACCGATCTCTTATGTGATCCTAGATTTGGTTAGTTAAGGTTTAACACTTTCGAGGTTAAACGGTATCGGAATTGAACACGCCACATAAATGAATTACTATAAACTCATTACATGTTTTATCTTACAAGGTGGCAAACACACAGAAAAACACATTGGCACACAAGCCGGTGTAATCCGGTAGGACACAGGTTGCAAGAAAACCATACCTGTCACCGCAGGGAATTACTTTACCGGGTGTTCTCACGCTCCTCGGCTCACACTTGTTCCTCATGTCTTACTCTTGAACCACTATTTACATGTGAAATGGTTCTATTAATATTAAGGTGTTACGGTAGGTACATAATTGCTACTCCCGTACTTACCCCGTTATCCCTTCATTTCGGTTTAACTTTGTGTACTTAAACTCACAACTTTCCCAACCTCTTCCAACACTTGTTTATACTTCGTAGGACCTTTAAATGTCACCAAACAAGGCCTTAACAACATCCAAAACCATTACCATCAATCCACCACCTTTAGAACACTTTAAAACACATTTTAAGCCATTTTTGGTCTGGTCCGGGACTTGGTCCGGACCCAAGGTCCCGGACCACCTCTGGAAATTACTCTCGGCTTGTTTTTGGCATTGGTCCTGGACTTAAGTCCCGGACCAATTCCTGCATTCACTCTCGGCATGTTTTTATGGGTGGTCCGGGTACCTATACAAGGGCTAGGTCCCGGACCTTGTTAATAACTTGTCAAAACATCATTTTTTAACCCCTAA
Organism: Limonium bicolor; assembly: GCA_023374045.1. Classification (NCBI taxonomy): domain Eukaryota; kingdom Viridiplantae; phylum Streptophyta; class Magnoliopsida; order Caryophyllales; family Plumbaginaceae; genus Limonium; species Limonium bicolor. The sequence goes on along the minus strand of CM041777.1, from coordinate 227,582,252 downwards.
TCCAACCTTAAACCTTACCTAATCATTCCATAATCTTTCCACATGTTTCCTACATGTTTAAACACCTTAAAATAAGCACTAAACCTTCCTAAACCATCACTAACTTGTTACTCAATTTCTTACAACAATTCCTAACACTTATACCATTTTTCCTTAGATTTTTAAGTGGTATATTATGCCTACTACCTCAACTAACCAAAGTGTTGTCTCTCAAACATTACCACTACTCCAAAAGCATTATTCCTCATAAACACCTCCTTTGCACAATTGCTTCTAATTTTCACAAGTTCACACTTAGACCTTCACAAGGCATTCTTTTTCCTTTTGTTTACCAAAACTTGTACAAGACTTAACACTTCACATAACATAACCTTGGTGTGTTTAAAGCACCCATTTGAGTCCTAAATCCTCCAAGACACTGCCCATGGCATCTTAACACCTAAGAACACCATGATTCACTTTCTTTCACCATCTTGACACTTAACAAATCCTAGTACCTTCTAGGTCATAAAATCTCATTAAAACACATAAACTCCTTTGTTTATCAACTAAATTTTGCCATAGCTTATCTTGTATACTCTCACACCTAAACACTTATGTTTTCACCTTTAGACAACCAAGAACACTTAATCACTTAATGCACATTCCTTACACCCAAGCATATTGTTTTTCATCCTTTAACCATCCAAGACATTCATCTTCACAAGAAATGCTCTTTACACACAACTAAACCTTTAAACTACACTACATCACAATATAGTGCATAAACTTAAATTGCTTGTGAAACACCTCTAACTTTAAAAACTTAATTAAATGATCTATTAATGATCTAAGAGGGTTAATAAACATCTAAATATTATTGGGGAACAATCTAAAAGATCTCAACAAGGCAAAACATGCCTTAAGATCGGTAAAGCACCATAAAGATTGTATGACCTCAAATAGGATCCAAAGTGGATTCCTAAGTATTATAATGAAGTAAGGAACACAACAAATCTATTCTCAAAGAGAACTAAGCCCAGAAGCACCTTGCAACACAAAATGTGCACTAAAACACCTTAAAGCACGTTTTTTGTGAAATTGCCTTCTAAATTGGTTTTTAATGGGCTTAAAGGTTATAATTATCTTTAAATATGATAATATATCACATTATATCATATTAGGAATTTAATTCCAGAAATTTACAAATTTTTACAAATTTAATATTAAAATATTAATAAAACCCTAAAAGGGGGCCCGTTTGAGTCAACATTGAATAAGATTGGTCAAGAGGTCAAAGTTTACCCCTTGGACCACATGGAATCGGCAGCCACAAGCAAGAGGGGCTTGAATTCACCACTTGCATATACTAAGGACAAGTCTCCAACACCACTCCTTAAATTAAGGAGACTACTTTACCTTTCTAATATTATGATTAAACAATACACTCTTTTGCTCCATTATTGTTTCAATTGGCCTCCAAAACCATGTGAGCCACACCTTAGCCCATCCATTAACCGATTCCTTATCCTCCTTGGTGAGTCACTAACCTTTACAAGACATAAAATAATCAAAAGTTACATTTTCAATTATTAAGGCTCATTCCAATCATTCATTTGCCTCTAGCTCCATTCCAGCCGAGCTTGCTCCATTCCAGCCGAGCTCATTCAGTTTCCAGACCCTCTCAACCGATGTTCTTGAGTTGGGAAGACAACTCCATCTCTTAAGCTCCTAAGGTAATGGTTTAAGGCTCATTTTAGCTCTTTTTCTTCATCTCTTCACCACCAACACTTAGATCTCGTGACTTATCACTTCCTATGGCTTATTCTCAGTGTGTTAAGGTTAGAACACCAACAATTTCGGCTGAAGCAAGTGTAGGGACCAAGGTTTCCCAAATTTGCATGTTAAGGTAAAAACATACCTTAAGCTTCTCTACTCTTCATCAGATTTTCTTCCTTTGATTTTTATGAGTTTATACACTCATAATCTTCATATTTACATGTTCATTCAGTTGGTTAGCCTTTTGAAGCAAGGGTGGCCGAGATCTAAAGGAAATACCCTTCTTTAAGGCATTTTTCCAAGGTAAAACCTAATACCAAGGCAGCTTGTTGTTGTCTAGCTATTTCCTATGTCTATATGGTGAATTTAACACCTTGTGGTGTGTTTAAAACAGGCCGAATTCCTCTTGAAGTTCCCTTGCATTTTTAAGGTGATTTTTGCCTTAAATCTTACATTAATTGTTCCTTATGGTTAAGCTCAAGCTTGGAGTATAACCATATCTTATTTTGGTGTATTAAACATGTCTAAATGATGTGGTGAATTTCCCTTCAAGTGGCCGAGTTCATACAAGGAGGAATCAAGGTATAAACACCTTAAAACTTATGATTCTATGAATTCTTAACACATATATTAATTATGCCGAGAGGGGACTTAAATATATGGGTTATATTAACCTAAAAATGGAAAAAAAATGACTAAGATAAATTAAGCTAGTCATTTAAGAGATTTAATTAACATAATGGTCAAATTATGACATTATGTGGAAAAATAAATAAACTATGGTGAGGCCGTGAGTTTATTCTATATTTGAGACATTTAAAGTGTAATTTATTTTGCAAGTTCAAGGTTGTAATAAGGCCATGTCATTAGGCCATTTTAATTTAAGTTTATAAGCTTATTTAGTTGGATTTATGCTTATATAATTAAGTTTGGGGCCAAACCGTAATTATTGGTAAAATATAAAGCTGTGGGCTTAATTTAGAGGAATTTAAGGTTTTTAAATGAATTTAATAAAAATTATAACATTTTATAAAGTTTTGTGTCAAAATTGTAAAAATAGAAAAGTATGGGGTAAGAGTTGGAAAATGGATTTTAGACTATGGTCTACTATGTTATAAATGTTATAACAATTATATGGTATAAAGGTGGTTTTAATGGAATTAAAATAAGTAAGGATATTCACATTAAGTAATGTGACAAACTATAAATAAATAGGATTTATAAACTAAGGTATTTGTTGATTAAACCTTGGGAGTTGTAAAGATACAACATAAAATGTTACATAATATTAGGATAGTAATCTTAATGTAAGTTGTATAATATAATACAACTAAAGGGCAATAATCATCTAATAAAAGATGACAAAAATGTAACATATAATATAAGAGTTTATAACTCATGGAACTTACCTATGTGGTAAATATATATGTACACAAGAAGAATGTATACAAGGATGTATATAGTTCAAAGTATTTTTACAGATGAATTATACTACATTAAATGGGGAAAAACTAACCTTAGGAAAATAAATACTAAGGTAAAATGTATGATATATGATTAAGGTTTATACATGCGAATATAGAAATAAACTATATAATATACAAGGGTATATTAAGTTACATGCGATAATAAACGTTTAAAGTTAAGTATATTAATATACTCGACGTAATCACGCATGAAATATGACATTTCTCCAAATTCCGAGTTAAGCCGAAAACCTGACAAACGTTGACAGTTAATAACGGGGGATTAACCGGGAGGTAGTAGCGACGGTACGGGGTACCGTAGAGTTAAGTTGTTATATGGGATTCTAATCAGTAGCGTTGTGTATTGTTAGACTGTTAGAGACGACACGAGGAGCATCGGATCTAGCTGAATCATACTCCACTGTAATACTTTCAGGGTGAACGGTATGTTATTTATGTGGCTTGATTGTCTTTGAGGATTTCCTCAGTTCAGACATTGTGTGAAAATCTGTGATAAGATTGAATGTCTGCTTGTGTGAATTAATATGCTTGAGTTGCGTATTAATGCTGCTTTGTTATTATTACTGATGTACGATAACAGTACCGTTCGTATATATGAACATATTATAAAACGAACTAGCGGCAATGATGCTATCTTATATGTGTGATATAAGGAACGTAAGTAAAACGTTGTAGCACTAGGATAATAAGATATATAAAATATCTGAGACTTATATACGGAGCATTGGCCTCTTTAACGCCGCTCTCGTATCTAGCACTGGATCCCGAGTCGACATACTCAGGATTGGACTACGACCTTAGTCTGTTGTGTTAGAAAAAAAAGGTAAAACGATGCGATGGTATAGATAAGTTTATCAAGAGGACGTGGCTCTTGCTGTGAACTGTGATCCATTAACGATACTAGGATACCGTGTGGTAACCGTAAGTATCTGGATAAATTTCCAACGAACTACAGATTGTTCGTAGGACGGAGACTCTACCGCTGGAGTGGCTATTGCCGTGGGTGACCCGCCATAAGAGATGGGTAACTTAGAGACACGTCGTTCTAACGAGACGTTGTCTTTAGGCATGACTGAACAAATACGGAAGACTATATTAGCTCATACATTAGGCGAACATTAGCTGGGCTTGTACGCCAAAGATGGGAAAGTATACTTGTTTGTAATTCTCGTTGTTTCGCCTTGTTGCTCAGTGGTTATGCTTTGTAATTATATGTGGTATGCTGGTGGATTGTTTGAACGAGCCATTGTGCTCATATTGTGTGTGGTGAACTGGTTGAGTCGAGTCGCTGTACTCATGCGTAGGCTATGGTGGGTTGTTTGGTCGAGTGAGCCGCCGAACTCAATTATGAACTATTAAGTGTTTGTTGGAACGGAGTCTCTGTACTCATATAAGCGTTGTAACGCTTTCAGTGGTTTATTACGATGCGATGTGTGAAGCCGGGGGCTTGTTTGTTATTTGAGTTTACTGCAATATATATATTGTTGCTTTACAGTTTTATATTAAACTACTTGCATGAAAATGAATTGCATGCTCTCGACCAATTAACTGAGGGTCTGAGGGGACATGACGGTCATGTAGTAGCATACTCAGCAGGGGCTGATTCCATACCACAAACAACCATTTTTGCAGGTATGCAGCTTCCGGTGTCGGCAAAGAGAGGGACGCGCTGGGTAGTTTAATTACAGTTGTTTAAATATGCACTGTTGCATTTTGATACGACTTAGAAACGTGTATAGGATTGGGATACTTAGAATGCTCATTGTGAATGTATTTTATATTGGTTTGGGAAGGATAGATCTATCTCTTGTTGTCACTGTGGGAAATTGTTTCGTATTTAAGAATTTATCAGGAGGCACGTTATTACTCGTATGGGCGAGTAAGAACGGTGACACCAGTAGTTCAATTGTTGAGATTACCACTGCGATTATATTGTTAAGTAAGATGATTAGGAGCCGATTGGAGTAGGGGTGTTACAGCTTGGCTCTTAGGCCCTTAAATAACATTAAACTTAAACACTGAATTTCCACATTTAAATGCCTTCAACCTGCGAATACACACAATAATGCTCCCATGTCCTTTTAGTCCACCTTGTGGATAGTTTTCTAGCTCATTTTCCCATTGGCTCTTTAGGTTATTTATTAAGCAAATATAGCTCAATTTCCTAGTACAATAAACCACATTAAGAGAGGTCATTTACCTCTTTGTTTTCCAAGCTTTCTCACTTGTTTTCCCTTGTTTTTCTTGATTGAAAATCAGCAAGGAGCTTTTATCACTTGTCAACCTTCTAACCAATATACATATAAGGGTAATGAGCATTAAGTTTAATACTCAAACTCATAATTAAACCCCAGGTTTACATAAGTGTCTTAAAACACTAAAATTGATGTTTACCTTTGGAATTTGAAAGAGAACTTGAACAAGTGGCAAGATAGGACTCCTCCTAGCCCTTTGAAGTTTGAATTAAGCTAAGAAGATAGCAAGGTAATGCACCATTGTAAGGTGAATTTTCGGTTATACAAGAAAATGAAAGGAAACTTGGTTTTTCTTTGATTTTCCTTACCTTGAAGCATAAGAGAATGACAAGGCATGAAAAGATGAGCTCAAGCTCCTTCAATGGTGAATTCCCATGGCACCGAAATGGAGCTTTTGAAGATTTGAAAAGATAGGAATGTAGAGCTTACTCTAACTAAGACAACGGTAGTCTCGGAATTGAATTCGGAGCTTGGAGCCATGAGTTACAAGCATTCAAAGATGGAGAATGACTACTTGCTGTAGAAAACGAGAATGGAGAAGGGAGATGAGGTTGGAGACGGTGGGAATCAAAAAGAAAAGAAGAGAAAGTGAGGAGAGAGGTAAGTTTTGGAGATATTTAAGTTATAAAGCAAAAGTAACCCTTTTACTTACTTTTCTTTCTTTCTTTTAATTGGCTAGCCAAGTGTGATGACTCACACCACTAAAACCGTGGCCCCTTACATATTAGAGATATATATGGTCTTTTTTGACCATCTAAGCAACTTATGTTGACTTATGACTTAAACTAGCACTATTTGAGCACTATTCACAAACTAAGGCACATATTTGTGAAATTTTTGATTTCCCATTGATCTAGACTTCCTAATGTGATACTAATTAGTACACATGTTGATTAAAGAGTAATGATGGACATTTAGCCACTCAAAACTCATTTACAAGACAATTTTTCAAAAATGTGCTTTAAGGCTCCTTAAAGCACATTTTGTGTTTTAACTTGTTTCCAAGCTTGGTTTTGTTTGGTAATTGGTTTAATATGTTCATTAACATATAAATAAGGTCTTGGTAAGCTTATTAGGACTTAACCAAACTTATCCCAAGCTTAGAGCACATTTTCGCCCATATTGGCTTTAAGGTATTTATTTGTGTTTTGTTTGGTTTAATTGTCTACCAAAGTTTCCTAAGGACTTAATTAGCCTTATTAAATCATAATTGAATGTTATAAAGTCTTGGTAGGCTCTTTGGGTCCTAACCAAGTTCAGTCCAAGCTTAGTGCATGTTTTTGCTCAAACTGTGTCTTAGTGCTTTATTGAGTTTTTACTATGGTTTAAATTGTTCACTAATGTTTCTCAGGCACTTTTTAGCCTTTAACTACCATAGTTTAACATTTAAACAACATATCCAGGTTTGGGGTATTTCAATCTACCCCCCTTAAAAGAACTTCGTCCTCGAAGTTCACATTTCCCACGCATCATTGGTTTAGAATACGGGAATTACTTGCAAAATAAAACTTCCATAACTAACATACTTTACATCACAACCTCGGACTTAACGGTCCGGGCAACATATCCACATCCATACATAACATAACATACTTATATGATAACCTCGGACTCAACGGTCCGGGTATCTTAACAACATTGTACTTGCATAACAACCCTCAGACTCTCAGGTCTGGGTAATATAAACAGTTAGACTCATAGGTCTGGATAACATAACACTTTTGGAACTCAACCACATTAGGACTCAAGGTCAAAAATAGTATTTGTTACACATACCACACAACATGTCTTAGCATGTATATCAACCAAAAATACTTTTTTTTATACACTGTGATCCCGCAGAACCCGGTCACGATGGACACCTTCTGGTCCCCGTTCCTTTGGGAGATCAAAACAATCACTTAATTTTTAACATATATACTTCTCATGTCACCGGTCCGAAGACAAAGGCTCATACGTCCTCGGCTCGTGAGCAAGTACTACAAAAATATTCTTTACTAGGTTAAGTATATAAGAGAATCCTTTATTCAAAATATTAATCGACTATTTTGGAAATACCAATTGAAAATCCTTTTTGAAAACACAACACAACTCCAAGTCCAATTTATGTTCTTTGCATCTTTCTTAGCGTGGTTATTTGTGACCACTTACAGGGAGCTTCAAGAGTCATCCAACCCTGATGTGATCAGCATCAGTGTTGAACTATCCTTCCACCCCAATTTGTGTTCGGCTTCCCTTGATCTCATGAAATCAAGTTTCACCTCCCACTTCAATTTCAAGCATCAAGTAAATCACTCATTTCCAATTTTCTATCTTTTTAATCATTTTAATCATGATCATAACATCTCCAAGGGATAGAACTTCGTCTATCAGTTATTTCCATTCACTTTCAATCAAGTTACCTAGGGAATCTAATTCTCACTAGGTTCTATATCGGTTTCATACCCCTTCATAACTCACAATACTGTATATATACATATATTTTATCAAAATACAACACACGGTTTTACATTTATACACTGTCGGGGTTTTTGGTTCGCCGGGAGTTTCTTTTCTCCCTTACACTTGTACTTTCACACGCAACTGTTAACAAAATAAACACACTTATCACAATGGTATTCGCATCTCCTGTGCGCATTTACCACAATTAAACCATGAATGAATGTGTATGTTTATATAACACACGCACCAATCATCGTAACAAATTATTTTGTGCTATGCACAACATAGTTCACATTCACTTGTACGGTAAAACACCTTAAGCGGTTTTGCGCTCTACCCCCCTTAAAAGGGATTACGCCCATGTAATCAATCACTGAACATTGGCTTACAATGTTCTGCCGTCGTGAAGTATTTTAACTTCCACGCGGTCTGTTATACAATGTGTTCCGGTTAGAGGATCTTAACCATAATAGCGGTTTAGTCCCTAAACCAAGAATTCTCATTGGAGTTTATTTAACTCATAACCGGTTTCGGTCCTGACCTGTGAGGCTTCTAGGCATTGATAATTAGCCATTTATTTGTATTCACAATGCATATTCGGTATATGAAGCATGGGTTCACTGGCCTCTACTGTAGAACTCTGATAACTTAGAGTTTAGTTTGCCCCATTCGTTACTGTTACTGTATTGTACATCTCCCATTTATTATAATAATGGTTTCTCAACCGACACATGGTACCTCTTACCGTGAGCGAATTTGGTGAGTTACAAGCTTTTTATCCACTTCTCTGACAATTACCGTATATACAGCTATGTATTTCACAATGATTGACTTGATTTCTTTCCGACTTACTGTCGGTTGAGGTTGAGCTACTACCTAATGTGTAGTGCTTCCTTGGTTATTTCCCACACTTGAGGTATACTCCATACCGGAGTTTGGTATTTAGTGTTACTGTAGTCACTTATTCTTAATCACGCCTCCACATTCGGTTTTGTACATGTATTCTTTCCTTTGTACGACCTTGCATTTCCTATGCATCGGTCATTATAGCGTTATAAGTCTCTTGTTGTTCTACCACAATTAACATCTTCCCAACTTCCCCGCTATCTCACTCGATCATTACCGCACAAGCGTAATACCAAAACACTCAGTCATACAGAGTGCAGAGGCGTAAACTCTTGGCAGTAAATCTCTTATGCGATTGCAATAGGAATTCACACTGTGTTTCACTGAGATTCTAATCTCATAATACTGGCTACTGGCTTACTGCCCAGTTTATTTGCTATACTTACCGTTGTATCTCCACTGGGTCTAACTCATAACTCTGCTTATTTGCCATACTATTATTTAACAATACTTATACAACGGTCGCTTTCTGTGCACCGTGTTCTTTCTTCTTGCACAACACTAACTTACATGGTATTCACTGTCATATTAGTTTTCACACATATACTTACATCATCCGTTTGGATGACTATAGAATGCTCCTTGAGCGTTGCTCACTCGAGTTACAAGCCGGCGTTATTCAGCCCGCAATAATAACATAGTCAATCCTTAACATATTTCTTGAACTTGTTTCACATTACTACCGCTTGCACGGTTTACAATATCGAGAGGTATCCCCACTCTTAAGACAGTGGTTCGTTCTCCGCTTTATTTACTTGTACAACGTAAACTTCCATAATCAATTAAATTTACCCAACACATTTTCTTTGTGTTCTTAGCTGGTTTTACTATCCTCTTCCAGGAAGATCGATATTCCTTGGTAGTCTAAGTAATCCTTCCGGGAGTTTGATCCCGTTCATTTCATATTAATGTGTCCACATTAGGCATCTCTCTTACCATGTATAGGTTGGGTATTCGTCCCAGCTATCGTGTTTTATCCCTCGTGACACTTGAGACATATGCTATGTCTTTACTTACTAATCAGTGCACTTCGCACTTCATGACTCTTAAACATTTCCTTGAAATAAATTCACTAACTCCTTTAGTCTTCTTAACTGGGTTCCTTTACTTCAACCATTCGTGGTAATCCTTAGCTCTTACTTGACTTTTACTGCTGACCGTAGTATGGAGTCGACTACTTCCCGTGTTCGGACTCTGCTCGTATACATATGTGGGGTACCCTACTGATACATTACTACTTACCCAACTAACCCATAAGTAGGTCTGTCAGGCCCACAAGCTCCTACCGGAGTGCGGTCGTCCCACATTTCAGTTGGTACACTCGTAGTGTCCGTCACACGCCTAGGTGAAGTATTCTGTTGTCAACTCCCTTATATTGTCCTGTGACAATATGCATTCCCTGCTTCCCGAACTTAATCAGGGGAAGGTTTATCCACCGTTGTATCATTATGAACTCTATCCATCCCCTCGGGTTGCTACCCTTGGGTTTACCGGTTTCCATCCGGCTATTCAAAAGTGAACTGAGTGCAACTTACCTACTCTGTGGCATTGAGGCCGGCGTAGGTCCTCTGGTTTGGTTTAAAAGATGGTTAGAAATAGGTATAGGTTTAAAAGAAAATTTTGGTTTTGAAAAGAAAAGAGTTTAAAATAGATTTGTGTTTGAAAGAAAAATTCTGGTGGTATTACCATGTCTTCTTGCCTTTACCGAGTTCAGCTTTTTGCCGACTGGTGTATTTCCACTTACAAAGGTTAGGCCATTAAGCCCTTCCAAGGTTATGATTACCCCACTTAACCTCTGGGTACTTACTAAGTACTTCGTACTTGTTAAAATTTTCCCGAACAGCCCTGTTATAGCAGCACTTGCCATGGCAAGTGCGCCATGCTAACTGGCTTATCGGTTCAACATTTACCGGTTGTGGTATTGTTTTTATCTGCACCGTATTCAGTGGCCTTGTTGGCTCTTACTTTAATCCTATAGTCTTGCCCCCCTCTGGGCGACTTCTCATTGTCTTCACATGACAATCATTAACTAGGGTGTCCCCCGTTCTTGGAGTCCCCTTTTTTTTTACTTAGTACTGTATCTTCTTCGTAGCCCGTTCCACGCATTTGTCGTGGTTACTGAGACTTGTCTCTTGTTTGGGTACTACGTTGTAGTCCCTTTGTCGGTTGGTATACCGTTGGTGTCATTATTTAACATTTGTAGTCCCGTAGACACTCGTCTCGGGTTCTATTACTTCACTTCTTGCCTGTTGCACGGTTGGTGCGTTGCAAGCAGGTTATTCTCGACTGCTCGGCATATCGACCCAGGTTGCCGGAAATTCCATTCTCCTGTACGTAGGATTCTTCATTCTTCGCTATTTAAATGCAATTGACATTGTTCAGATGGGAACCGTCTCTGGGATTCCCAGTTTTCGGGATCTACTGTATGACAGGTTCTCCGTACTTACAGATATGCTTTACAACAGCCATATCGGGTTTTCCCGAGTATGAGAGGACTTTCATCTCTCTGGCGTTCATCCCCGAGTTATAAAACAGGGATTGTGGAGGGCGGGAAGGATATTGTAGGTTTCCAGTACACGCTGGTAATTCCTAACTAGCGTATCTCTCACGCTATCACTCAACCCTTAACCCAAAGTACTAAAATCCTAACTCGGTACTTCCTAAGCTCAGTAATTCAGTCATCAGAGCGATACTTCGCTCTGATACCACTTTTTGTAAAACCCCTACTACAACAATACACTTAATAACCATTTGCAGCGGAAAACATACATCATCACATTACTTAACTCGTTGGTATTACACGCCATTAGCCACCCACGTGGCTAACAAGGCTAATACATATACATTGTATCGGTCTGATGGACCAGATTCCCGAGCAACTACACATTACAAACTTCTTCCCTTACCAACATTCGTTATACACTTACATTCAAACCGTACTGAGTATTTACAAACTAATGCCGATAACAGTTTCGGTCTTACTGTACCTACGATACATAAGTAATTCATTAACTACCCGTGTAGAAACAACTACCCTGTCCTACTCTCGAACGGTCTCCAGCTCCTTGTACCTGAAATAGAAAAGGAAAGAAAGGGTGGCCACCAAGGGGCTCAGCACCTTTGCTGGTATAGTAATCCCGCAGCCCGCATGCTACTGGGCCACGCACAACTAATTGTCGTCTAAGCATGCGGTTGATTATATTTAAATCATGCATGTAAACTATAAACACATAACACATTACATACCCACAACAATGGCGTTCAACAGATCAATCAACACAACAAAACTCGTTAGCTCACTCATTTTGTTCCTTAACCCTTGAGGGTTTCTCCTCTAATGGAGCTATTTCCTTAATAGACGACACTTACCCACTATTCGGGTTATACTCCAAATTGTCTTATAATAAATGGGACTCATATCCATGATCCCCACTCTCCACTCAACAACTCATTCCACATTATAACGTACATACCACATAGCATCGCAATAAGAATTGCAGTACAACATTAACACATAACATAAAGGGAACGGTTCTCTTTAGGAACCGACCCAAACATAGTTAATTCACTTGTGAGCCTAGAGAATGATATCACCCTCATGTTAAGCTCGTTATACAACACTCTTTATCGTCCTAATAGTTGGACGAGTAACTTAACTTAAAGATGGATCAGATTTAGTGACCCGAACACACCACACAAACACATGTTCCCCCAAGACCGATCATAAGGCAGAATAGTTAAGCTTTGGAGTAAGCTAGTGGGAGGTCGTAATCCAAGAAGGAAAAACAACCATAACAAAGAGGAAGGTAAAGCAAGGATGGATACCCACTCCCAAACAATGCGCGACCGGAATGACCGGATTCCTCACCCCCCATTAGTACATATATACTTACAAATAACCAGTTACATCTCCATTATGGAACCTATCACATCCACACACCATAAGGTATTACAATCGGTTAAACACACAAGGAAGGTAAGCATACCTACACGCACAAACAACACACAACCAACTCACGCATAGCCGTGGTTAGAACGTTCCCATGGTTTGGGTCGTTAAATCCGAATACCGATCTCTTATGTGATCCTAGATTTGGTTAGTTAAGGTTTAACACTTTCGAGGTTAAATGGTATCGGAATTGAACATGCCACATAAATGAATTACTATAAACTCATTACATGTTTTATCTTACAAGGTGGCAAACACACAGAAAAACACATTGGCACACAAGCCGGTGTAATCCGGTAGGACACAGGTTGCAAGAAAACCATACCTGTCACCGCAGGGAATTACTTTACCGGGTGTTCTCACGCTCCTCGGCTCACACTTGTTCCTCATGTCTTACTCTTGAACCACTATTTACATGTGAAATGGTTCAATTAATATTAAGGTGTTACGGTAGGTACATAATTGCTACTCCCGTACTTACCCCGTTATCCCGTTATTTCGGTTTAACTTTGTGTACTTAAACTCACAACTTTCCCAACCACTTCCAACACTTGTTTATACTTCTTAGGACCTTTAAAAGTCACCAAACAAGGCCTTAACAACATCCAAAACCATTACCCATCAATCCACCACCTTTAGAACACTTTAAAACACACTTTAAGCCATTTTTGGTCTGGTCCGGGACTTGGTCCGGACCCAAGGTCCCGGACCACCTCTGGAAATTACTCTCGGCTTGTTTTTGGCATTGGTCCTGGACTTAAGTCCCGGACCAATTCCTGCATTCACTCTCGGCATGTTTTTATGGGTGGTCCGGGTACCTATACAAGGGCTAGGTCCCGGACCATGTTAATAACTTGTCAAAACATCATTTTTCAACCCCTAATCCAACCTTAAACCTTACCTAATCATTCCATAATCTTTCCACATGTTTCCTACATGTTTAAACACCTTAAAATAAGCACTAAACCTTTCTAAACCATCACTAACTTGTTACTCAATTTCTTACAACAATTCCTAACACTTATAACATTTTTCCTTAGATTTCTAAGTGGTATATTATGCCTACTACCTCAACTAACCAAAGTGTTGTCTCTCAAACATTACCACTACTCCAAAAGCATTATTCCTCATAAACACCTCCTTTGCACAATTGCTTCTAATTTCCACAAGTTCACACTTAGACCTTCACAAGGCATTCTTTTTCCTTTTGTTTACCAAAACTTGTACAAGAGTTAACACTTCACATAACATAACCTTGGTGTGTTTAAAACACCCATTTGAGTCCTAAATCCTCCAAGACACTGCCCATGGCATCTTAACACCTAAGAACACCATGATTCACTTTCTTTCACCATCTTGACACTTAACAAATCCTAGTACCTTCTAGGTCATTAAAGCTCATTAAAACACATAAACTCCTTTGTTTATCAACTAAATTTTGCCATAGCTTATCTTGTATACTCTCACACCCAAACACTTATGTTTTCACCTTTAGACAACCAAGAACACTTAATCACTTAATGCACATTCCTTGTACCCAAGCATATTGTTTTTCATCCTTTAACCATCCAAGACATTCATCTTCACAAGAAATGCTCTTTACACACAACTAAACCTTTAAACTACACTACATCACAATATAGTGCATAAACTTAAATTGCTTGGCTCTTAGGCCCTTAAATAACATTAAACTTAAACACTGAATTTCCACATTTAAATGCCTTCAACCTGCGAATACACACAATAATGCTCCCATGTCCTTTTAGTCCACCTTGTGGATAGTTTTCTAGCTCATTTTCCCATTGGCTCTTTAGGTTATTTAATAAGAAAATATAGCTCAATTTCCTAGTACAATAAACCACATTAAGAGAGGTCATTTACCTCTTTGTTTTCCAAGCTTTCTCACTTGTTTTCCCTTGTTTTTCTTGATTGAAAATTGGCAAGGAGCTTTTATGACTTGTCAACCTTCTAACCAATATACATATAAGGGTAATGAGCATTAAGTTTAATACTCAAACTCATAATTAAACCCCAGGTTTACATAAGTGTCTTAAAACACTAAAATTAATGTTTACCTTTGGAATTTGAAAGAGAACTTGAACAAGTGGCAAGATAGGACTCCTCCTAGCCCTTTGAAGTTTGAATTAAGCTAAGAAGATGTCAAGGTAATGCACAATTGTAAGGTGAATTTTCGGTTATACAAGAAAATGAAAGGAAACTTGGTTTTTCTTTGATTTTCTTTACCTTGAAGCATAAGATAATGACAAGGCATGAAAAGATGAGCTCAAGCTCCTTCAATGGTGAATTTCCATGGAACCAAAATGGAGCTTTTGAAGATTTGAAAAGATAGGAATGTATAGCTTACTCTAACTAAGACAACGGTAGTCTCGGAATTGAATTCGGAGCTTGGAGCCATGTGTTACAAGTATTCAAAGATGGAGAATGGCTACTTACTGTAGCAAAACGAGAATGGAGAAGGGAGGATGAGGTTGGAGATGGTGGGAATCAAAAAGAAAAGAAGAGAAAGTGAGGAGAGAGGTAAGTTTTGGAGATATTTAAGTTATAAAGCAAAAGTAAAACCGTGGCCCCTTACATATTAGAGATATATATGGTCTTTGTTGACCATCTAAACAACTTATGTTGACTTATGACTTAAACTAGCACTATTTGAGCACTCTTCACAAACTAAGGCACATATTTGTGAAATTTTTGATTTCCCATTGATCTAGACTTCCTAATGTGATACTAAGTAGTAAAAATGTTGATTAAAGAGTAATGATGGACATTTAGCCACTCAAAACTCATTTACAAGACAATTTTTCAAAAATGTGCTTTAAGGCTCCTTAAAGCACATTTTGTGTTTTAACTTGTTTCCAAGCTTGGTTTTGTTTGGTAATTGGTTTAATATGTTCATTAACATATAATAAGGTCTTGGTAAGCTTATTAGGACTTAACCAAACTTATCCCAAGCTTAGAGCACATTTTCGCCCATATTGGCTTTAAGGTATTTATTTGTGTTTTGTTTGGTTTAATTGTCTACCAAAGTTTTCTAAGGACTTAATTAGCCTTATTAAATCATAATTGAATGTTATAAAGTCTTGGTAGGATCTTTGGGTCCTAACCAAGTTCAGTCCAAGCTTAGTGCATGTTTTTGCTCAAACTGTGTCTTAGTGCTTTATTGTGTTTTTACTATGGTTTAAATTGGTCACTAATGTTTCTCAGGAACTTTTTAGCATTTAACTACCATATTTTAACATTTAAACAACATATCCAGGTTTGGGGTATTTCAAGTGAGGGGCTGAATATCCCCTGTCCTAAAAGGACGTGTTAAACAGTGAGGGGCAGTATATCCCCTGTCCTAAAAGGACGTGACTGGCGGTGGGGGTCATCTCTCCCAATTGGTTTTATTCCATTCTTGAGTTGCTGGTTCTTGGATCTCTTCTTCATTCCTAGTCCTAGTGACTACTTGGGTCTTCCTACTCTTAATCAGAACTGAATCTAACACAAGCAATGGATGTTCACTAACTTATGGTGTGATTTCTTTTAATTGACTAACTTTATCTTTCGGTTATTTATCTCTTTTCTCAACTTGTTATCTTGACTTGGTGATTTTAAAGTGCCTTGTTCCTCTGTGTTGTTTTAAGTGTTTGTCTTCAAGTTATTATTATTTAAAGAGTTATGTTTATAAGTTTATTTTGGAAAATCGTACCAGTTCCATTCCAGGGAACTGACTCACCCCTCTCGGGGTGGGCTGCTTGGTTTTATCTTGCAGGTACGTATTGTTATACATGTGGCCACGAAGAGTATGAGTGATGGGGTTGGGAATTAGGATTTGTGGAGAGTTGATGTATTTTATTATTATTACGTTTATGTTACGTTTTCTCGAGTTCAGACGGTGGCTTTTGTAATCTTATAAGTTGTAATTGGTGAGTTTTGGTGTCGGGTGTTTGGAACCCGATGATCTGTTAACGCCTTTAGTATTTTATTTCCGTTGTAATTAAGTTAAATAGGGGCGTTACATTTCATCTCGTCTTTTCCCTGCTATTCTTCTTCTTGAGCAACTAGTGAAAAGGCCTTCTCCAAAGTTGGGGTTTTTTTTTGCATTGCTAGAATCTGTAATCTAATTGGCAGAAACCTGTGGTTTAACCCCATGAGAAAATGTATCAGTTTGTCTTCATCCTTTGCGTTTTTTATGGATTCGTTGATGCCGCAAGTACAACTGGAGCATGAACACCTCATGGAAGGGCGAGCTAAGTCGAGTTCTCTGTAGATTTTCTTGAGTTTGTTGTAATATATGACCACCAAATCTTCCCCTTGTCTTATTTCTACCAATTCCCGTTTCAGGGAATGTATAACTGCAAGGTTACTATGCTCATACCTCTCGCACAAAGACTCCTAGATTTCTTTGGGGTCGTCACAATACCGAAATCTCAATTACGTTTCCACCCAAAGCTGTTTTGAGCCCAAAAAAACTTCCAGAGATTTGGACCTTTCCCAAGCGGTAATTCGCAAGGTATCCCCTTCATCTGGTTTTTTTACGCTTCCTGTCACAAATCCATACTTGTTTTTTTTTATTTTAATGTTGTGACCATGTCACACTTCCAGTATAAAAATCCAGTGCCATTGAACTTGGGTGCAAGGCTTAGTCCTGGATTCTCAACGGCGTGGACAGAAATTGGGTCATTGATATCAATAATGCTGCTGTTGTTCGAAGAAATTGCTGCCTTCTCCTTGTTGCCAATGTCCGCCATGATTGTAGACTAGGTAGACTGAATGTGTTTGTAATTTGGGAAGGAAAGAAAACTTATGTTCTTGATACCATAACAGAAACCTATGTTTGATTTCGTGTTTGTATGTCGTGTGTAACAAAAACTGAATTGTAAAGCTTTTGATATGAGAAATATAATACTTTTCTGATTATATTCATGTGTAATATGTACCTTGATAATATATATACACCCCAAGATATTAACAAACTGATAAATACGACAAATAAAATCTAAACTGAAGGTAAGAATCTAAACTATATTTATCTTCACTTGAACAAACTTATAATGGACTATGGGCTATAGGCTGAAACCCATTATTCCAATAGATCAACGACCAGTGTTTGTTCCCGAGGGAGATTTTGTGACGGAAGATGTATTTCCGTCCCAGACGGATTACATCCCAGTCGTCCCTTTTAAATATAAAATTCTAATCTAAGCCATTGACTTATAAATGATGTAAAATGGTAAATGCCAGACATAGGAGCTGTACGGTACTGAAATGATATTTATTTTAGTTTTTTTTCTACTTTAACTTGATAAGGGGGCTGATGTGAAACGACAGACAAGAAACATATATATATATATATATATATAGTACGACTAATTTGAATCACTGATTTTAATTTGTGTTTTAAATTTCTTTTCTTTTCCATTTTTTTTAATTTTTATTCTTTTTCATTCTTTATCATAAAAATTTTATATTGTTATAATTTTTAATATATAAATCCAAAATAAAAAAAAATTATATCATTGTTCATCTAAATTCAAGCTCTTTAAAACAAACTTTTTTAAAAAAATTATTTTTACATGTATACGATGATAAACTAAATTGATAATATGATTCATTAATTTTGTATTATGAATCATTAAAATTGGTATTATGATTCATTAAGTAATAATTGGTGAATTCGACATTTTTAACTTTTCTAGGGTGGGTTTTGGGGTGTTTTGGGGGTAGGGTAATCTATTTGAAATTTGTTCTGTACTTTATATTGTAGCAACTAACTCGACAGGTTTTTAGGGTTTGTGGTCCCTAAACCCGCCACTACAAACTCTAAAAATGCCTTCGACGTTTTTAGCTTTACTAGGGTGGGTTTTGGGGTGTTTTGGGGGGTAGGGTAGTCTATTTGAAATTTGTTTCGTACTTTATATGGTAGCAACTAACTCAACAGGTTTTAGGGTTTATGGTAGTGGGTTTAGGGTCGTTAGACCCTAAACCTGCCACTGCAAACCTTAAAAATGTCTTCGACGTTTTTAGCTTTACTAGGGTGGGTTTTGGGGTGTTTTTGGGGGGTAGGGTAATCTATTTTGAAGTTGTTCTATACTCTTTATTGTCGTCAGTGACTCGACAGATTTCCACACCGCAATTATAAATAACGTTTCCAACGTTTTACATAAAGGTGACCACAAATTTAGATAAACATTTCCACGTTTCTAAAATTCCATGATTATCTATAACGTTTCCACGCCACGGTTACATATAAACGTTTCCACTGCATGATTATATATAAACATTTTTATAATTATATGTGATGGTTCCATGACACAATTATTTATAATGTTTCCACCGTTATACATAAAGGAGTCCACGAGTTCAGATAACGTTTCCACCTTTTTATTTAAACATTTCCATGTTGTTATATATACGTTTCCACGTTTTTTAAACGTTTCCCCGTTTCTACAGTTTCATGATTATATATAACGTTTCCATGACATGATTACATATTAACATTTCAATAATTATATATGAATGTTTCCCTGCCACAATACGTTTTCATGATTTATATATAAACGTAAACACGCCATGATTACATATATACATTTACACAATTATATATTCCATGCCACAATTAATTATAACATTTCTACGACACATTTTTACACCACAATCAAGTATAACGTTTCCACCGTTATGCATAAACGTATCCACGAGTTTATATAAACGTCTCCATGTTTTTATATAAACGTTTCCACGTGTTTATATAAACGTTTCCACGTGTTTATATAAACGTTTCCACGTTTCTACGATTCTATTATTATATATAAACGTTTCCGCACCATGATTATACATAACATTTACAACATTATACATAAACTGAATTGTTGGAGTCGACTTTACGTACTTATTAACATTTAATTTTTATATATGCACTACACGATAACTTATAACATGAAGATTACAAAATTAACGTGCAATATTTTTAAAAAATATTATACATCACTTTTTTTTAATTGTGAAAATAATATAAATATTAGTTTGGTATTTTCTATATTAACAACTTTCTTAATTTTAAACAGTTAATTGGTGTATTTTGAATTGTTATACTTCAGTTTTTACATATATGTATCGACAACAAATATTATAAGATTAGAAAACTATAATACAAAGCGGTGTCATTAGTATTTTTCTTTAAAAAAGTATAAATATTTAACTTGGTGTTTTTGCATTAATTCAACTTTTTTAAAAATTTCAGGATATATGTACATCAACAAATATTATCAAATTAAATAAATAATATTTAATAATCATACATATATGAATATAGTCAACTAATTTTTTTATATAATTAGTGAATTATTTTATTAACAATTATATTATTATGGAATGTATTATTAAAAGGATAAAATAATTACACTTAACATTTTTAAAATAAAAAACAAAAACAAATTTGTATAAAAGATGCAGCCTGTCTTGGCTACAAGTGGGTGTAGCTATATATGGCTACATGCCTACATCTGCACGACGTTCTTTTTTTTTTGGGTTAGCGTGCCCAGCGCCTTTTTTTTTGTGTTAGCGCGTCTAGCGCCTCTTTTTTGTCTTTTGTTTTTTTTATTTTCTTTTATAAAATTTATTCATTTTCTTTTTTTATCATTAAAATTTTAAATTATTATAACTTTCAATATATAAGTCTAAAATGAAAAAAAATTATATCATTGTTCATCTAAATTTGAGCTCTTCAAAACAAGACCAGTCATGGATATGTTTTGACAACTTTTTTTTAAAAAAATCTTTTACATGTGTATACCATGATATTTTAATGTTAGGATGTATGTACATATTTTAATGTGAGAATGTACATGTTTTAATGTGACGATGTACATGTTCACATGTGAGAATGTACATATTCTTTAATGAACATCTGTACATGTTTGTATGGTCATATGTACATGTTTGTATGACCGTTTGTACAAGTGTTCTTTCTTATATGTACATGTTTTAATCTAAGGATGTACATATTTAATGATTCGTACAGGTTTATTTGACTATCTATATGTTTTTAATGCGAGGATGTACATATCTTTACGTGAGGATGTACATATTTTAGTGAACATTTGTATTGTATGCAGGGGCGGACCGAGAGGGAGGGCTAGGGGGGCTCTAGCCCCCCCCGAAAATTTTGAAAATTTGTCAAATTACTCTTATAAATTTTTAAAAAATACAATATAATATAAAGTTTTAAAGAAAATTAGTGTCAAAAATTGTTTTAGCCCCCCCTAAACAATTTCTGGGTGTCAAAAAATATTTTAGCCCCCCCTAAACAAGATTTCTGGATCCGCCACTTGTATGACCATCTGTACAAGTTTTCTTTTACGTTCTATGCTTCATACATGTAAAAATATTTTTAAAAAAAAGTTATCAAAATATATCTATGACTGGTCTTGTTTTAAAGAGCTTGAATTTAGGTGAACAATGATATAATTGTTCTTCATTTTGGACTTATATATTAAAAGTTACAACAATTTAAAATTTTTGTGATAAAGAAAAAAATTCAAAACAAAAAAAAAAAAAAATGGAAGTACAAACGTTCCATGTTGAGTGCTAACCTCCCTCCCATTTCTTTTATTTTTATTTGATTAAAATGCCCCCACATGTAGCCATCCTAACTACATTCACTTGTAGGCAAGAATTTGTCTAAAAGATGAGACGTCAATAACAAACAAAAACATTGATAGCATATACCTCATGAATAACACTCTCACTATAAAAAAACAAAATTTACATAATATAAACAAAAGAAAATGAAAAAAAAAAAGTTTCCGTCGTTGTGACGGAGAATGCGGTTCCGTCACATAATCCAAGCCCGTTTGTTCCGTTAGTGACGAAAATCTTAGGTCCGTCACCATTCCAATACAAACGTACATGAGGATTGCTCATAAGCTTTATACATTCCGTCCGTGTTTGCCGATTCGACCCTTCGAGCGATAGTTAGGGACATCTAGAAAGTCGTAGCGGTTTTGAGAAAGAAGTCAACAACCGACACTGGGCGATCTGGATCTACTAAGTGTCTCTCACTTCTTTCAGTTCTGAGCACTGCCCGTCAATAGCAAACTCTAGATTTTCAGATCGTTCTGCTCAGAGAGAAAGGTAGTCATGGATGAGCTCAAATCTGTAATGGAGGAGCACATGAATCAAATGGCTGACCTCGTCCAGAAATTGAGTGCCGAGTTTCGGTCCGGGATGCTACCGGCCTACGAGAATTTGTTGGGCTTCTACCATGCCATTGATTGGAAGGTACATGAATTGGATTTTCAAGTCTTCTTGTTCATTCTTTTTCTTTTCGCCCAATTTATATCTTTTTTCATTTGAGGGAAATATCTGGTTCGTACATTGCTTGTTCCAGTATTGCAGCGGAGTTGGAATTCTCCTGATGATTTTTGGTTTATTTTTCTCTTGAATCGGATGCATGACTAAGTGTTTTTCAACATTTTTAGCTTGGCACGCTGCTGGTGAAGATATGATTTAGGCCTAAGCTGTATTGGTTTGGGGTTACTGTTGCTGTCAAGTTTGGGTTGTTTAGGTGATAGTAGTTAACGGTAAACCTGACCTGTGTTCAATTGTTGGCCGTGTAACGTCTACCCAATGTTTTTTGGGGTTACCGTCGCTGTCAAGTTTGGGTTGTTTAGGTGATAGTAGTTAACGGTAAACCTGACCTGTGTTCAATTGTTGGCCGTGTAATGTCTACCCAATGTTTTTAGCTATTAACCAAGTATTAATTGACTAACTTAGTCGTCTTTGATGATGTGAAGTAGTAATTTCCGTGTGAGTAATTCAGTTACTTTTCTCCTAGAACCAGAGCCTTATATCTATAACTTGGATATAAGTTTCAGTTTCTTCTCAGAGCGTACCAACGTTTATGATTGAGACATTCGGCATCTTTGATTTCTCTAGAATATCTTCGAGCTGATGTTGCAGTATAAACAATTCTGTACTTTCGGGTGCGTAAGTTTACCCCAATGCATTTTACGGGACGACCATTGTTTGGCTTGAACCAACGCAAGTTTTTCTTCTTAATTGAATGCTATCATAGGCCTTCAGTGTAGAGTCCCATGAGCCAGTGCCGTATTGTTGGGTAGCTCTTCTATGTTTGATTACTATCTTTCACCATCCTCGTTTGTCAATTGTGCTTCCAGTTTCGTCTGTCTGAATAGAGCATATATCATCTTCCTTTGACTGAAATTATGAAAATCCAGGCAAGTCAGATCTGATATTCAGTTCTGGGTGAGGGATCAAAGTACATCAAGATTGCTAAGGAAAGGATGTAACCTCTTTCCTGAGAAAAGTGACAGGGAAAAGTTCGGTGTGGTGAAGCAGATATCATATTCAAACTGAAAGCTTAGCCTTTGTATCGAGTAATTCTGAGAGATTGAGATCTCTACAAAAAAAGTAGAAGAGTTCAGATAAAATATTAATTCTGAAATTGTAGAAAGAAAGTCTAAATATTTGCAACTACAAACTGTAAATATCTGTATCAGTAAAGAACTGATATACAATGATAGTTTACTAGGTTCAGCACCAAGCTACAAGATTGTTGGGAGGCGCATGATAGACTTTAGAAAGATGATGTAAAAAAATAAGCTCTGGATGTGTTGCATGAGTAAAGGGTGCAAACCTAATCATTTATGATGCATGTGGCATCATTAAGTTCTTCTTTTAAGGGGGCTGTCAAGAAAAAACGAACTAAAGGAAGAGTTTTAAACACTTTTTGGTGAATTGATAAACATAATCTTTGACCATAGTTCCATATATATAAATTAGTTTTCATAATTTAGTTATAGTTTTACCAGTGAATGTACCCTTCATCAGGCCGCATTGTACTTCACAGTTCAACCACATTATTAGCAGAAGGCTTCTCCAACATATGCTTCTTATCTTTTCTTCATTATCATTAGTAGTCGGCCTTTGAATGGAAATATAGATGATGCAACTTGTATTAGAATCCTTTCACTGTTTGATGAAGTTAATTTTATCATCTGAGTTGATGGATGTGTCTTTTCATGAGGTTGCACCCTGATTTTGTTTTGTCAGGTCTTTTTATCCCTCAAGTTCTATGCATTTAATTGTAAATAAATTACAAACTGATGCTGAGGACCTATCAGTTGAAAGTTATCCCTGACGAAGTGATAGCAGGTGGTTATATAACCTGAGGCTTTTTCATTCGTTTCATTTTATCAATTCCTATTTGTATTTCAAATTCAGGTTTCGGTCATGGTCGCACTGCAGGTGTTGCGTGCAAAACATTGTTGTGGTAGACAACCCTATAATATTGTCTTATTTTACCTTCTATATACATTTTTTTGGTAAAACTTATTATATGCTGTCGGCAGTTTGTTGTTTGCTTTGGCCTACATTCTATTTTGATACATCTCTTGATTTGCATGACAAATTTATTAATGCATATGTATTTTCATCTGTAGGAACCATTTCTAATTGGCTTGGTAGGTTTCCATGTGTTTCTGCTACTTCTGACCATTACTTCAAGGAAGCATATTAATTTTCAAATGTTCTTGTTCTTCCTGGCATGTAAGTTTGCAGCTCTCTGGCATGCAGTTAAAGGACTGAATAGTTACCCCTTTTGCCGTGTCTTCAGTGCCAGACTATCACTTACAGCAAGGAATTTGAGCTCAATGTTTTTCTCTTTTAGCTTCTGACGACCTATTTTCCAATGTGATGATCTGAAGTGATAGGTGTACGTCTTGCTGAAAAGCTCAACACATTTCTGGGTCAACACTGGAAAAGCTTTGCTACTCAGAACTACTTCGACGCACACGGGATATTCCTGTCAACTCTTTGGTCCGGTCCTCTCCTCATTATCTCAATGATAATTTTGGTGAGTGTTCTGAAGTATTAGCTTTCCTTAAAATCTTTGATATTTGTTCTTTGTGTTTATTGGTGTTCATGTGGCGTCTCTATTGTCCATTGACGTTATTGCTTGGGTGACGAGCAGACAACATATTTACCAGCAGATGATAAGGTTGTAGGGAAAATAACCTTGATTATGTCTTTTTATAATTTCTCTATGTGCAGATAAACACCCTCTTCTCGTTGTGCCATCTTGTTGTGCGGTGGAAAAGAGCTGAACTGAGACACCGAGCAAAGCTTGCTGCTGACAAAAAAGAAAGTTAGATATGTACTGTTGAACTCTAGGACTATTTACCATGACCTTGACTAGTTCCTCAATTTTGTGCGAAAATTATGAGGTCAACTACTGAAGATGATTTTGGCATCTCGTCTTTGTTGAAGAGAAAAGGTTAAGCCACACTGTTGTAGCTGACACAATTGGACTTCCGACTTCTGCAATGTTGTGATGCTTTTTCAGGGAATTTCCGCTTGTTTATTGCTGCTGATCTTCTGCACGGTATGTGTACTCATAAAAGCTCCATAGCTATCTTTGACTACATATATAATGATACAATTTATATATAATAAATATACAGATTTTGTAAGCTTATCATACAGTTCAGGAAATCAGTATGTACATCACCTACAATTTCAGTAATATTAATATTGTAATTTAATATAATCTTTATATGTATCCATATAGTTACAAATTACCTTAGCGTATATTTGTTTCTACTATATTCTGCTATTAGGTGACATAAACAATGGCGAACAACTTCAAAATGAGACAATCCTTATGTGTGTTTTTTTAATTGGTACGTTTTTATTTGGACTTTATTCGCCATTTGGTACTCTGGCGAGGATATTCCCTCTGCTGTACAACCAGATTACTGGTTACATTTCGTTACATTTGTAGCCCCCGATCAAAAAAAAAAAAATTAGGTAATCAACTAGAAAAGCAAGGCTTTCCGCCTTCATCGTTTGCATCCTACTTTCCGTGGATCAGTCGACTTCTTTTTCTCAACAGCAATTATTCATCACTAGGGATGGCAATGGGTCGGGTGGACCATCACCCGCACCCATCACCCGACTTTATCAGCTCCACCCGTACCCGATCCGTCACTCGTTATGTATCACTTGTCACCCATTTCACCTGTCACCCGTGGGTGAAACAGGTGAACCCGTTTACCCGTTTATTTTCCTTGTTCCTTGTTCGGCGTCAATTAGGTTTGCAAAATTACTATGAGTGACGAGAGATAATAGAGACGCAGAGCATGTAAGTTCCATGTTCGGTGGTTAGGGTTGCAAAATTACCTTCAGAGAAGAGAATGAAAAATTGTGCATAGCATGTATGTTCCATGTTCTCCAGTTAGAGTTGCAAATTTACCATAAGTGAAGAGAGAAAATAGAGGTGCAGAGCATGTATGGTTCATGTTTGTCGGTTAAGGTTGGGAAATTACCATCGATGAACAGAATGAAAAACTGCGTAGAGCATGTAAGTTCCTTGTTCTCCAGTTAAGGTTGCAAAATTACTGAAAAGAAGAGAGAAATTAGAGGCACAAAGCATGTATGTTCCATGTTCACGGTTAGGGTTGCAAAATAACCTTCAGTGAAGAGAGAAAATCAATGCACAGAGCATCTATGCTTCATGTTCGCCAGTTAGGGTTACAAAATTACCTTCAGTGAAGAAAATTAAAAACAGCGCATGGCATGTATGTTAGGGTTGCGAAATTACTGAGTGATGAGAATGAAGAATGACGCAGTTTCGTAGAGCATGAATGTTCCTTATTCACTAGTTAGGATTGCAAAATTACCGTAGTAAAGGTGAATGAAGAATAGTTAACCACTCAATATATTAATATATATATATATATTATATTTATGTGGGTGAGCGGATCGGGTGAACGGGTCGGGTGATGGGTGGAAAATGTTCACCCGTCACCCGACCTGCACCCGCACCCGTTTCACCCGTCACCCGTTTTTGGCGGGTTTTTCACCCGGTTTAGCGGGTCGGGTAGCAGGGTGAAGCGGGTACCCGCGGACCCAATGCCATCCCTATTCATCACCAATGTAAATGTTATATACAACATGGTGTAGTTCGATATTGGGGTTGTTGAAAGCTTATCAAGATAAATGTTATAAACAAAACACTTGGGTATAGCCTGCTTTCTTGATAGTTTGAATGATTGTAACTTCAATAACAAAACCTTATATGACAATTCTGTTATTTATAAATCATATTGCATGAAAGCGTTTTAGAAGTTGGCATTGGTGCCACCTTCCTTGGTGTCATTTGTTGTCTTTTTCCATCTTTGTTTTTTTATATAATTTTAAAATGTTGTTTATTAAATGTAAGTCCAAATAAAACATATCGTTCATCATAATCGATCTCTTTAAAATAAGACTCAACATGAATATGTTTTGCTAAATTTAAAATTTTATACTTTTTATAAGTACATATGTTTTAAGATTCACTATGAACCTTTCATTTATTGAAAGTGAATCATTAGTTTGAAAAAAGTGAATCTTATGTTTGAGAAAAATGTGAATCATTTGTGTTTTTAAATATGAACCTAAGCCCTGTACAACAAACCTTAAAAATCTCTTTGGCGTTTTTTTTAATTCCCTAGGGTGGCTTTTAGAGTGTGTGGTGTAGGATAATCTTTTTTTGAAGTTGTTATATATTTTATAATGTCGTCACTAACTCGACAATTTTTTAGGGTTTATGGTTTAGGGTTTAGGGTCGAACTACCCTAAACCCTGCACTACAAACCCTAAAAATACCTTTGACATTTTTTAGCTTTCCTAGGGTGGTTTTTAGATTGAGTGGTGTATGGTTTATCTTTTTTGAAGTCAATCTATACTTTATATTGTTGTCACTTACTCGAAAGTTTTTTAGGATTTGTGGTTTCAAGTTTAGGGTTGTTAGACCCTAAACCTTGCATTACAACCCCTACAAATGTCTTCGACTTTTTTAGCTTTTCTAGGGTGGTTTTTAGGTTGGGTGGTGTAAGGTAATCTTTTTGGAAGTCATTCTATACTTTATATTGTTGTCATTGACTCGACGGTTTTTTAGGTTTGTGGTTAAGGGTTTAGGGCCTAAATCCTGCACTACAAACCCTAAAAAAGCCTTTGACGTTTTTTAGCTTTTCTAAGGTGGTTACTTTATATTGTCGTCACTAACTCGATAGTTTTTTAGGATTTGTGGTTTTGGGTTTATGGTCTAACCCTAATTCCACTACAAACCCTAAAAATGTCTAGCTTTCCTAGGGTGGTTTTTAGGTTGGGTAGTGTAGGGTATTCTTTTTGGAAGTCGTTCTATACTTTATATTGTCTTCACTAAATCGACAATTTATAGGGTTTATGGTTTAGGGTCTTAGACCCTAAACCCTAAAGTACAAACCCTAAAAATGTCTTTGATATTTTTTAGATTTCCTATAGTAATTTTTAGGGTGTTTAGATCCTAAACCCTAAAGTATAAACCCTAAAAATGCCTTCGATATTTTTTAGATTTCCTATGGTGGTTTTTTAGGGTGTGTGGTGTAGGGTAATTTTTTCTGAAGTCTTTTTATACTTTATATTGTCATCACTAACTCGACAAATTTCCTTAATCCCTAAACCACAGACCCTGAAAATTTCTTAGACGTTTTACTAAATTTATGACAGTAAATAATAATCATTTTCATATTATTATCAAAGAATATTCATTTTGTTAATGAATAAGATTCACTTTTAAAATACGTAATATACACATTACAAAACATAAGATTTTAAATTTACCAAAACATATGCATTATGAATCTGGTTTTGAAGAGCACAAATTATGATGAACAATGGTATATATTTTTTTTATTTTTGCACTTATATTTTGTAAATTATAACACTTTGATTTTTTTTCTTACACAACCGACCAGGATGTGACACATGGCGCAAAAGGTGGGTGACTGATGTGAATTTTTTCCTCCTCACGAGCGTACAAGAAACACATTCTGCTATATTTTTTTTCAAATTTTCCTTATAATACTATTGCACCAGTAAGATTGTTACATATGGCAGTGGTGATGTAGAATTTCCTTTTTCTCTAGACCTACATGAGCTAGCCATGAATTTCATTCCTCTGAACTCGATTTATATAAATTTTGCTATAATGAAATCTATATGCATTTTGCTATGATTCAATATCTTATGAAATGTTATGAAGGCTGTAACCCTCATGTTTTGAACACAATAAAGATCACAAAGTCCAAGAAGCATCGAAAAAGGAGGAAAAGAGGTCCCCTAGAGAATAAATGATCATATTTACTCAAAAATCAAAGGATGAAAGAAGAAAAATTATAGAAATAGAACAACATTAGGCCATCGGGATACGTTCAAGCCATTTATGCTTGGTGTTAGATAACTTGTACTTCATTAAGATGAAAACCTCATGATTAACTTGACGTTGGATAATGGTCCTAAGACCATATTGACTTTTAGTGTGTCAGCCTGTTTGTGCCATATTTAATCCAAAGACCACACATTGTTAAGGTTAGGGAGCTCACTACACGTAATAAGTGAACCACATGTGCTTTCAATAATGAGAATCAAACCAAGGATGCTGAGGAGGCTGACGTGATTGGTAGCGTCATTCGTAGCAATTTTCTTGATTCCGAAAAGAGGAAAAGGTATTCACTAGTCTTTTGAACATGCTCACAAAACTTACATATGTTCAAAAGTGCAATGCCTAGCTTGAAGCTTTTCAACCAGTTTAAGGTGACCTATGAGAGCAAACATGAGTTTGGCTTTCAGGATGACTAAATCATTTCATTCTAACAAACAACATACAAGAGAAGAGGCAAAATGAGGGATTAAGTAAAGAAATAAGATGATCTGAAAGGGTGCCACAAGCCTAGAATGACCAAGTGAGTTTCATAACGTAGTATCATCCTGTCTACTAAATGAAATCTACATAGAGTTACATCTTAGATAGATTTATTTAATCCAAGTCTTTCTAAGTTGTGGGAAATGGCCCAAATAGTCAAAAAGAGAAAGCAACAATTGAATTTATAAAATTCTATAAGCCATGGCCCCTTGAAATCTTCTTGTTGTGATGATTCTCCAGTTGACTGAGATTGAGTTATGAATAATTATCTTCTCTGGATTAAAAGAAAAGAACAAAGATCTTAATGATAAGTTTAACATCACATCATAATCATGACATTAGAACCACAATACCTCATAATACCGCAAATGTCATATTGGAAGAGAGAGATGATGATAACTTTCTTAAAATAAGTTATTCTTAGAATGTTATCTATTAGGGGGTTGAAATAACAACTCATGGGTTTCCTCGATGCCATGAGAGTCATAAGATACCGTAAAAAATACCTTCATCAAGGCCTTGGTATTGAAAAAAAATATTATTAATGTCATTAAGGCATCGTCCCACATGAAAAGATGAGGGATATGAAGATGCTTACAGCATGGGAGGTAGCAAAAACTAGATTTTATTTGGATATAATTAAGGAGTTTCTGTAATGACCCCAAAACCACCTTGGTTGAGAGACCGTTACACGTCGCGTGCTTATTACCTAAGACACGCAAGGCTACACTAGCGAATCCCCAAAACAGAATCAAATACTCATATATATTAATCAAACGAAGATTACAAAGCTTGTTTTACAAGTTACAGAGTGGACGCTAAATAAATATAGAGGGCCACTAAGCTGGCATTACAAATACAAATCCGAAAACCAACACAAAAAGGTAGAAGCAGAATCCTCCAACCAAGAGCTAAAACCTACAAATCAGATGGAAATAGGGGGAGCCAAACTATAGCTCAGTAGGTGATAAAATTCATCAACTGAGCATGCTCAAAGCAAACACTGAACATATATATATATATATATAAGCGCTTAGCCAAAGCAAAATTAGAGACAAAGGGAAAGTCTTTCAAACATAATGAAGTCTAAAACAAAAGGGTCTAAGCGATTGGTAAAACAAATACTTAACAGCGGAAGGCAAACTGAAACCGAAAGCTTATAGAATCAAAAGCATAACAAGTTCAGAAGCTTAACCAAAAGCAGAAGCTTAACAAGATAAGAAGCTTTACGAGATTAGAAGCTTAATGAAATCAGAAGCTTAACGAAATCAAAAGCTTAGCTAAAATCAAAAGTTATCAAAAGACATAAAGCACACAGTAGACCATCTGAAACCAAATACAGATAGAGCAAATAAAAGCCGATCATTTACAAAAAAGAGGTGTTCAAAAGATAAAAAGCACATAACAGTCTGTCAGAACTCATAAACAAACAAAACAGACGGAAGCAGAACAATATACAAACTGAGGGGGGGACAATAGTGCTCAATACATACAAACAGAACGGGAAAGGTACCCGTAATCAAAACGGGAAAGAAACCCGTGAACAGAACATGGGAGACACCTGTGAACAGAATGGGGGAGACACATGTGAGAGATTTACAAAAGGGCATCCTATGCAGCATGCTACTGGATAGCTAGACCCGGCCATCCATGGCTCAGACACAGAGAAGACTAGGTCCAAGAACATAAGCTTTTAGAACAGATCAAAACTTTATGCAGAACAGAATGGAAATCTTTATCAGAATAGAGTAGAAGATGGAGGCTTAGCAAAATAGAACAACAGCTTACAAACGGAGCAAAAGTCTTAAGCAAAACAGAAGTCGTGAAACCGACTTGCAAACAAAAAGGTCCAACGGAAGTTAGAAGTTGAAACACGCTTTCATAGCAAATTGAAGGTCAAAGGCATATCCAAGGCTTTCAAAACAAAATATACATAAACACGTGCTAAAACATGTTAAAACAAATAGTACTTGCTGAGAGGAACGCAACGCCGTAAATGACACTCAAAATAGAGATCAAATGAAGAAGTTATGTGAAATTAGAGGCGTGTCCAGACATAAGTCCAAACCTACAAGTCCGGATGCATGCCGTGACACAAAACATAGGTGTCTAGACATGTGTCCAGACTTAAAAGTTTGGACACACGCCAGACCTGAACCTATAACACGTCTGGACTTACGTCCGGGGCACAAGTCCGGACGCAAGTCCAATTTAAAAACATAGAAGGGTGTCCAGACTTCTATCCACCCTACGGTCCGGATAGAGTCCGAAAAGTGAAATACTCGCGTCCGAACTTGTGTTCGGGCTTGCAAGGTCGGACACAAGTCGAACTGCAAACCTGACTGAAATACCCCAAACCTTAATATATTGATGAACTATCTAATTATATTATAATAAGGCTATAACATGCCTTAGAAACATTAGAAAAGAGTTAAACAACAATGTACACAAAAAAAAACATACCTTAAGCGTTTAAACCGAAAACGCACCTTAGAGCACGAAAATGTGCTTTAAGGAAAAATGTGCCTTAGGAATTTGTACATGGAACTAAAAGGCTAATGAGCCTAAATACCAATAAGTAATAAGGGAACAACAATAAAATGGTCATAGGAACCATTACGTGTACACACAAATTAAGTATACAAGTCCACACAAAAACCGATACTAAACTGACGAAAGTCAAGGAGACACCACTAAACGACTTGGTTTAAATTGGAATGAGCAACATGCTATTTCACGAAAAAAGTATCTAAAGGTTTTAAATGTACTAAGAACACATTTAAACTAGCCAAAACAAATTGCATAATCAATGTGAACCCGGAAGCACATAAAATGTGTTTTAAGGCATTTTTGGGCTATGTAACATACCTAACACATGGTATAAGTCATTGTGAACGAAATTAATTCATCAAATGTTACATAAATACAAGGTAAAACAAAAAAATCAGATCAAAAGAGGGATAGGGCTGCCGACATGAGAGGGGTGAGTCACCAAGTTCAATTTGCTTTTAAAATCACTATTTCAACTACTAAGACTTTCATTAATTGCCAAAGCATCTTGTCCCCTTAGTGAATCATTAATCAGACTCTTACGTGTCATATGAGAGCTCCCAAGGTTGTAGCTCCTCCTCTCTTTGAAGAAACAACACAAAACAATCCCAATGTTCTTAGTTTTGAGCCTTAAAGAACACTTTTCCTTGTAGAAATCATAACTTTCTCGTTGTAACTCCAAATCACAATCTTGATAGCTCGTTGGAATCCTCTTTTCAAGAGATTTACAACCATAGTTCATGAGCCCCAAGATTCTCAGGAAAAACCACTAAGAAGTGCCTTTGATTCTCGAGGTAAAACATTGCCTTCTTGAAAACTTCTTGTTCTTTGGTTTTTGTTACAACCGATTGGCATGGGATACTAACCCATCTTATTCTTCATCTTATTGTATAATTTTGGGGACAATTCCTTTAGCAAATTGCTGGCAAAATTTCTAAGGAATTCAAGCTTAGATTTTAAGCTAAAAGTTTAATATACAAGGTAAATCCTACAACTACCTATTTCATGGTTCTAAATGTTGATCTATATATGATCTAACCTATTGTATACTTTTTTTATAATTGCCGAATTTATTAGGTGTTAGATTTAATTTTTGGCACCTAAAATGTTAATATTTTGTAAATCTAAAATTAGATTTACAACCCTTATGATATAAACTTTAATATAAGCTATCATAATATATAAGAAAAGTTCATATACTATAATTTAGTGGGTGGCCGAAAATTAAGAGAACTTAGGTGAGTTAGGAAAATTATATAACTAAGTTAAATTAAAGGAATTAGTATATTTAAGAGTAATATGTAAAAATTTGAGAAGTTTTAGCTATATATTATAATTGCCAAAAATATATATGAGTTATTATGAAATTTATGAAGTTTAGATGATGGGAAAATAATTGTAGGATTAAGTTTACAATTTATAAAGAGTTTATAAGTATTACTAGAATTTATAAGGTTTTTGGTATATTTAAAGTTAATAAAAGATAGTATATGTATACTACAACTTTAGATAATTAAATCTAGATTAGTTTAGAGATGTTTAATTTGATTTTTGATGTTCAAAAATCTGTAGGAAAATTAGTTACGAAAATTAGAAATTAATTAGAGTTAAATTGGTTAATAAATGAGTTAGGATAAAAGAAAGGACCACAAGGGTAAAATGGTAATTTCCCTGGTCAAACGTGGTCAAACTTGGTCAATGACAGTTTGTAAAATGTTTAGAGGAGCTAGAATAAAAATTTGTAGCAAAAGATTAGATATTAAAAGGATAAAGGAATAAAAAGTTGAGTTAAATTAACTTTAGGGGTAATATTGTAAATAATGAAAAGTTTGGGGGTTTGACCATAAAGGACTGGTCAAACTTGGGTATATTTTGGTAATTGACCAAAAGTATAAATGAAATTAGTTAAGTAAGACTTTGGAAGAAATTAGAAATAAAAATAACAAGTTTAGAACTTATTATGAATAAAATAGAGATTAAGAGAAAACTAAGGGTAAGTAATGTAAATAACACATTTTTATGTGTTTAGAAGGTTAAGGAAATTAAATAAAGAATTTAGAAACAAGTTGTAAAAGAAACAGAGTTAAGACGAGGTTAAACGAGACCCGTATATAACTTAAGGTATACGAGGGGTATACCCGTAATTTAATAAGTATAGGAGAAATCAATACTTAAGGTATTTCTAATGAAAGTACAAGTTATATTAGAAAAAGAAATAAATACGTATGATACGGAATATCATACGGACGTATACGAAAAATTTTAGTGTACATGAATAGTACTCGTATGCGTGAATAGTATACGTATACATGAATAGTGAATACGTATACATGAATAGTAAATACATATACATGAATAGTAAATACGTATATAAGAATAGTCAAATACGAGACGTATATGTGAATAGTAAAATACGTATACGTGAATAGTAAAATACGTATACGTGAATAGTAGAATACGTATACGTGAATAGTAAAATACGGTGAATAGTGAAAATACGAAAATTAAGTTATTTACCACGCCGTCCTAATGAACTATAGGAGCAGAGTAAGGTGACCTGAATAGTCGAGACGTCATCCAGGAGTGGACAAACGTCGATAGGCTAAGGTATGAGATTCTTATAGCTTGTTTGCTAACGAGGTCTACCTCGGTTTGTGTGCTATGTGTTATTGTGATACGACTCAACAGGATTAAGCATGAAACCGATTTATTGTATTGTTATTGTGCGTACATTGCACACTAACACGATTTGATTCAGAGCTTGTTCATTAACTATGTTTAGTAACAATTGTATAAGGTTACAAATACTCCAAGTTGTTAGTAGGTTATTACCGAGAGAGGTTTAACTAACCAATTGTCAATGAGACTTCAACTAACTGGAACTTGTGAGGAGAGGAATCCGGGACTGACTCCGGTCATGCATGTTTAGGTTAGGAGGTCGGCATCTGTATCAGATCTGTCTTCCGCATATGGCTCATCTACGACTTGTCGCCTAGGGTCGACAAACAGACCCGACCAGCTCGAGTGAACAGTTTGAGGTGGGAGGCAAATTCAGGAGGCGCGGGAGGGTCAAGCCTACACCCCTCATAACTTAAGAATTAATGTTTATTAAACCAGTGAAGCTAATAACTCATTGGCTAGGGTTACTTTGACCCGACAAAAATAAACATATCAGTTAGAGAACAACCAGTTCTTTTAGGAGTATGGTTGACACTTATAAGGTATGGTCAAACACGAGAACCAAACAATTCTCAGGCCTCAGGAGTTAGGAATCTAACTTACTCATTGATGGGCGTCCATTACGACGTTCGATTTATTTGAGCTGTGAATGTTTCACATAAATGTGTTGTTGTTATTGTACTTCTTATTATTATTTGTGTGAATAATCAACTGCATGTATACGACAAAGTAGTCATGTGTGGCCTTGATAGCTTGTGGGCTGCACGTTTTCTGTACCAGCCATGTGCTAAGCCCCTTGGGGCCTGTGATTTAAACTTTGCAGGTAGGTGCCAGACGAGGACCCAACCTGAGAGTAGGAGTGGGTAGAGCACTAAGGGTTTAATTTGCATTACGAGGTGTGCCTGTACACTCATTTTATAAACTGTGGCAGTAAGTTGTAATAATAGTAGAGATACTTCGAACTCGGTATTGTATTTTGTTTTAAGACTTTGTACGCACTTACGTTCGGTACACTCGGGTCCGTCAGACCGTAGCTTGAGACTGGAATAAGCCTAGTTAGTCACGTGGGTGACTAACGACGGTAACACCAACTTTTAGTATTTTCTTCCGCTGTGTTGTAATATTGTT
Organism: Limonium bicolor; assembly: GCA_023374045.1. Classification (NCBI taxonomy): domain Eukaryota; kingdom Viridiplantae; phylum Streptophyta; class Magnoliopsida; order Caryophyllales; family Plumbaginaceae; genus Limonium; species Limonium bicolor. The sequence goes on along the minus strand of CM041777.1, from coordinate 227,546,348 downwards.
GCAGGTTTGTTATGTGATGGTTCAGGTTTAGCAGTTGGGGTGTTACAAAAAGTGGTATCAGAGCGTAGTTACGCTCTGATGACTAGAGTTACCGAACTAGAGTAGGTACCGAGTTAGAGTAATAGTCATGGGTTTGGGTGTGAGATAGTAGTGTGAGCTGAGTTAGATAACCACCAATAAGGGTAGAGTATCTTACTGTTTAGAGGATGTTATAAACGCTTAAACCAAAGCCTTTGTAATCACGAGCTTACTGTGTATTTATACTTATTCAGATGTCAGGAAGAAGAGGACGAGGCCGAGGCCGTGGCGAAGAAGGAGATGAGGCTATTGAGATCCCGGGTGGACAGACAATAGCTGAGATCGTTGCTGCCGCCCTGGGGCACATGGGCTATCAGCCCGGTGCGGGACTGCCTGCTCTACCACCACAGCCCCGGGAGCCAAACTGGGTGAAGAGTCTCGCTGACCTTCGACCCCCACCGTTTAGAGGGGAGACAAACCCCACCAAACTTGAGGCGTACATCTCAGAGCTGGAGACCACCTTCGAGACTCTTGATATACCTGCGGGAGCCAAGGTAAGACTTGCTGCGTTCTACCTGAAGGATGCGGCAGGCGATTGGTGGAAGCTAGTTAGGGCCGATCATGTGGCCAACCCCAACTTCGGCTGGGAGCAGTACGCGGCCTTGCTGAGAGCCAAGTACTACCCCACCCATGTCCAGACTAAGAAGCGTTTAGAGTTGGACGCGCTGAAGCAGACTGACAAGATGACGGTGGACGACTACTACTCTCAGTTCACCGCTCTTATCCGTCTTCTACCAGGATTGGGATATTCAGACCAGATTCTGGTCGACCGCTTTTATGGCGGGCTGAGTCACCGACTACGCTATGGCATGGGCCCGGCAAGCTACACTACCTTGCAGGTAAAGAAAGTTGAGATTAGGTTGAAGTGAATGAACGTTATATGAGAATGAATGTGCGACTGATATTTTTAAGAGCAGGAGTGCTATCATGCCGCTGCTAAAGTTGAAATCACCGTCCAGCTGAGGGACGAAGATCAGGCACTGAAGAGAAAAGTTGCTGGAAATAGCTCTGACAATCAGGGGCAGGGGGGACAGAAGAAAGGTAAGTACCAGCCCCCACCCCAGAAAGGCTCAAAAGGTAACCAACCTAAGGCTGCTGAAGAGCCACAAAAGCAAACCTACGGCATAGCAGCGAAGCCTCTACGCTCGCCTGCACCAAAGGGTAACAATTAACTCCTTAAATTGAGTTAACAGTCACATATCAACCTTGAAATTCAATTACTAATGTTGTAAGCAAACAGGTACTGAGACCGGCAAGGGGACCGGCGGGGGATATAAGCATCGTTACAATTGTCGCAGGTGCAACCAAGACCACCCTGGAGTTGATTGTGAAGGCAATAAGGTGGAGTGGAATTTCTGTGGTGTGTTCGGACACCGAGCTTTCGAATGTTTCAGAAACCCCGAGAGTAAAGCCTATAGACCTGGGTGGAAGGGCAAGAGCAAGGGCGTGGCCGCTCCGAACCCTGGAACCGACGGTTCAAAGGTGATACAACCAGCTGCTAACAGGGGACCCCGGGTTGTCCAGCGATCAGGGCCGCCTGCACTACATATAGTGGACCAGGAAGACGAGGCTGAACCCTCATCGAGACCAGGTACCACTACAACCTATTAGGGATAAAACTGTATGCTTATCGCATTTCATGCATGAATCAGTGACTATATGTTTTGAGTGAGTTTCTAGTTAGATAATTAGAACTCATGTAAGATAAATTATTACCACCTTAGGAAACTTCAACATTTGTTATCCAATACCTTCAACACCTAGCCTAGAAGAGACTGACCTAAAGATTCACGAATTCCCAAGGGAGCAGCGTCAGGTCATCCGGCCAGGTATGATCTTATTAAAAGGATACTTGTCACCAAAGGCACAAATCGCCATCATCAGGAGATGTAGCCAGCTAGGAGTAGGACCGGGAGGTTTCTATACACCGGAATACCCTGGAGGATCGAGAATGAAGCTAAGAATGATGTGCTTGGGTAAGAACTGGAACCCTTACACCAACACTTACCAAAAGACAAGAGCAGTGGATGGAACAACACCACCAGAGATACCTGAGGAGTATCATACAGTTAATACACAAGCCGTAGGGATCACTCAACAACTTGAGGCAGATCCAATCCCGAACCTTGAAGCAGACCTCTGTATTATCAACTTCTACGAAAAGGAGGGTGTGAGCCTCGATTTTAAACCCTATCCTATGTTGATTAAGTTGATTAAGATCTAGTCGGTTTTAGGTCCACTTATAACCTAAGATTAATAACTATGTCATATAACAATAATTATTAAAACCTAAGCTAGCTCACTGGAACCTATTGTGAGTCGCCACCTAATTTTTACCTAGATCAAATTAGGAAAGGAGAGTTCGGGTTCAGGGGCTTGATATTCAACTTAATTAGGGTTCAATTACTTTCATTACCCATAGAAGTCGTTTTTCCTCTACTTAGTTTAATTACGGCTTGTTACGAGTCGTTTTTAACCTAAGTGCGCGCTTATGTTTTTTTTATTTTTTAACGCTTTTTGACAGAAAATTAAAGTGGAAATTAAAATACCTAAACTAGGGTTTTGGAGGCAGAATTAGGTCAAATTTTGTTTCCGTCCGTGGCTACGGACCTAATGTCCGAACCCACGGACCCTAGTTAACCTAATTATACAGAAAAGTCAAATTTAAACAGAAACAAGATTTTGAAAAGTCCGGGGCCACGGACAGGACGTCCGTGGGCCCGGACATGTTTTATAAAACCCTAACTTTTGAAAATAAAAATATCCCGCCACCGTCCGGGGGCGTCCGGCTTTCGGACAGAGCGTCCGGGACCCGGACATAGCGTTCGTGGGTGCGGACCGCCCTCGGACGATGGCGTTTAGGTGGCTCCCGACGGTGTTTCTGGCTCAAATTTTATGGGTAGGTAGCCTGAAAGATTCTAGACACGTTAGTGATCGAAAGTTTACAATTTGAATTCGAAATAAACACGAACTTAGCAAACAAGTTATTAGGCAGAAGCGAAAACAAACGCTAATTCAGAAGCGGTAAAAAGTCAATTCGACTCCAAATTTTAACACAAAGTAGTTAAAGTTGAACAAAGTCAGAAAAACATGATTTCAACCTGTTTTACCTTCGGATTTAATGAGACTCTTCACATCGGGGATCTTTTGGTGCTTCGTTGATGCCGGTTCTGGATTGACTTCGAATTAAGCTTTTGACTCCTTCTTCTTTATGCTGCTAAGGACGTTTCTCTTCTGTTTTTGTGGTGGTTTTGTGTGTTTTTGGTGCTTGGAAGTTCAATGGGAGAAGAAAGGATGAGTTTTTGGTGATTTCGGGGTGATTTCTGCAGTGTTTCGGTATTGATTTGAGGCTTGGAAGTGTAAAAACGTGGGAAGAAGGTTTGTGGCTGTGTTTTATGACTTTGGAAGTGTTCCCCCCTGCCCTAGGTCGTTTTTGGAAGGTCCTTTTATAGAAGAAGCTAGGCCATGTTGATAGAACAAGATCTTTATCTAAAACACTGATTTTGTGCTCTAAGGGAATATGATTTTTTAGAATATGCTACAGGCCGAGAAAAATTATGAAACTTTAACTGAAGATAAATAATGATTTTTAGGAATTATGAGAGTTGGAATCAGGTTATTTCGATACATAACCGATTAGATAAAAATCTCACAATCTAGAATCTCCCATAATTCATAACTTATTATTGGAAAGTGAAAATAACAAAATTCCAACGGCATTAGTCTCTAAAAATCAGCCTCTATGTTTTGTTAAAATTTCATGACATTTTGTTTTGATTTCAGTATTTTCCAAAGGAGAGAGAAAATTGTAAAAATGATTGAATTTCTCTTTTAAATTTTGGGCTAAGGTTCCAAATAAAATAATTTCAGGTTTATGACTGTATGTAGTCATGCTAACCATGTGACAATTTAATTTTAATTTTGGAAACCTTTTATTTCTATTTTGAGGTTATTTCATGTGTTAATTATTAATGAAATTAGCTTATAATATGAATTAAAAGCTTAATTTCCAGAATAAATATTATCTGAAAATGATGAAATACCTTTCATAATGACTATGATATTTGGGAGTGTTTGGAGGTTATGAACAAGTCATATGAAAAATAGAAAATCCCAAAAATGTCCTTGGAAAACCCCGTCTTGGTGCATTTTGACCGTTTTGCCCTTGTCTTTGCATTTGTGTGCTTGAGCCTTTTCCCGGGGGTCAAAATTTTGGGTATAACAGATTGCCCCCCGTCAACTAGACTTTGTAATGAAGATGAAAAGACTAGTTGATGCTTGAGTGATATCCCAAAAATTTTGCCCGACTTTGTTATGTCTATTCCCTCTTTTTTCTTTGAAATGCTACCGAAAACCCTGGATTTTGTCGAGCTATTCTGAGGCGCTGACTACCTAAAGTGATGAAATGTTGTCGGACTATTCTAAGGCGTCGACTACCTAAAAGCAAAGATAAGATGATATGCAGATGCGGGAATGATGCGGATGATGCCGATATGCTAATGATGTTGTTAGTGCTGATGATGTTGATGATGATGTTGATGCTGATGATGTTCGGATGCTTCTAGGGACCGAAACCCGTGCCAATGCTCCTGGCTGGACCCAATGTGGACTTATTGCCATCGCCCCCCAAGCCGGTGTGTAGGGATAACTCCTGGTAAAAACCTTGGGGACTTATTGCCATCGCCCACCATTTGTTGATCCCAAAATAAGTTGACATCGCATAGGAGGATTTATTGCCATCACCTCGCCAACTTTTCTATCGCCAGGTCTTGTGACGCGCCTGGATAATGCAACTAGGTCTTATGACGAGCCTATATGAATGAGATGAATGCAATGTGTTTAATGAGAGTGGGTAAGCTAAAAGGTCTTACTACGAGCCTAAAGGAATGCAACTAGGTCTTATGACGAGCCTAAAGGACGGTTCTAGGTCTTATGACGAGCCTAAGGGTTGGATCTAGGTCTTATGACGAGCCTAAGGGTTGGATCTAGGTCTTATGACGAGCCTAAAGGTTGGATCTAGGTCTTATGACGAGCCTAAAGGTTGGATCTAGGTCTTATGATGAGCCTAAAGGTTGGGTTCTTCTACTCGGGTGAGTTCTGCTACTCTGGTGAGTTCTTCTACTCTGGTGAGAATCTGTATCTCTGAAGAATTTGTATCTTCGGGGCGAGAATCTATATCCCTGAAGAATCTGTATCTTCGGGGCGAGAATCTGTATCTCTGAAGAATCTGTATCTTCGGGGCGAGAATCTGTATCTCTAAAGAATCTGTATCTCTGAAGAATCTGTATCTTCGGGGCGAGAATCTGTATCTCTGAAGAATCTGTATCTTAGTGGCGAGAATCTGTATCTCTGATCTATGATGAGTAGTCTCGTACGGATGGATGCAAGGTAAATTTTATGCAAACGATCATGATGAAAGTTGATTATGAAAGTGACAAACGTGGCAATGATGATGTGCATGTCAAAATACAATCAAAGCGTATGTAAGAAACTTGTCCAAAACAAGAAATCGTTGGAAAATGTACCAAACATGGCAATGTTAAGGATCAAAAATTGTCCAAAGCAAGACATTTCTAGAAAGTGTGCCAAATATGGCCATGATGAGGTTTATGAAACCGAAGTGTTTGAAGGAAAGTTGTTCAAGACAAGAAATTGTTGAAAGAGGTGCCAAATGTGGCAGTGTTTGAAGAAAATTCTGTTTATTGAAAAGGAAAGTGAAATTATCATTTCCTGACTATAGACTTTGGACCTGTAATTAATCTCCTAGGAGATGAACATGCCATCGGTGGGGTATGGTGTTTGATCTGAAGGTAAGGGCTTATGTGGGCCTGTGTAGTGGTGGTGTGGAGGTGAGGGCTTATTTGGGCCTGTGTGGTGTATGATGTGTGCGAGCCTGTGTGATGTATGATGTGAAAGGTAAGGGCTTATGCGGGCCGGTGGTGTATGATGTTTGATCTTTGGATTCCAATTGGTGTTGTCTTAGAAATTGTTGGAACCAACAATTGCCCCCAGTATTTTTCCCTTAAGACAATCTGAGCTAGAGTTCATGGCAATCGATCGGAACGATCGATTGCCCCCAGTATTTTCTTTGATTAAACATGCAAACAAGTCTCGTCCTCACAGGGTCAAGACTTATGTTTTGATGTGGTGCTTCCTAACCTACACTCGACGTGTTTGGTGTTTGCACTCGTTTCTCGCTTACGGTCACAACTTCTCAACCATTGAATTTGACACTTGTTAGATTTACGCGTTCCACCTGTTACTTTCACGTGATTGGATACACAACTACTAAGTCGGAAGTCTCTTAAGCTTATAACGTGGCTATAGGGTGTGATGAATGACAACAGGACAATGGAGGAATGTTTAGGATATGTGGAGCTATAAGGGTGACCAAAGCTTCAACTTGCACCTTCTCCCGGACTTGCCTTCTTTGTCTTGAAGTCGTTTGGCTACTTTGTGATGACTTCGCTTATGAGCTTGGAACTTGGGACTTTTGAGTTGTTCCTTGCACCTTCTCTCTTTTTCCAATCTTGGATTTCTTTGAGGCTTTTCAGGTTTGCCCTTCTTTGAATCTCTTTTCCTTCGGGGTTCTTGTGTTTCCCGTTTTTGAACTTTGAGAGCTGTTTTTGATGTCAGCTCATTTGGATCCTGTGTCACTTCGGGACCATTTGCGGATCGTTTCATCATGCTGGTAGCAGTTTTGCTTCTTTGGACTTGCGAAGTTGCTGTTCGGAAGTTGGGCTCCTTGCTTCCTTTGGTCACCGGGTCAGTTATTCATCATTGGCTGGGTTATTTTGTGGAGTTCATAATATCGAAAAGGGATATATGAAAGGCTCAGCGGGGGTGCCTAGGGTTTAATGTCAGGGTTCACAAGCTTTTGGCTATGTGGTGTTGTACCTAGGTGCTTTATCATTCCTGATAGTTGTGTATCCATTCTTTGTTACTTTTCGCAGGTTTAAGCGTAAATCTACAAATTATCTCCTTCGATCGGAGTTATGCTGTTTGCCTCACTTTTGAATGTGGCCTCCCTTGAGTCATGTAAAAATGACACGCTCTTTCACTCTTGGTCTTACTACTAAAGGCACTCTCGCGAAATGTTCACTCAGAGACTTGTTCACACAATTAAACGAAAGAAATAATCGTTATTGGTCTTTAAACTCAAATTGCCCCCAGTGTTGATCTGAGGTTTATGACAACAACTAAATAGATGTTGAATTTGAGCAGCTTTGTGGGTTGTTTTGGATGATGGTGTTTGGACGGACATGTTCAACTTTTTGGAGACAAAAGACAAATCTTCATGCTCCATTGTCAGAAAATGTAACCTCATCTTAAAAGGCATTTTGAAATCGATCTTGAAAAAGTCGTTTGTTGTGAATATGGTTTAGTAAAACCATTGTCTTATATTAGTGATTTGGAAGACAACCATTCTTTGAAAACTTTGAATGATACATTTGAAAGATGAATGTTATGGCAGGTTATGCATGTGGAGACTTTCATTGCTGAAGACTCGAGCTCTCGACCGTTGGGACGTTGCTGAGATGACTGTGACCGCCTTCTTCTTGGACTGTGAGTAGGCTCTGCAAAATGCCTGAACTAGGAGTGCCCATGGATGACACATGAAGCACTTGGGCCTGAATCTTTTACGAACTGAATGATGCCGTCATGGATGTGGATAGGCATTTGGGCCTAGATAAATTGAAAGTGAGGCACATGGGCCAGAAATATTTTGAGGATATGGCGCTTGGGCCGGAGTGTTGTGAGAACGTGGCACTTGAGCTGGAATGTTGTGAAGAGGTGGTGCTTGGGCCAGAAAGTGTTTGAAAGTGTGGCGCTTGGGCCAAAATGTGTTTAGGAATTGGGCGCTTGGGCCAGAATGTGTTTAGGAATGTGGCACTTGGGCCAGAATGATTTGGGATTGTGGCTCTTGGGCCGGAATGATTTGGGATATGGGCCAGAGGGACTTCTAGACTATAATGGATGTGTGGGCCTGAATGCCCTTAATCTGGAAGTGATGCATACAGGCTAAAGGAAGCCACATGAATTGTGAACTGGGCCGAGAGAGAAACTTTGAAGCCTAAGATTTGTTTGATGTTCCTGTTGGGCCTTGAGGCCAGAAACTAGAACGAATGAGTTACGAAAACTATCTTGAATTCGAATGGGTTGAAACCCAAACAAACGGTTTTGAGTGGGCCTAAAAGGTATGACACCTAGATCTAGGACTTTGGGCCAGGGCCCGAACAAAAAGTTTACCTAGACTAGAATGGGCCTTGGGCCGAAATGGAAAAGCCTGATTGATTTTCATGTCTTATGGACTGCTTTAGGTAGATTTATTCTTTCATGGGCCTAGAACTAAATTGATAATTCAAACTAGGCTGAAAGAGAAATCACATAAGTTTAAACATTTGGGCCGAAGCCCAAATGACTCACATATCAAACCAAACAGGGCCTCTAGACCGCAAACAATAAAGCTGCCAATTCGGGTTGGGCTGAGTTGATGTAGGAGAGGTTCCTATCAATCTCTAGGCTGGGTAGTGGGCCGATCATACAAGCAAACAAGGCCCACACAAATTCAACATGTCCTCACTAGACGTTCAAATCAAACCGTGTATGGATCGATCCGGAGAGGTGCTTGGGGCATGGTCCCAGGTCACCACAAAGGAATAGGGCTTGCACGCTATTCTCTTTGGGCTTCCCCACTCTTTTCACATCACCTGAAGGTGTGCGTCTACGGTTGGGTCTTTGACTGACCAAACAATGGGCTAGGTAAGGGCTCTGCCAGGAAAATGCTTGGGGCTAAAGCCCAGGTATTAAGGGGGTGTGGTTAGACGACACCCTCCTCTTTTTCCTCACTTATTCACATCACCTAAAAGGTGTGAGTCCCTGACAGGGGACCCTCAAGCGGGTCCCGGGTGAAATTTGTTTGTGTGGTCCCTCGCTCTCATATGATGCAAGGGTGCAAAAATTAAAGTGCGTACAAAGGTAAACAAACAATGTAATAAAAGCCATAAATAAACATTTTTTCAAGTTAAGCCCTCTTTCTTAAAAGTAAGCAAGTTAATATTAAGAATTTTGTCCCCAGCAGAGTCGCCAGTCTGTGAGCCTCGATTTTAAACCCTATCCTATGTTGATTAAGTTGATTAAGATCTAGTCGGGTTTTAGGTCCACTTATAACCTAAGATTAATAACTATGTCATATAACAATAATTATTAAAACCTAAGCTAGCTCACTGGAACCTATTGTGAGTCGCCACCTAATTTTTACCTAGATCAAATTAGGAAAGGAGAGTTCGGGTTCGGGGGCTTGATATTCGACTTAATTAGGGTTCAATTACTTTCATTACCCATAGAAGTCGTTTTTCCTCTACTTAGTTTAATTACGGCTTGTTACGAGTCGTTTTTAACCTAAGTGTGCGCTTCTGTTTTTTTTTGTTTTTTAACGCTTTTTGACAGAAAATTAAAGTGGAAATTAAAATACCTAAACTAGGGTTTTAGAGGCAGAATTAGGTCAAATTTTGTTTCCGTCCGTGGCTACGGACCTAATGTCCGAACCCACAGACCCTAGTTAACCTAATTACACAGAAAAGTCAAATTTAAACAGAAACGAGATTTTGAAAAGTCCGGGGCCACGGACAGGACGTCCGTGGGCTCGGACATGTTTTATAAAACCCTAACTTTTGAAAATAAAAATATTCCGCCACCGTCCGGGGGCGTCCGGCTTTCGGACAGAGCGTCCGGGACCCCGGACATAGCGTCCGTGGGTGCGGACCGCCCTCGGACGATGACGTTTAGGTGGCTCCCGGCGGTGTTTCTGGCTCAAATTTTATGGGTAGGTAGCCTGAAAGATTCTAGACACGTTAGTGATCGAAAGTTTACAATTTGAATTCGAAATAAACACGAAACTTAGCAAACAAGTTATTAGGCAGAAGCGAAAACAAACGCTAATTCAGAAGCGGTAAAAAGTTAATTCGACTCCAAATTTTAACACAAAGTAGTTAAAGTTGAACAAAGTCAGAAAAACATGATTTCAACCTGTTTTACCTTCGGATTTAATGAGACTCTTCACATCGGGGATCTTTTGGTGCTTCGTTGATGCCGGTTCTGGATTGACTTCGAATTAAGCTTCTGACTCCTTCTTCTTTATGCTGCTAAGGACGTTTCTCTTCTGTTTTTGTGGTGGTTTTGTGTGTTTTTGGTGCTTGGAAGTTCAATGGGAGAAGAAAGGACGAGTTTTTGGTGATTTCGGGGTGATTTCTGCAGTGTTTCGGTATTGATTTGAGGCTTGGAAGTGTAAAAACGTGGGGAGAAGGTTTGTGGCTGTGTTTTCTGACTTTGGAAGTGTTCCCCCTGCCTTAGGTCGTTTTTTGAAGGTCCTTTTATAGAAGAAGCAAGGCCATGTTGATAGAACAAGATCTTTATCTAAAACACTGATTTTGTGCTCTAAGGGAATCTGATTTTTTAGAATATGCTGCAGGCCGAGAAAAATTATGAAACTTTAACTGAAGATAAATATTTATTTTTAGGAATTATGAGAGTTGGAATCAGGTTATTTTGATACATAACCGATTAGATAAAAATCTCACAATCTAGAATCTCCCATAATTCATAACTTATTATTGGAAAGTCGAAATAACGAAATTCCAACGGCATTAGTCTCTAAAAATCAGCCTCTATGTTTTGTTAAAATTTCATGACATTTTGTTTTGATTTCGGTATTTTCCAAAGGAGAGAGAAAATTGTAAAAATGATTGAATTTCTCTTTTAAATTTTGGGCTAAGGTTCCAAATAAAATAATTTCAGGTTTATGACTGTATGTAGTCATGCTAACCATGTGACAATTTAATTTTAATTTTGGAAACCTTTTATTTCTATTTTGAGGTTATTTCATGTGTTAATTATTAAAGAAATTAACTTATAATATGAATTAAAAGCTTAATTTCCAGAATAAATATTATATGAAAATGATGAAATACCTTTCATAATGACTATGATATTTGGGAGTGTTTGGAGGTTATGAACAAGTCATATGAAAAATAGAAAATCCCAAAAATGTCCTTGGAAAACCCCGTCTTGGTGCATTTTGACCGTTTTGCCCTTGTCTTTGCATTTGTGTGCTTGAGCCTTTTCCCGGGGGTCAAAATTTTGGGTATAACAGAGGGACGACTTGGACTACACCAAGATAAGGACGAGATAGCGGAGTCTCTTAACCGAGGGATACCCGTAGTGTCTTGGTCCATTGGAGACGACGCCGAATTCCTATATGGCGAGAAGAAGCGTGTAGACCTTGCCCAGAAAGTTGTACTTAAGTCAGGAGATATTCTAATCATGGGTGGAAAATCGAGAATGCTGTATCACGGTATCAAGAGGATTAAGTTGAATACGGCACCATCGACAGTAATCAATGCCACACACATGAGACCTGGACGCCTGGACTTAACCTTTAGGAAGTACTAGCCATGTAATACACTGAAGTGTTGTAATAGAAAACTCATAATGTAAAAGGATGGTTTAAATAATATCAGTGCTGATTATTCGTTTTCGACTAGTATTATACCATCAGTACTTATGATCCTTATGAAATACTTAGGTTGTGGATTCGGTTCAGAAGGTGCGTTAAGCTTACTCACAGAGGCACAGGCCAATGAGAGCGGCACTATCCTCACGGGTACCTTTTCGATCAATGGCGTTGATGCATCAGTACTATTCGACTCAGGGGCCTCTCATACCTTCGTCTCATCATCATTTGCAAGGAGGTTGGGGCTAGACGCTGACGAGCTGCCGGACTTCACGGTTACGCTCCCGTCTAAGGAGAAGGTTCGATGCACTCGCTACTGCCGAGCAGCCACTATCCGAATTAGAGGAGAAGACTTTCCCATCACCTTGATTGAGTTCAGAGATTTAGAGTTTGATGTTATATTCGGGATGAACTGGTTGGAGCGGCACAAGGGTCGTATCCTCTGTGCCGAGCACCGACTGCTACTCAGGAGTCCGTCTGGGGTTACTATATCATACCGCCAGAAACCTAGAGAGCCTGCAACCAAGATCATCACCGCTATGGCCATGTATCGAGAGCTGAGAAAGAAGAAAGAAGTGTACCTCTGCTATGTTCAGGATATAGAGAGAGATTCAGAGTTCGACCCCAAAGTACCAGTGGTGTCGGAGTTTCCCGACCTCTTTCCAAGGGAACTACCCGGCATGCCACCACCACGGGAGGTAGAGTTCACCATCGAGCTGCTACCAGGAACCGGACCGATAGCCAAGGCGCCTTACCGCATGGCTCCAGGTGAGATGAATGAATTGAAAGAACAGTTGAGAGACCTGCTCGACAAAGGGTTTGTGCGGCCTAGTGTATCACCATGGGGAGCGCTAGTACTCTTCGTGAAGAAGAAGGATGGCAGTCTCCGCCTCTGCATCGACTACAGGGAGTTGAATACTGTTACAATAAAGAACAAGTATCCGCTACCACGCATAGATGATTTATTTGATCAATTGAAAGGGGCATCTGTGTTCTCCAAGATTGATCTCAGATCAGGGTATCATCAGATTCCTGTTAGAGAGAAAGATATTGAGAAGACGACATTCCAGACGAGATATGGCCACTACGAGTTTACAGTGATGCCGTTTGGTTTGTCGAATGCACCGACGATATTTATGGATTTGATGAACCGTTTGTTCAGGGAACAGTTGGACAAGTCAGTTGTGGTCTTCATCGATCATATACTCATATATTCAGGATCGAGAAGTGAACATGAAAGTCACTTGAGACAAGTTTTAGAGATACTAAGGGAGAACCAGCTTTATGCTAAGTTCTCCAAGTGTGAGTTTTGGCTTGACCAGGTCTCTTTCCTTGGTCATGTCATGGGATCTCAGTGGATCCAGCAAAGATTGATGCCGTGCGCACCTGGCCAAGGCCGAAGTCAGTTACCGACATCAGGAGTTTCCTCGGCTTGGCAGGTTATTACAGGAGATTTGTTAAGGACTTTTCTAAGGTCAGCAAGCCAATGACCAGTTTGATGAAGAAGGATGCACCGTTTGTATGGACAGATGACTGTGAGAGTTCATTTCAGAGCTTGAAGGACTCATTGACTTCTGCACCTGTTCTGACTATCCCAGATGGTACAGAGGGATTTGAGGTTTATTGTGATGCATCAGGCAGAGGATTGGGTTGCGTACTCATGCAGCATGGTAAGGTAGTTGCTTATGCCTCTCGCCAGCTGAAGAAACATGAGGAAAACTACCCTACGCACGATCTTGAGTTGGGAGTTGTAGTCTTCGCCTTGAAGATATGGCGTCATTACTTATACAGAGTTAGTTTGACAGTCTACACCGACCATAAAAGCTTGAAGTACATATTCACTCAGAAGGAGTTGAAAATGAGACAGAGAAGATGGTTAGAGTTCCTGAAGGACTACAACATTGACCTCCAGTACAAAGAAGGGAAGGCCAATGTTGTAGCTGATGCTCTGAGTCGACGAGCACACTCGCTTCATGCTATGGTTTCTAGTTCTAGCTTGGTTGACGAGGTGCGAGAGGCTCAGCAGAGCGATTCATATATGATGGAGATCAGGCAGAAGCTGATAGAAGGTACATTCGAGAGCCAGAAATACGACTTCGAGTTACATGATGATGATCTGATCAGATTGAAGGGCCGATTGTGCATTCCTCGCAGCAGCACTGAGCTGAAGGAGCGCATTCTACGAGAGTCACACTGTTCTTCTGTTTCTATCCATCTGGGAGCTTCGAAAATGTATAAAGGCATGAAGCGTTACTTCTGGTGGACTGGGATGAAGAGTGACGTTACTGAGTTTGTAGTGAGGTGCCTAACTTGCCAGAAGGTAAAGTTCGAGCACAGGCGACCTGGAGGCATGGTTCAATCAATGCCAGTTCCAGAGTGGAAGTTTCATGATATCTCCATGGATTTCGTGGTTGGACTCCCACCTACCAGGGGAGGTCTGAACATGATATGGGTTGTAGTTGATCGCCTGACCAAGGTAGCCCGATTCATACCGATGAAGGACACTTGGAAGGTAACGAAGCTTGCTGAACTGTTCGATAAGGAGATCATGAGACACCACGGAACACCTAAGACCATAGTATCTGACAGAGACACCAGATTCCTTTCAAGATACTGGAAAACTACACGGGAAGCACTGGGTACAGAATTGAAGCTGAGTACTGCGTTCCACCCTCAGACAGATGGTCAGACTGAGCGTACAATTCAAACACTTGAGGACATGTTACGAGCATGTGCCTTGGACTTCCAGAGCAGTTGGATTGATAAGTTGCATCTGATCGAATTCTCATATAATAATAGCTATCATGCTACGATCAAGATGGCACCTTTCCAGGCATTGTACGGCAGACCATGTCGCACACCACTATGTTGGGATGAGTCAAGTGAAGCGGTTATTATAGGACCAGAGTACTTAGAGCAAGTTCAGCTGAGGTTCAGCAAATTCGAGAGAATATGAAGGCAGCCCAGGATAGACAGAAGTCATATGCTGATGCGCGACGACGAGACTTTGAGTTCTCTGTGAACGACCAGGTGTTTCTACGGGTTACGCCGATGAAGGGAATATTTAGATTTGGACAAAAGGGCAAGTTGAGCCCAAAGTTTGTAGGTCCATATACCGTTACGGAGCGAGTGGGCCCAGTTGCTTACAGGTTAAACCTACCTGGTGAGCTGGGTAAAGTGCATGATGTTTTCCACATCTCACAGCTTAAGATATACATGCACCACCCCTCCCATGTTTTGCAGGCCGAACAGCTAACCATAGAGCCAACCATGAGATCAGTAGAGACCCCTCAGAGGATTCTGGATACGAAGACTAGGGACACTCGCCACAAGTCAGTGAGACTGGTGAAGGTTCTCTGGTCCAACCAAGACGTCGAGGAGGCTACTTGGGAGTTAGAGGATAAGATGCGGGCGAAGTACCCTTCGCCCTTTTCAGACTAGATTTCTTGTAAGGGTATGGGGCGTACCCCTTTTAAGGGGGGTAGAGCCTCTTTGCTTTTGAGTTTGTAAGCAAACAATCACATAGTGTTGATTGTTGTTTGTTGCTTACTTAGTGTTAAGTATGTATCATACTTTGTGACAGACCTTATGAGTCTGAACCTTAATAAATGTGGCAGACATTATGAGTCAGAAAGTGTATATACTGTTGTGTGATCTATGTGATTTTGTATGTGAAGTTACCTGTGTATTCTAAGAGATATTAGATGCATAGGAACTTTGGGGACAAAGTTCTTTTAAGGGGGGTAGATTGAAATACCCCAAACCTTAATATGATGAAACTATCTAATTATATTATACTAAGGCTATAACATGCCTTAGAAACATTAGAAAAGAGTTAAACAACAATGTACACAAAAAAAACATACCTTAAGCGTTTAAACCGAAAACGCACCTTAGAGCACGAAAATGTGCTTTAAGGAAAAATGTGCCTTAGGCATTTGTACATGGAGCTAAAAGGCTAATGAGCCTAAATACCAATAAGGAATAAGGGAACAACAATAAAATGGTCATAGGAACCATTACGTGTACACACAAATTAAGTATACAAGTCCACACAAAAACCGGTACTAAACTGACGAAAGTCAAGGAGACACCACTAAACGACTTGGTTTAAATTGGAATGAGCAACATGCTATTTCACGAACAAAGTATCTAAAGGTTGTAAATGTACTAAGAACACATTTAAACTAGCCAAAACAAATTGCATAATCAATGTGAACCCAGAAGCACATAAAATGTGTTTTAAGGCATTTTTGGGCTATGTAACATACCTAACACATGGTATGTAGCACCCCTACCGGTAATCACGCCATTATCTCCTAACCCGTCTTAATTACTAACAACAAAGCAGCGGAAATTCAAACTACAACCGGGGGTGAAACAATGCCGTTAGTCACCCACGTGACTAACAAGGCCAATCCAAACTCAATTACAACGACAAATACAATATCGGTCTGATGGGTCTTTACCGAGTACACTATACAAAAGATACTCCTTTCACTTAATCAATCCTCAAACTAAATACAACCTTCATATCCATTATATACAATACAATTTCAAATCCGTTCTATACCGAGTATCTACAATTCCCAAGTTTAACAACTACCTTTCGGTCTTACAATTCCACAATACAACAATTACAATTTCTTTAACCACTACCCATATCAATAACAACCCCGTCCTACTCTTGAACGGTGTCCGGATTAGCTGTCGGTCTCCTACAGTGATCATATTCTCTTCGGGTACCTGCACACTAAAAACGTTCCCCCTAGGGGGTCAGCTTACGCTGAATATGACTTCCGCATACCCCGCGTACTAGCGAGGGTACGCCGACTAATTGGTCGAGAGCATGCGGTTCATTTTATCACAACAACATGCATACAACATACATTATATATGTGCATTCACAATCAAGTTCAACATTGAACACAAGCACTAACACACATCAAGGGTTGGTTCAATATGTTCTTTAATTAGGCTTGAGGGTTTCTACCTCACCATGCCTTACTCAACTACTCATGTACTACCCACTCCCTTGGGTACTCTTACTCACAATCTCAACAAGGTCTACAACACTCAACTCATTTCCCCACTCAACTCAAATTCTCAAGTCCCACAAGTCACAACTCAATTCTCAATACTCACATACTCGATTCCATACTCAATACTCAATACTCAAGGTACATGTTAAGTCGATCTCACGACCTCCGGGCAGGGTCATACACAAGACCCACCACCGGGCTCAAATACAAATAGGGCTATACAGTTAGCTCCTCAAATACTCAAATGTCCGGTTCACTACCGGACTACTCAAATTCCCACAACTCCACTCTCGGAGTCAATTCACAATCTCAAGGATTAGCCTAGAAGTATCTCTCTCGATAGCATCTAATGGCTTAGGGAATTCCTCAATGTTTAGTATTCTAAGATTTAAGGTTTCAACCCACTTATTGAATACTCTCATGTTCGGGACATTGCTCATGTTAGTCGGTTCCTCTCATTGGGGTTCGACTATATTTCTCAAGGGTTCGGTGATCCCTTACCATTCATTACTTTACTCAAGGTTCGTGTTTCGAACAACTTTCCAATCCTCCCGTTAGAGGTTACTCATATACTTCCACTAATATTTATCATGTGGATTTAGTCGTTTCGGTTCTCTAGCCGTTATCGGGAGGTTGCTACTCCCGTATGTTCTCTCACGATTTAGTGCGTCCGTAGGTTTAGGTTACCGCGTAAGGTTTCAATAGTTGTAGTGTGTGTCCACCATTTTATTAGTCCGCACTTGACTCCTTCTACGAGTCTCCACTCACACAAGACTCAACTATGAGTCGCACTACCAAACACAATCACAATCAAGCAATTCATTCCCAATCCACATTTCATGAATTATACAAACTTTAATTAAAGGGATACAATCCAACCACAAACGATACAATACAAACACAAGAGAGTACACATAATCCGATTCGTGCATTTATCTTGTTAGGTGATCGCACAATCAAACAAGCACACAAATCGGGGTAACCAAGTTAGGATACAGAGCATGAGGAAATCATACCTTTCACCGGGGTTTTACTTTTACCGGGTCACCTCTTGTTCCTCGGTTCTCACTTCCGAATCACTAACCATATATCAAGTGATTCCATTATTATTAAGGTAGTACGGTATGTAAAATTAGTACTCCCGTAGTTAACCCCATTAACCCATTATTCTTGGTTTAGTTTATGTGCTCTTAAACCCACAACTTCCTCAATCACTTCCAACCTTTGTTAATACTACTTAGGACCTATTAAAGTCACCAAACAACTCCTACACATCATCTAAAACCAATACCATTCAAACCCCCATCTTAAAAACCCTTAAAAACACTTTCTGTGCAACTCTGGGGGTGGTCCGGGACTTGGTCCCTACCTATAGTCCCGGACCAATGCATAACCAAACTCTCGGGTGGAATTCCTACACTGGTCCGGGACCTTGTCCCTTTCTCTAGTCCCGGACCAAGCATGTACTTCACTCTCGGCATGATTTTAATAGGTGGTCCGGGACCTTGTCCATCCCTCAAGTCCCGGACCAAGTACTGTAAGAACTCTCGGCCTAATATTAAGGGGTGGTCCGGGACTTTGTCCAAGGACCAAGTCCCGGACCCTGCTAAAACCTGCAACATACATTATTTTTCAGCCCCTAATCAATCCATAAACCACCCTTAATCTTTCCATAATCTTTCCACAAGTTTTCTACACATTTTAACACCTCAAAACACTCCTTAAACCACCTCAAATCCTTGGTTAAATCCCTACTCCAATTCTTGTTCAAGTTCAACAATTCAAGTTCTCACATTTTGCATTTTTCACTCTTTTGCATTTCTAACTTCTCCTTGCTAGTTTTTACATCTTACCAAGCCTACCAAATCACTTAATGACCATACCAATTCATTCCTAGATATACACCATTCTAAAACCCAAGTCCAACTCTCATTTCCTAAGTCTTGCACACTAATTCCTTTTTCTAGTTTTTCTAAAACATTTCCATACTCCATTGCTACAGATTTTCACCTCTCCTCTACTAGTTCTCCAAATGTCATTTCAAGGCTACTACTACACTCCAACCAACACTACAAACACCTAGGTTCTCCAATACACTAAGTCATCTTTAAACACTTGTTTTTCTACCAAAATTTTGCCATAACCTCCCCATAAACCTCACATGTCCAAACACCTCTTTTTCACCATTTTCAATCCTAAACTAGCCACACCCTTACAAGGGTCCTACCAGCACATAATATATCCTCAAAATTATCCAAACAACAATATAACTCCGCAATCTCAAATAATACCACAATATAAACACAATTTCAACTCACTTGACTTATGAGCCCTTAATTCACAATTAAATTCACCAAACCTCTCAAAATCAACTAAACACATTCTCCCACATAGATTTAAATTCATAGTTTGGGTTCATTAATTAAATTACCCATCCCAAAACCTAAAGCAATTTAAAACAAGCTTTAAGGTGGGTTTCTTACCTTAATTCACAACTTCCTCTTTGATTCTCCTCTTGTTCCTCCTCTTCTCAAAATCGATCAAGTGGGGATGGAGTTGCCAAAATCCACCCCAACATTCAAGAAACACAAAAATATACTCAATTAATTATCTAAACCCTTAGGAAATCTTAATTCAACCAAAAGGGCTTAGTACACAAAGTTAGGGTTTCCTTTGGAGATTTTTGAGAGGGGTTCTCACCCTTGAATCAAGAAGGGGATTAATCCACCATTGGAGGGTTGAAATGGAGCTCAAAATCAAGAAGAAAACAAGGCATTACAAGGGGTAAAAAGGTCACCAAAGGAGGGAGAACCAAAATGAGTTTTTTAATAAATTTTTTACCTTAGGAGAGAGAGGAGACTCCAAGCTACAAGATGATGTGCTTTTCTCTTCAAATGGGGGAAAACCCATGGAGATGAAACTCATCCTTTTGAAATTCCGAAAAGAGATAAAGGTAGAGGAGGATGAGGGGAGTTCAAATATGTATTTAATTTTTGATTTGGAGCTTGTATGTAACTAGAGCATGAAGGAGAAGGTGGAGCATCCATGGAGGACTTCAAAATCAGCCAGCAAAAACAGAAGGGGGGAGGGGAGGGAGGACGGCTGGTGAAGAAGAAAGGGAGGAAAGAGAGGGAAAAGAGAAACGGGAGGAGAGAGAAGAGATAAGGTGCTTTTGTACCTTTTTCTTCTTTTTGCTTTTTGACTTGTTAATTAGTAAACTAGTCTAGTGTGTGTGAGAGGCTGTTTTAAACTGTAAAAGCCGGCCCCCTAATATTACACAAGCTGGAGCGTTTTTCGTCTTTTACAGAAAGCGCTCGTTAATTTACCCGGTTTAGCACTATTCACTAACCGGGCCCGTTTTCTGGAATTTTCTCGTTTCTTTAATTTTAATGGCTATTATACTCCCATTAATGTTTATTTATAGTTATTTAATGAACTATAATTTTTACGGGTTCGTTTGACCACTCAAAGTCATGTTTTCGGGTTTTCTCGAAAAACGTGCGCTAAAGCTTTATTAGCGTTTGTAATTCGTTTTATGAATCCGTTTTCTTCGGGAATTGTTCCCATATATTATTTAGGCATTATTAAGCCTTTTAAATTCATTTAGTACCCTATTTAAGGTTGTCTTCTTCTTACGGTCACTTAACGCTCGTTTTAGCGTTTTTCGCTCTTTAAGCGTTTTTATTATTTCTTATGGATTTATTCTTTTTACCAAAATTCATTAGGCACTAATAGGCCCTCAATATCGCATTAGAGTAATTTAATCACCCTAATTAAGTTTGGGGTATTTCATGGTATAAGTCATTGTGAACGAAATTAATTCATCAAATGTTACATAAATACAAGGTAAAACAAAAAAAATCAGATCAAAAGAGGGATAGGGCTGCCGACATGAGAGGGGTGAGTCACCAAGTTCAATTTGCTTTTAAATTCACTATTTCAACTATTAAGACTTTCATTAATTGCCAAAGCATCTTGTCCCCTTAGTGAATCATTAATCAGACTCTTACCTGTCATATGAGAGCTCCCAAGGTCGTAGCTCCTCCTCTCTTTGAAGAAACAAAATCAAAACAATCCCAATGTTCTTAGTTTTGAGCCTTAAAGAACACCTTTCCTTGTAGAAATCATAACTTTCTCGTCTTAACTCCAAATCACAAGCTTGATAGCTCGTTGGAATCCTCTTTGCAAGAGCTTTACAACCATAGCTCATGAGCCCCAAATTCTCAGGAAAACCACTAAGAAGTGCCTTTGATTCTCGAGGTAAAACATTGCCTTCTTGAAAACTTCTTGTTCTTTGGTTTTTGTTACAGCCGATTGGCATGGGATACTAACCCATATTATTCTTCATCTTATTGTATAATTTTGGGGACAATTCTTTTAGCAAATTGCTGGCAAAATTTCTAAGGAATTCAAGCTTAGATATTAAGCTAAAAGTTTAATATACAAGGTAAATCCTGCAACTACCTATTTTGAAATACCCCGTAATTAAAAATAGTGATTAATTAGGCTAATAAATATTTTAGAAGCTTAATTAAGTCTAAATAATCACGAGGGAACAAATCCCGAAGAAAACGGATCCTTAAAATGGATTAAAAACACTAACGAACCTTAAAGCACGCTTTTCGAGATAACCGGGAAAACGTGACTTTAAGCGGGTCAAATAGACTCGTAACAATTTTGGTCAACTAAATAATCATTAATAAATATTAGTGAAGCTTTAGAACCAATAAAATCTATAAAACGAGAAAATAGTAAAAACTGTCAAAAACGGGAAGTTGTGGGGTAGGAACATAAATAACCAAAACTTATGTGTCCACTTTTAAAATTAAAATGCAAAGTGTGTGTGTGTGCAGTGGGGGTGTCCGATTTGGGCCTCTCTCTCACTCTTCTCACTTATCTAATATGCTATAAGACAAAAATAATAAAGCAAACCCCACCTCACTTTACACTCTCTCTCCTACCTCACACTCTCTTCACTCACGTAACACCCATCCCCCTCACTCTCTCAATTTCTTCTCCTTTTTCCCAGCGATAGCCATGGAAGAATAAGCAAACTCACACAAAACCTCTCTTCTCTCCTCTTGCAACCCCCTTGAACCTCCTCCAAAAATTATAAAAACTACACCATTGGAATCCTCTCATCAAAAGCAACACTTCTATCTTTCCAAAATTCGAAAACAATAACTTTCATCTCCATGGGTATGGAGCATTTGGAGCTTCAAGACCACCACTAGAACCACCTTCTTCTCCTTGTTCATTTGAGGTAAAAATCTTCTTGAAACTCCATTGTTTTTCTAGCCTTAAGGGCAAAACGAAATCTGAAGTTAAACCCTTGTTTGCTTCTTTGAATGCTAGCCGATTTTGGCATTGTTGGAGAGTGGGAAAGATTGTTCTTGATCCATCCCAAGCTTTACTTACACCCTTGCAAGGTAATGAAATCCCTAAACCCTAAAATGTGCATTAAGCTTTAAAGAATGGTTAGGGCTAGTTTGGTGTATTGAAATGTGAAAATATGAGTTGTAGTGTTTGAGGATTTGAGTGCTAGAACCGGTGGAAAGAGAGAAGAGGAAGAGGAAGGGAAGAAGCAAGAAGGAAGGAGAAAGAAAACTAGAGGAGAAAACAAGGTAAATTGTGCTTACCTTTGTGTAGTCTTGTATGTGCTTGTGTAACAGATTTTTAAAAGAGTAAAAATTGTATTGTAGAATGGTAATGAACAATAGTGTAGTGTGGAGGAAGAATTGAGTTGTGTTGAAGCTTTAAAAGAATGTAAAAACTGTCAAAACATAGTTGGGAATTGAATGTAATGTGCAGGAATTTTAAGAGTGTTTAGTGTTGGTATATATGTATGGGAGCCTTGTATATATATGATTGTTGAAGACGGGTGAGATAAGTGATAATGCGTGTGAAGACAATGTGGTGAGAATGTAGAAATATAGGGGAGGTTATGTCAAAATTTACCTAGGATTAGAACCCTTAATGAACTAGAAATTAGGTGACTAATATGTGTTTGTAACAGATTTGGATGGAGATAGTTAGAGGGTAAATGGAGAGAGATGGTTAATGTATTGTAAGGCATTAGAAGTGTTAGGAATGACATTAGGAGAGGGAGTTATAGAAGGGGAGTGTAAGTGTTAGAATCTGTAGCAAAATGCAATTTAGAAATTAGTGTAAGTGTTGAAATGAAAACTAAAGAAAATAGGTGAGTGAATTAGCATAGAAGGAGTAATAAGTTAGCAACGGATTAAAACATGTTTAGGAGCTTAATTAGGTGCTAAAACATGTGGGATTAAGTGTATGAGCAATGGGGAATAAATTGGGCAAGGTTTGGTTTGTAACAGGTAAAAAAAACTGTAAAATCTGTAAACTGATAGCAGGGTCCGGGACTTAAGTCCTGTGCTAAGTCCCGGACCAGTCGAATAAAATGGCCGAGAGTTGCAGGAAGGTGGTGGTCCGGGACTTAAGTCCCATACAAGGACCCGGACCACCCCTGTAAAATACCCCGAGAGTTTTGCAATGTTAAGATCCGGGACTTACTTCTTGTAAGAAGACCCGGACCATAGTGTGAAAATAGGCCGAGACTTTCCAACCATTTGGGTCCGGGACTTGACCCTTGTACAAGGTCCCGGACCATACCATTAAATGTAGCCGAGAGTTGGACCATGAGTTGGTCCGGGACTTAAGACCTGGACAAGGTCCCAGACAAACCAAAACTTGTAAAAATAAGTTTATAAAATGGGTATTAAGGTAAGGAAGTGAATGGTAATAATAGTATAAGATAATTAGGACTTAATTAAGGATATTTAAAGGTAATTAAGAGTGTAAACAAGTTTTAAGACTAAGGAAGAATAAGTAAACCATATGTAAGTATAAGAATTGTAAAGGTATAGTAAGTATGAGTTAGGAAACGTAAGAGTAATCGAATTAAGTTAATGATAGTTAAATTAATCACTCGAACATATGTATGTTATAGGACTTGATTTGTGAGCACCGAAGGAACGTTGGGATACAAGTACAACGGTGAACGGTATGAATTCCTCATGCCCCGTATGCTATCTTGGTTACTCTGATTTGTGTGTTGTGTGCTAATTGATCACCAAATAAGATAAATGCACGAATCGGAGTTATCACGATTACTTGTGAATATGTAGTGTTGTATGTTGTGTATATTTTCTTTAATTCTTTGTTTGTATAATTCATGAAATGTATGGATGGATATGAATGTGTGTATGTATGTCGTATTGTACTGTGACCGATTGTGATTGTTATTGGACTTCTAACTGATTCCTAACAAGCTAACCAATCTAAATTAAATTGGTAATTAAATTGGAATGAGTAGAAGTCCGATATAGTTTCGGCCACGCGTGAGGATGCGGGGTCACGAGAGGTTGGCTCCAATTCCTGACTCTTAAACTGGTCCGCGGCCCAAATCCCTTAAGTGGGTAGCATCCCGGATTGGTGAGTCAAGTAAATCCCGGTGGTGGGACGGTGTAGTCCCCGGGCCGGAGGTCATACCGACTTAACTTGAGTATAAGTAAGTAAGTAAGAATGAGTAAGTAAAGTAAATGGAAGTAAGTAAGTAAAGTAAGAACAAGTAACATGTAATGAGTAAAAGAGTAATAAGCATTCCGATTAACCCGGATGCGTAATTTGGCTGACACGGTGAAGGTAAGTATGTGTGTGTGCCACTGTGTTGTTATCTTGAATTGTATAATGTATTGTGTATGTATGTATGTTGTATGTAAAGCATGTATGTATGAAATTAATGAACCACATGTTTAGTGGACGTCAAATAGTCGGCGTGCCCTAGCTAGCACGCGGTATATGCGGAGTTCATGCGCAGCTTTTGCTGAACCCCTTGGGGCGATGTTTTTACTACACGCAGGTACAAGAGAAGGATGACGGCTGTGAAGAGATGTAGCTAGTTCCTTTTGTCTACTTTTTGGATTGTAAACAATGAATTATGAATGGTGTACTAAGTAGTACACGGCTTTAGCTTTTGATAGCCGGTGTACCATGGGGTACACCTTTTTGGATATAGAAAAGATGGCGAATTGGTATAGATGAGTAGCTTGTAGAAAACTCATTCTTTTGGTAACTTCGAAATGTTGTAATCGAATATACTTGAAATACTCGGTGATCCAGGATTGTAAGTATGTTATTGAAATACCCCAAACCTTTAAAATATAATTAAATGATCTATTAATGATCAAAGATGGTTAATAAACATCTAAATATTATTGGGGAACAATCTAAAAGATCTCAACAAGGCAAAACACGCCTTAAGATCGGTAAAGCCAAAAATGTGCTTTAAAGCACCATAAAGATTGTATGACCTCAAATAGGATCCAAAGTGGATTCCTAAGTATTATAATGAATTAAGGAATACAACAAAACCGTTCTCAAGGAGAACTAAGCTCAGGAACACCCTGTGACACAAAAATGTGCACTAAAACACCTTAAAGCACGTTTTTGTGAGATTGCCTTCTAAATTGGTTTTTAATGGGCTTAAAGGTTATAATTACCTTTAAATATGATATTTAATCACATTATATCATATTAGGAATTTAATTCCAGAAATTTACAAATTTTTACAAATTTAATATTAAAATATTAATAAAACCCCATAAGGGGGCCCGTTTAAGTCAAATTGACCAAGTATGGTCAATGGTCAATTAATGACCCATTTGACCCCATGTAAATCGGCAGGCAAGGAGGAGAGGAGACAGCTCACAATCATTATTAGAAAAATTGCTACCTAATACCAAATTTGCAATAGTAAACTTACCTTTTTCAATTATTTCAAGCCTTTCCAACCATTTCTCTTGCTCTTGTCCGATTCCCTCCATTCCAGCCAAGCTCACCTCCTTCCTAGAAGCTCTCAAGCCTTGTTCTTGAGCATGGAAGGCAGATCTAACTCCTAAGCTCTTAAGGTAAGGGTTTAAGGTCATTTTTAGCTCTTTTTCTTCATCTCTTCACTACCTACACTTAGATTTCGTGGCTCATCTGTTCCTATGGCTCATTCTCAGTGTTCTAAGGTTAGAACAACTTCCAAACTCGGTTGAGGCAAGTCTAAGGGCCAAGGTTGCTCAAATTTGCATTTTAAGGTAAAAACATACCTTAAGCCTCTCCACTCTACATCCGGTTTTCTTCCTTGAATTTTTATGAGTTTATACACTCATAATCTTCATATTTACATGTTCATTCAGTTGGTTAGCCATTTGGAGCAAGGGTGGCCGAGATCCAAGAGAAATACCCTCTTTTAAGGCATTTTTCCAAGGTAAAATCAATTACCATAGCAGCTTGTTGTTGTCTAGCTATTTCCTATGTTGATATGGTGAATTTAACACCATTAGGTGTGCTTGGTACAGGCCGAAACCAGCTTGAACTTCCCTTGCATTTTTAAGGTGATTTTTGCCTTAAATCTTACATTAATTGTTCCTTATGGTTAAGCTCAAGCTTGGAGTATAACCATATCTTATTTTGGTGTATTAAACATGTCTAAATAGTGTGGTGAATTTACCTTCAAGTGGCCGAGCTGTTACAAGCTTAAACCAAGGTATAAACACCTTAAACTTATGATTTTTATGATTTCTTAGTATATATATTGCCGAGAGTGAAGAAGTTAATATGGGTTATATTGACCTAAAAATGGGAAAAAATGACTAAGATAAATTAAGCTAGTCATTTAAGAGATTTAACTAACATAATGGTCAAATTATGACATTATGTGGAAAAATATATAATCTAAAGTGAGGCCGTGAGTTATACTATATTTTGAGAATTTAATGTGTAATTTATTTTGCAAGTTCAAGGTTGTAATAAGGCCCTGCCATTAGGCCATTTTAATTTGAGTTTATAAGCTTATTTAGTTAAATTTATGCTTATAATTAAGTTTGGGGCCAAATCGTAATTACTGGAAAATTAGAAAGCCGTGGGCTTAATTTAGAAGAGTTTAGGGTTTTTAAATGAATTTAATAAAAATTATAACCTTTTATAAAGTTTTGGGTCAAAATTGTAAAAATAGAAAAGTATAGGTTATTATTAGTGATTACCGAAAAATTGGTTCCCATTTGGTATTAGAAGTCAAAGTTGACTATATAGGAGACTTTGACCAAGTTTGGAAAATTTTAGAAATCAAAATACTATCTTATAATAAGATATTTATTAAATTGTGAAAGATTTATAAAAGATGGGGCTATAGTGTAATTTCCGAGACTTGGGGTATTAAATGGAGTTTAGTAAAATCCTTAAGTTATTAGGAATTTTTAGAAGTTTATTTGGTTAAATTTGGAGTTATTATGAATTATATAACTATAATATATGATATTTTATAACATTGTTACAAATGGGTAAGATATGTGTAGAAACCGAGAATTAGAGGAAGAATAAGGTTAGGAATAATATTTATAACCTTTTGGTATAGTTTGGTAATTTTTGGAGTTATATATAAGGTTTTATAAAGAAATGTGTATAATATATAGTTTTAATGGAATTTGAAAACTATGTATTATAAATTGGGATGGAATTGTGATTTATAGAAGTTTAGTGGTGTATAATGGAAGCCGAAAATATAAGGGGCTATTTGGTATTTTATAAACAAAATATAACTATAGGTTACAATTGTTTTAATGACTTAAATGTCATAATATATGTTATATACCTATAATGTATCATTATATTAATTAAGTGGTGGATTTTAAATATTTAAGAACATAGGTGCTGTTCGGAAATATTAACATTTTAAAATGGAATCTATAATATGGTTTTAATGTTATAATATTATAACATTTATAATATAAGAGGTATTCATTAAAAAGAATGAATATATATTATAAGACTTACCATATAAGAAATAGTTCCATAATACATACACATAAATAAATATATGGTATGGTGGAAATATACAATATGGTTTAATGACCATGTGTTTTCATAATTAAAATGACATATGATAAAGGGAAAAGAATTACAAACATTAGATATGGAATTATAATGTTAATAGTATACATGGGATAATAAGAATTTATATATTCAAAGTATTGTTTACATATGAATTATACCACATTGAACTTGGAAAAAAAAGGGACAAACCTTAGAAAAATAAATACTAAGGCGAAATGTATAATACATGATAAAGAATTATACATACAATGTAGAAACAAACTATATGATATACAATGGTACATCAAGTTACATGCGATAACAAAGTTCAACTATAAGTATATTAAATATACGAGACAAGACTACGCATGTAATATAACACTTTTCCAATCTCGAGTTTAACCGAAAACCCGACAAACGTTGACAGTTAGTAACGGGGGGTTAATCGGGAGGTATTAGTGACGGTACGGGGTACCGTAGAATTGTGTTGTTATACGGGATGTTAATCAATAGCATTATGTATTGTTTAGACTGATAGAGACGACACACGGAGCATAGGAACTTGCTGATTCATACTCCACCGTAATACATCAGGGTGAACGGTATGTTGTTATGTGTCTCTGATTGTCTCTGAGGGCTTCCTCAGTTCAGACTTCTGTGTGATCTGTGATAAGATTGTTTGTCTTAATGTGTTAATTAATATGCATGAATTGTATATTTATAGCTGCTTATTATTTACTGTTGTTGAGTTAACAGTATCGGTTCGTATATATGAACCAATATATATATAAAACGAACTAGCGGCTATGGTGCTATCTTATATGAAATATAAGGAACGTAAGTAAAACGTTGTAGCACTAGGATAATAACATATACATTTTATCCAAGACTTTTATACGGAGCATTGGCCTTTCTACGCCGCTCTCGTATCTAACACTGGATCCCGAGTTCACAGACTCCGGATTGGACTAATGACCTTAGTCTGCTGTGTTAGAAAAAAAATGGTAATGCGATGCAATGGTATAATTAATTAATGGAAGTTAGTAAAGCCAAGAGGATGTGGCTCTTGGTGCGCGCTGTGATCACAAAAACGATACCAGGATGTCCGCGTACGGGTCCGCAAGTATCAAGAAAATTTCCCGTGAGCTAGAATGGCTCGTTGGTCGGAGACTCTACCGTTGGAGTGGCAACTGCCGTGGGTGACCCGCCATAATATATGGGTAACTAGAGACATGTCGTTTTAACGAGACGTTGTCACTAGGTATAACTGAACAATTAATACAATTGAGACTTATACAGTGGCGAACAATATTGGTTTCTATACCATGGACGAGACTTAGTACTTGTTTATTATTCTCGTTGTTTCGCTTTGTTGTTCATTGGTTATACTTGTGGTTATTTTATTGTGTGTTGATGGTTGTGTTATTGTTTGGATATTAATGTTATTTGATTTACAGTTTTAAATATTAAAACGGTATTGCATGTAACGAACCTCATGCTCTCGACCAAATAATTGAGGAGTCTTTGGGGGCATGACGGGGCATGTGATAACATACTCAGCAGGGGCTGATTCCATACCACAAACCATTTTTATTTCAGAGAGTAGCTGGTGGTCGACGCGAGGCACGACGGTTGTAATATTTCTATTGTTTAAGACTTGGTACGGTGTGATACTAAGGTTGTTTTGGACTCGGTTTGTTTAACCGAGGTGTATTTGGATTAGATGCTCACGGTCTGTAATAATTGGTTGATGTTAGATTCGTTTTAAATTGTTTAAGTACTGCTATCTATCTCTTGTGGTCACTGCGGGAATACGTTTCGCAAGTTGATTATCAGGTAATTCGTTATCACCCGTATGGGCGAGTGATAACAGTGACACCAGTAGGGCGACAGTCTTTTATTTACCGCTGCGATATATTTATTATGTGCGACAGTTGTAGGATATTTAGGAGCCGAATTAGTAGGGGTGTTACAAAAGTGGTATCAGAGCGGAGTACCGCTCTGATTACAAGAGATAGTAGTTTAAGTACCGTGAGCTTAGGTTATTCACACACCAGTACCAAGAAGATAGTTATAAATGATTTGAGTTAAGTTACGGTAGGGAAAAGTACAGTATTTATACTAAGAGCTGACTTTGGTTCTGAATTCTTTAGATGTCTTCTGGAAGACGATCAGCTGGCAGAGGCAGAGGAGGTGGTGGAAGAGGCGGCGGGCCTGGAGGAGGTCCTCCGGAGGCCCCAGCCGTGGGCGTGGCTGAGACGGTAGCCGCCGTCTTCGCTCAGCTAGCCCAGATGGGAGGCATCCAGATAGGAGCCCCACCTGCACCACCTGTAGTCCCACCCGTACCCGCACCTAGAGAGCCGAATTGGCTAAAGAGCGTTGCTGACACGCAAGTACCTACCTATGATGGAGTTGCTGACCCCACGGTCCTCGAGCGATACATTGTTGAGCACGAGAAGGCCTTCGATGCCATTCATGTGCCTGCTGAGCACCGGGTTAGCATAGCAGCCTTTCATCTGAAGGACGCTGCCAGTACGTGGTGGAGGTCCGTGAAGGCACATTACCTTGCTATAGAGGGTTTTGGATGGACAGGTTTTGTGGAATTGTTGAGAGAGAAGTACTATCCTGCTCATTTGAAGCAGAGGAAGAGGGAGGAGTTTGAGGCCCTGAGGCAGGGTAGTATGACAGTAGATCAGTACTACTCCTTATTTATTGGGCTCTTGGACTTTGTCCCAGGAGTTGTTTATTCTGATGTTGTGAAAGTAGAGAAGTTTAGAGGCGGGTTGAGATATGCTATCAAGGCCGCCATGGGTGCTACCTTGTACCCTACGGTTCAGGTAAAACTAATTGACAGTTTGTACCTTGTAACTCAGTTGATTTATTACCAGTTCGGAGAACTCATTGATACATTGCAGGAGTGTTATGACGCCGCTTCTCGGACTGAGATGATGGTGAACAGCCGGGAGGACGGCCAGGGGCAGAAGCGTAAGGCCCCAGAGAAGGAGGCGGAGACTGAGGTTGGAAGCGGAGGCAGTAAGGGCTGGAAGTAAGAACCGCCTTAAGTTATTTAATCCATTTAAATTACTTACTTACTGCATGCTTTTATACCTGCTATTCCTGACACTTTGACGATCACAGGAAGAAAAAGTTCTCCTGGAGGGAGAAGAAGAAGGAGCAGGCCAGCCAAAAGGGCAAGGACAAGGTCCCGATGCTGACCGGGCCTACCTACGATGTGCAACCTCTTAGATCTGTACCCCCTAAGGGTAAGCGATCTAACCTTGTGAATGAATTGTGTACCACACTACCCATTACCATCCTTGTACTAATCTGAGTGTGATATGATAATAGGTTCTGCACCCCAGCGCCACTTTCACTGCAAGCGCTGTGGTAAAGACCACCCGGGTGTCGACTGCACCGGGCAAGCGGTGGACTGCCACCATTGTGGAAAGAAGGGCCACAGGTCGTTCGAGTGCTTTGCTAATCCAGAGAGCCGAGTGTACCGCCCGCATAAGGGAACTCAATGCGCACCTACTGGAGGAGGTGGAGCTCGAGGTGGCCAGAGGGGGCCGGCGCCCCAAGCTCAGAGGGGGCAGCAGCATCAGCAGCCACAACAGCAGAACCAGGGCCAGAGGAACCCGCCGGGCAACCGTATGCTGAATGCAGCGGGAGCTTCAGGCGCTGGCACTAGTACCCAGCGTGGTGAAGGTTAGCATTTGAAACCTTAACCATTGTATGAGAGCATGACTAAGTGTTAAACGCTTTACCTTAGCATGAATGTGTGTTTTAATTACCGCTCTAGATAAATAACTTACCTAGGAAACCTGTTACCTCTTAGGAGACTTCGACATCTGCTATCCCACACTTACAAGACAGAGATCACCTAGACCCGTGGAAGAATGACGGGAGTACCCTAGTGAGTTATGTCATGTAGTCAGACCGGGCATGATACTTCTCAGAGAGTTCCTAACCCTAGATGAGCAAATCGCCATAGTGAATGAGTGTAGAGTTTTGGGTAAAGGCATAGGAGGATTTTATACCCCTGTATTTAATAGTGGTTCTAGAATGAAACTACACATGATGTGCTTAGGGAAAGATTGGGATCCACAAGCTAGGGTTTATCGAGAGGTGAGGATGGTAGGTGGCATATCTATACCTAGCATACCTGAGAGTTTCCTAACCTTGGTGAGAAACGCAATGGATATTGCTCAAGACTGTGAGACTTATCCATTACCCAACATGACACCTGACGTTTGCATCATCAACTACTATGAGCAGGGAGGAAAGCTTGGGATGCACCAGGACAGTGATGAGACGACCGAGTCCATCACCAGAGGAATACCGGTTGTGTCATTCTCCATTGGCGATGATGTTGAGTTTATCTATGGAGACCAGAAGAGGATGGATCTAGCAAGCAAGATCATCCTCAAGTCTGGGGATGTGTTAGTATTTGGTGGAGAGTCGAGGCTTGTATATCATGGTATTAAGAGCATTAAGCTCAATACCGCACCACCAGCTTTAGTGAATGATACCCACATCCGACACTAGTGCAGAAAATGTTTTTTACCACGGTTTTTTGCCTATATACCACGGTTAGAAACCGTGGTTTATACTCGTGGTATATTGGAAATGACTATAAACCACGGTTCGAAACCGTCGTTTAAAAGTCATTATAAACCACGGTTCTTCTACAACCGTCGTTTAAAGCCCTTTGTGTCGCGGGTCAGACCGCTTTTATACGACGGTTTGGCTTAAAAACCGTGGTATATAATCTGTTTCCATTGCGTTTTATACGACGGTTCTGTTGATAACCGTGGTATATGACTACTTTATACGACGGTTTTATAATAAACCGTGGTTTATACTCGTCGTTCCATTGAGTTTTAAACCACGGTTTTAAGTGAACCGTGGTTTTTTTTTTAGTTTTTTTTGTTTTTTTAGCATCTACCACATATGTTTTCCAACACAACCCAATTTACAATCGTATATACAACCTGTACAGGGCATCCAACTGGTATTGCCCTTTGATAACCAACCATACTATGACCATAAACCAAGTTGCCAGTTTGAATTGCAACATTGAAAACGAATTGCAAACAAACCCATTCAAACTTTCAAAAATAAGAGAGAGTTGAACTTTACAAACTTTGAGAGTTGCTTCAGCAAAACAAAAGTCTAAGTCTAACTACGTACACTAGGATATAAGATCTAAGAAACACTCAAGTAATTTTTACACCAAAACTGCGATAGTGATCTCTTACAAAGTCGAGATCCCCTTTGGAATACGTGCTCCCTGCTTTTGTGAAAAAAGAAACGATCTGTCCATAAAAAGAAACTGATCATCATTAGTACACAATTTTATTTCAAATGCAATAACTTTAACTAAAACTTTGATTGGTATGGTTTACCTTGTCATCATCAGCAAGCGTGTCAATATTTTGTACAATCTCGAACATGTACCGCATCACATAATAGCCACAGCTTCGTGAATCAGGCTGCTGAGGACACTGTCATCACACCATCCATGGATTACCAACTTTAGATAGATCAAAAAATTAAACGTTTAACTTTAATACAAAAATGCATAAATTAAATGATTACTTACACGTATGTAATGGAAGTCCAAGATGGAGAATGGTTTCTTCGCATCGCTCAAACCAAGCTTATGACCCCTGCATAAATAACATTTTAAAATGAAGTCATTTATTGTCAATAATCTAGGACAAGCTTAAAATAAATACAGAATGCATTAAAATTTTGAATACTCACTCCTTCAAATATTTCTCTATAACGATCTCTCGAAGGTCATCAGGGCCGCCCAATGGGTCTAGTATCAACAAGCATGAGGTGTCGATACACAACACCATCAACATCCAATGATTGCTGCCACAGATAAAACAAAGAATGTTTTGTAGAACAATTTTAATTATCACAATTAGGAAGCAAAAAATTCCAGTTATTGTGTACTTACATCTGATGATATGGGATCAGCAAATATTTGCTTCTTCTTTCGCCGCAGCACAAAATCCCTGCCTCACGTGCTGTGCACATCCTTGCGCATCCAATGCGGCCTGACTTGCTGACATCAATTGCGGGCACAAGAAAGAGATGGAAGATAATCTCTTGTTCGATATCAGTCTGGTAGTCAAACACCTAAACAACATTTTTTCATAAGATATGTTAAATAGCTTAAAAAAATGAAAGATAATTTAATAATTTAAAAGATACTTACACACAATAGGCCTGAATCACAGAGATGTTAAGCAGGTCTCCCATCAAAAATTCTCTTAGATCGCTCACGGTAATCATCAGATCTCTGGGCTCGGGGGAGTGGAAAACATGCTTAGACACTTTCATGTTGAAATTGGTGACAGACTGCGGCTTCGTCATGAAAAAGTCATAACATTTTTTGATGGGAGGTCAACATCTTCAGATACTTGGGTGTCAGAATGGGGGATCTCCTAGGAGTCATATCGAAAGGTTTGACCACTTCCTTTCTCACACTCTGACTCTCCTCATTTGATTTCACAATTTCCTTCCCCTTATCCACTTTCCTCTTCTTAACCGGTCTTAATTCCTTATCAATCTAATAGTATACAAAATTTAAATAATAAACATATCAGTCAACAGTCAAGTTAAAAACTAAACAGTAAGCATGTAATTAAATAGTTTACCTTGTCACTACTGACATCAATGAGAGAATATGGCCATGGAACAACTGAAGATTTTGCTTGACCTATTTTACTCCACTGATTCCACTCCAACGGAAGGGGAGAGTCCTCATGACCTTGCACAATATCGTCTACCATCACACGAGCGTGGAGAGGTGGGATGGGCTTGAAATGTACTACAGTGTTGGTCCGGTCTGTAAAACCCGACCGAATGCAACATGAACAGTCCCACAATCCGACACTTGAAACAAATGACATGATTTAGCCACCTACATCAACTCACAACAATAAGCAAGCTAATAAAATTATATTGTTTTAAAAGTAATGTTAAAATAACTAAGGAGGAAAAAAGAACAAACCGAAAGGTTTTGATAAGGAAATGTGTCTCTGGTAGGAGAAGAAGGTGCAGGATGATCGACCATCTGAGTATCCGCCGTCGTGGTAGGAGCAGACGTCGGTGTAGGATCATCGACAGTATCCGCCGTCGTGGTAGGAGCAGACGTCGGTCTAGCAGTAGGTACCGGTGTAGGAGTAGGTGTCGGTGTAGGAGCATGCACCTGGCCCAATACTAAAGCCTCAAGTCTTCGCAGGCGCTCCTCGTAGGCTTGACGCTCCTCAGCGTGGCGTCTTTCCGACTCAGCGTGACGTCTCTCTCTCCTCCAACCGGTCATGCACCCGTTCATCCACCATTCTCTCTATCATTTCAGCCTGTGGTACTCTCGATCGAGACGTAGGAAACACGTCTTTTTGGCGAACTTCCCCTCCAAGCCCCCGCACTCGCCCTGGATGATCCTTTTGCCCAAGGGCCTTATTCAGTGGATCATCCTGAGACGGAGGGGCCGGAACCATCTCCCATCGCTCAGTCGAGCCAGACTATTTTAAATAACAAAAATATTAGAAATGAACTTACTAATTAGTAAACAACAACTTTTAAATATATATACTTACAATCTTGGACGCCAACTCAGCAGTCTCGCTTTGCGGGAACACATATACCCCCTCGTCATTTTTCACCATTCGACCCAGCATAAATGTCTGCACTCTACTTGCATCGTCAACATCATCAATAACTGACTGAGTGCCGTCTTCATTAGTTTTAGTCAGTAAGCCCTCGCTCTTCCACTTCTCCAACCGCCCCGTGTATCCAGCTCGCCCCATGAAGTGCTTGTAGATATTCTTCGCCCGGTTACGTCTCGCTTGTTCTTGACGTAACTGTTACAAAATTTGTATATTTGTAAGTTATACATAATAAAAAAAATTGTTAAATTTTATTCCTTAAATAATTAAGAAAGAATAATTGTAAAAGTACCTTAAACTCTTCAGTCTGGCGATGGTCGTAGAATATCTTCCAGTCCTCCTCCGTGATCATACCATCATACACTACCCACGGCGGTGACCTCTTGGAGCCCGGTTTGGTAATCCAGCCATCTACCAACCGATGCTTGAACTGTCGCAGTGATGTCGCTAGAAGTGATTCAATCTTCGTCCGAAGTTCATCCGCGACCTTGTACTTCTTCTGCACCATCTGCCACATGATGTCTTTGTCTGCCTTTTCTTGATCTTTCCAATCCTTAAATCGAGCAATGGGATTTTACCATCAATCCCAAGTAGGAAGCAAACTTCTGCTTCGACCCACCACGATGTCGGAGGTACTTGTCCCAGATCAAATCGATAGGAGAATCTTTCTTCTCCTTCAACCCACGGGTCGGTCCACGTCCCTTCCGAGGGTTCTGCGAAGTAGATGCAGCTGGTGGTTCTTCAGTAGGGACGTCATCGTCAATATCATCCAGCCCCAACAGTAAGTCCTCTTCGACTCTATCGTCAGGATCCATAATCTGAAAAATAATCAACAATTAACAAGGTTAATACGAACATCTACTGAATCAAATATTGAAACATGACAAAAATTAAATAATATAATATTGTCAACCAAACTTACAAAATAACATTTCATCGTTCAATCCACAATCCTTCATTGTGGTCGGACCTTCGATATTCAAAATTAGTTACATTATCTACCTCCATCGGCAACCGAATAGGTACATCTGTTTCATCTTCACAGTCGTATTCATCCTCATCAACAATATTATCAATCCCAACTATCGATCTTTTACTCTGCATTACAATAGACCATCTGGGATTAGACTGATCACGACAGTAGAACACTTGTTTTGCCTTTGATGCAACAATAAAGGGTTCATCAGTAGGAGCCGCTGTCGTTAAATCAACTAGCTTCATACCATGATCCTCCTCACGATATCCCTGTTTGTTGTCCACCCATTTGCAACGAAATACGCAAGTTTCATAACTAGTGTAATTCAAGACCCAAATATCCTCAATAACACCATAATATTCATTCTTCAGTGTATTACGACTTGTTCCTGTGAAAATGTCTTGTGAAGCGATAAGATGCACACCACTGTTCTGGTTTGTCGATTTACAATCTTGACGTGCAGTGTAAAAAGAAAATCCATTTACATCATATCCTTCATAAGACAACACATCGAGATTTGGACCAAGTGCCAACAACTGGATCATTTCATCCACGTTCCTTGAATCTTCATACAACACCTTCTGTCTGAACCACTTAACAAATGTTGCATTCTGCTCTTTTTTTAATTTGGCATTACTCATCGTTGGGTGTTTTGTTTTGAGGTAGGCTAGGTGTGCATCGAAATACGGTTCAACAACTTCAGAATGATTCAACACAACCAGATGTGCCTTGTTCAATGTATCAATATCAACTCTGCATAATTTTTTCCCACAGGGTACCAACCCCTTTAAGCCTGCCATCATGTCTTGCTTTCGGCAATCCAATAACATCAACACCATCTAAGTAATGAGTGCAGAAGTCAACTACTTCCTCTGTTACTGTCCCTTCAATTATGCTTCCCTCTGGACGCCGACGGTTTTTCATTTTCTTTTTTCAGTATACCCATATATCTCTCAAACGGATACATGTATCGAAGGTATAACGGACCACAATGTTTGATCTCTCTAACAAGATGAACAAAAGTAGATGCACCATAATATCAAAAAACAGGAGGAGGAAAATACATTTCCAACTGACACATGGTGATCACAAGGTCATTCTGTAGTAGTTTATCCAGCGTCTCCACATCAAGCACTTTACACGAAATTCCTTTGAAGAAAACACATAAATTTGTAATAGTTTTCCTGACATCAGCTGGAAGGATTCCACGGAGAGCAACCGGAAGTAAGTGCCTGCATCAGCACATGATAGTCGTGAGACTTCATCCCTACCAATTTAAGATCAGACATTGATACCAAACTTGATATGTTCGATGAGTAACCGGATGGCACTTTAATATGACGAAGAGAACTACAAAAACTTATTTTCTCTTCTTTGGATAATGTATGACAAGCGGGAGGCAAGAATGTTCTTTTCCCTCTTTGTTGTGGCGCGAGTTCTTCTCGTATACCCAATTCAACCAGATCTTTTCTACCCTTCAAATGGTCTTTTTCTTCCTTTCACGTTTAGTAGTGTCGCAGATACACTTTCACCAATGTTTTTCTCCACGTGCATAGCATCAATGCAATGTCTCACCTCTAAATGTTGCCAATATTCAAGTTCCCAAAATATTGATTTTTTTCTTCCAGATGCTCTTTTCAGTGGCTTTAATTGGTGGACCGAAGTTGTTCACAACATTCTTCAACTGATTGTACTCAGCAGCAGATAGTGGTGGTCGAGCGACTGCATGGTCCGTTTTTCCATCAAACTCTTTTGTCATCTTACGGTATTTGTGCCCTTTAGGGAGGAATTTCCGATGGCCCATGTACACATTTTTTCCACTGTGTTTTAACCGGATACTGCAAGTTCTATCTCCACATATAGGGCACGCTAGAGCTCCTTTAATTGTGTATCCCGAGAGGTTGCCGTATGCAGGGAAATCATTGATCGTACAAAACAACATAGCCCGGAGCGTGAAGTTTTCCATACCATATGAATCATACACCGTCGCACCTTCATTCCACAACAATTGTAAATCGTCAATAAGTGGTTGCAAAAACACATCAATTTTGTTTCCCGGTTGTTTCGGACCCGATATCAACAGAGAGAGGAGAATATGTCTGGGTTTCATACACAACCATGGCGGCAGATTGTATATTGTCAATAAAATAGGCCAAGTACTGTGTATACTGCTCAAAGTGCCATAAGGGTTCATCCCATCAGTGCATAAACCAAGTCTTAAGTTCCTTGGGTCTGTACCGAACTGAGGGTATATTCTATCAATGTTTCTCCATTGTGGTGAATCGGCTGGATGTCTCAATTTACCATCATCCTTTCTATGGGTAGCATGCCATCGGAGGTTCTCAGCATCTTTCTGAACTGCAAACAAACGTTTGAATCGGGGAATTATCGGCAGATACCACAACACCTTCGCAGGAGAGCCCACTTTAGTGCTTATGTGGTTTCTTTCACCCTTTTTTACATAGGGTGATTCCCCACATTCAGAGCAATGGTCATCCAACTCATTCTCCTTCCAATACAACATACACCCATTTGGACAAGCATGTATTTTTTATATTCCATACCCATCGGACACATTAACTTCTTTGCTTCATAAGTTGTTGTGGGTATCACATTGTCCTTTGGTAGTACATCCTTCAGCAGTTGTAAAAGATCTGTAAAACTGACATCACTCCATCCATGTCTCGCCTTCAGATTGAATAGTTTTAGGACAACGCTCAATTTGTTTTGTGTTTGCGTTTCACATCCACTGTACAGTGGTTCCTTCGATGCTTGCATCAGATTTTCGAATTTTTTGGGTTTGTTGGAAAAATGTTGTTCAACATCTTCCATCATTGCATTAAGGTCCTCCTGATCATCTGAATCACTACCTAGTGAATCATCTTGAGTATCCCCAAAATCGTGCGAAGCATCCATTTCTGATTGTTCTACAACGACGTTATCAGCACATTCAAACACTTGTACTGAATGTTGACCATGCAGTATTATTATGGCTTCATAATCATCTGTAAACCCTCTGCGAATCAGATGATCCTTAATCTTGTCCACACCTCGGTATTTGAAGTCGTTCTTGCAATTGACACAAGGACATCGAATATATCCCTTATCCCTTGGTTTAAGATTGTCAACAAGGATTTTGCAAAATTTATTGACCCCTTCTAGGTACTTGATGTCCAATCTGTCACTGTACATCACCGAGCACTCCATCTCCTTTTTCAACACACACCAAATGTCGTGAACTCGTTCCATTGATCTCCTCCTTTTTTTATCTACAAATTTAACAACCTAAACCTATCCAATCACCTTCGATCTCACCTAGGAACAAGTTAATAATATACAGTAGTTCAGTGATAATTTCGGCAGCATTACCCTACAGTTCTCCTAGTGTAGATATATATATATATATATATGATATTATATATATGTACACTAGAGAACACTAGGGTAATGCTGCTGAAATTATCACTAAACTATTGTATATTATTAACTCATTCACAACCTAGATGGTGAGCTCAAAGGTCATTGGACAGTCCCAACAGGGACTATCTAAGACATACCTCTATCAGGTAAATCTCAGACAGGTAATTCTATGTTTGAATTGATTTTCCATTGTTTAATAGAAAAACAAAAATAAATTGAAACATTTTAAATACCAACCTGATGAGTACTGGATGGTCAGCTAGCGCACTGCACAAGATAGAGAAGAGACAAGTGGACAGATGTTCTTGCACGTAGTATATGACACCTATTCAATGAAATAATAATAAGGTTAAATTCTGGAAAAAATTTGGCATGACCTTTATTTTTAGGTACTCCACACTTTTTATATATGCAAATCCAAACACAATAACAACATTCTCAGCAAAACGCACACAATAGACATCATCTGAATGGGAAGCATTCATATTATATTTATGTCAAGCAGCAGCAGTTTATAGTGGATCACTCAAATTAGTAAGCATGCCACTAAAATATAGAACTTCCAGAATCATAATTAAATTCGAGTATTATACCAGTTCGATTTGTTTGCTCCCCTCGCGTCTTCAGTCTGATTCTGGTCGAGCTCGAAGCAACCTAGAAATTGCCAGTTCAAAAAATAGTTAGCGCAATGAGGAGGTAACAACTACAGAAAAATGTAGCTTTAGATATATTAAAAAATAATCAATTGGAATGTTTTGGTTTAGGTCAAGATAATTGCTAGCGCTATGCCAGAATACTATCGTGGGTTCAGATCAGGCAAGCCGGTGGCAGAGGTTGACGTGCGTGGCAGCAGTTAGGGCGACAACCGGCCTCGTCAGAAATTCAAGACTATGACTTCAATCAAGAAATGATAAGTTCATCATAAAAGTTATAAAAAAATTAAAATGGTATTGTGCAAGAAAAACAAGAATAATTGAACAAACGAATAAATTTTGAATTGATTTTCCATTCTTTAATAGAAAAACAAGAATAAATTTGAAACATTTAAAATACCAACCTGATGAGTACTGATGGTCAGCTGGCGGGAGGTAGAGGAAGAAGAAACGTGATGCAGTAACACCTAATGATATTATGATAAGGTTATAATTAAAAAAAAACATGAATAATTGAACAAACGAATAAATTTTGAACAAACCATGTTTTTGAATCATTCTTAAAATACTAACCTAGTGAGTAGTGATGGTCAACTCGGAAATGGGATGGAAGAGGAATTTTTCAACGGTAGTAATACCTATCCAATAAAATAAGAATAAGGTTTAATTCTGGAAAAAATTGGGCATGACCTTTGCGTATTGCAACAGACTCCACACTCTTCGTTGTTTAACAACTAATTAAAAATCTGTTTAACTACCAAATCAGGGCAGATCACCCTTATTTAAGATGAGTGCAAAAAAAAAAAAAAACTCATACAATGCTCAATAATGACTGTTAAAACGGACGATTTAGTGGTGACAACCTGATAGCATCATAGGTAATTGGTATTCGGTAGATTTCTGTTTGTTTTAAGCATAATTATTTGCGCCTATTAAACTAGTAAAACTATGGTCAAAGAGGACTCAAAACAGGTTGTGATATAACTCAACCAGTACACAAGTAAACTGCCCACAATATGGTATAACTAACAGCAAATAGAAGCGATAACAGCACGTTTCTGAGGCTTTAAACTGCTGAAACTTATTCATTGTTATGCAGAAAAATCTGATGCTAAACTTTGTCAAGCTCCATAGCAACTCACAATCGAAGAAAAAAACAACAAGCAAAACAGGTTCGACTGTGTCCATATTGTGGCTTTTATAGGTGTTTAAAACTGAAGCATTACACATAATGCAGGGGCTGATTGCAGCAGCAACAAGAGAGGCAAAATGACATAATTTAGTTGGTGAAAACTGCTGAATAGTTCACGTTACAGCAACAGAAATATTAGGCTTTATATACAGAGCTGATAATCCATATTATATCAGCCTAATCTTTAGCACAAAGTCAGAGCTCAAGCCCAGAAAACATAGAAACTCTCACACCATAAGCTAGAATAACAAGTACCAATCACAACCCATAGTTCTGTTTTCAATCTCATATATGAGATGCAGTTTTTTTTTGTAATTGCCTAACCAAATCCAAAGGAGCAAGACATATATTACCATAGTATATCGATCGGTTAGACAAATGAAGAGAAAAAAAAAATACGAACCTTACCTTCGAGCTAGGCGGCGCGCGGCGTTGGCAGGTGGTGGCTCGCGGAGATGGTGGAGCTCTGGCGCGGCTACAGGGCGACACCGACAGCGGTTGGGGCGGTGGGGGAAGACGGCGGCGGTTGGAGCGGTGGGGGACGACTTTAATGGAGTCTGCTTGCGCGGGAAGACGACGATGTCGAGCTAGGGCTGGGGGAAGATCGAATAGGGCGGCGGAGGAGAAGTCGACGGCGACGGCGACAGGGGCTAGCACCAGTGGCGACGGCGAGGTGACTGGCTCGACGGGGAAGACGAAATCGCAACAGGAAAATCGAGAGAGAAGTCGGGAGGAAGAAGAAAATGGGGGTCGGGGGTATTAGTAAAATACTTTTAAACGACGGTTGATTAAGGAACCGTCGTTTAAAGGCTATGCGGCGATAACAATAAACGACGGTTTTAGTAACAACCGTGGTTTTAAATTTTTGGAGCTTAATATAAAACGACGGTTCATTAAGAACCGTGGTTTATAAAGACTTTATACGACGGTTGCGTGGGAACCGTCGTTTTTTCTTCTAAACGGTGTAATTTTAAACGACGGTTTTTTATGAAACCGTCATTTATCTGATGAGGCGTGCAAGATAAACGACGGTTCGTCCTGGAACCATGGTTTATAATGTTTAAACAACGGTTTTTTGTACAACTGTGGTTTAAAGTGCGTCATTTTAAATCTTTTTTCTACTAGTGCGACTGGGCCGTTTAAATTTGACTTTCAGACAGTACTGATGTAATAGTAGTAGCTAAGTGTGTAACCTTGTATAATACAGTGGATGAATGAAATAAGAGTTTTGTACCTTCAAGTATATGTGTTCAGTTTGTTGATACCGATAATTTATAAATTCAGGCTATGAAATGGAAAGGAGGGTACCATCTGCATCTTAGATATGGCGCAAGCCAAGGAGTCCGGTAATGTCATCACAGGTATGACAATTACAACAACAGTAAATTAGTGATTTATTGGGACTCGATGCTAATACGAGAGGTGATCTCAGGTACCTTTCCTGTTGATGGTGTTAGTGCTTCCATTGTTCGACTCAGGGGCTTCGCATTCTTTTATTTCCTCGGCATTTGCTAAGAAGCTGGGGGCCACCCCCGAACAGCTTTCAGACTTTTCAGTCACCCTTCCTTCGAAGGAGAAAGTAGGTTGCACCAGACAGTATACAGGGTTAGAGATCAGCATTATGACTGAGACCTTCCCATGATCTGATTGAGTTCAAGAACTTGGGTTTTGACATTATAGTGGGCATGGATTGGCTACAGAAGCATAGGGGCCGCCTTCATTGTGCAGAGCATCGACTACTACTGAAGGGGCCGAGCGGCAGGACAGTGTCATACCGCAGTGTGAGGAGAGAGCCGACTGTCAAGATCGTGTCAGCATTGTCCCTGATGAAGGATGTTAGGAAGGGCCGACAAGCCTTCCTCTGTTATGTACAGGACACGAGACAGAGCGACGTGACGGACGTAGACATTCCAGTCGTGGTAGATTTTCCCGACTTATTTCCTGATGAGCTGCCAGGCATGCCGCCTGTGCGCGAGGTTGAGTTCGCCGTCGACTTGTTGCCAGGTACGGGCCCCATTGCTAAGGCACCCTACCGTATGGCACCGGCTGAGATGAGGGAGCTGAAGCTACAGCTGGAGGACCTCCTCGACAAGGGATTCATTCGACCTAGTGTTTCTCCTTGGGGTGCTCCAGTGCTGTTCGTCAAGAAAAAGGACGGCAGTATGCGACTCTGCATCGACTACCGCGAGCTTAATGCGGTTACAGTCAAGAACAAGTACCCATTACCACGGATAGATGATTTATTTGATCAGCTGAGAGGGGCCAGTGTGTTCTCGAAGATAGATCTCAGATCTGGCTACCATCAGATTAGGATTGCAGAGGGTGATTGAGAAGACAGCTTTCAGGACACGGTATGGACACTACGAGTTCACCGTTATGCCATTCGGATTGACGAATGCGCCAGCCATATTCATGGATTTGATGAACCGCCTTTTTAGAGAGCATCTTGATAGTTCAGTTGTAGTCTTCATCGACGATATTCTGATCTATTCAAAGACCAAGGAAGATCATGAGTTGCATTTGAGACAAGTGTTGAATATTATGAGAGAGAACCA
This sequence comes from Limonium bicolor, assembly GCA_023374045.1. NCBI lineage: Eukaryota > Viridiplantae > Streptophyta > Magnoliopsida > Caryophyllales > Plumbaginaceae > Limonium > Limonium bicolor. The sequence continues at coordinate 227,502,354 of CM041777.1, read as the reverse complement.
GCTGTATGCCAAACTCTCTAAGTGTGAGTTCTGGTTGGACAGCGTGTCATTTCTAGGACACATTATATCAGCTAGCGGCATATCTGTAGATCCTGCTAAGATCGAGGCAGTGAAGAGTTGGCCAAGGCCGAAGACAGTCACAGACGTCCGTAGCTTTCTGGGTTTGGCCGGTTATTATCGAAGGTTCGTGAAGGACTTCTCCAAGGAGGCCAAACCAATGACAAATCTAATGAAGAAGGAATCCCAGTTCTTATGGTCTGCAGAATGTGAGCAGTCCTTTCAGACGCTGAAGGATCTCCTGACATCGGCGCCCGTTCTTACTATCCCTGAGGGCACCGATGGGTTCGAGGTATATGTGATGCCTCTGGAACTGGTCTAGGCTGTGTGCTTATGCAGCACGGGAAGGTAGTTGCTTACGCATCCCGACAGCTGAAGAAGCATGAGGTGAATTACCCCACACACGACCTTGAGTTAGGCGCAGTAGTCTTCGCTTTGAAGATCTGGCGACATTATTTGTATGGTGTGACAGTCACTATCTACTCTGATCACAAGAGTCTACAGCATCTCTTCTCTCAGAAGGAGCTGAACATGCGACAGAGAAGATGGGTCGAGTTCTTGAAGGACTACGACATAGACCTGAGGTACAAAGAGGGCAAAGAAAATGTAGTTGCCGACACCCTGAGCCGCAGAGCTCATTCATTGTTTACACTAGTAGTGAGCAGCAGTATGATTGATGAGATACGAGCTGCTCAGGAGAGTGATCAGTACTTGGAGAGCATCAAACAGAAAATGTCAGAGGGTTGTTTTGACAGACAGAAGTATGATTTCGAACTGTGTAATGATGGCATGTTACGACTGAATGGCCGATTATGTATTCCGGAGTCTTCCCTGATCTGAAGGAGAAGATACTCCAGGAGGCTCATTGCTCGTCCTTATCCGTCCACCTTGGTTCGTCGAAGATGTATAAGGATTTGAAGGTTCATTTCTGGTGGAGCGGGATGAAAAAGGATGTAGCTGAGTACGTGGCTAGATGCTTGACCTGTCAGAAGGTTAAGTTTGAGCATAGGAGACCCGGAGGTTTAGTGCAGTCTATGCCTATTCCTTGTTGGAAGTTCGAGGACATCTCGATGGATTTCGTTGTCGGTCTCCCACCGACTAAGGGAGGACTGAACACGATTTGGGTCATTGTGGACCGTCTGACGAAGGTGGCAAAGTTTGTTGCTATGAAGGATACCTGGAACGTCCCGAAGTTAGCGGACTTGTTCCAGAAGGAGGTGATCCGGCACCATGGTGTGCCAAAGACTATTGTTTCTGATAGGGACCCTCGATTTTTGTCCAGATTCTGGGGACAGGTTCAGGAAGCCTTGGGTACAAAGTTGAAGCTTAGTACGGCGTTCCATCCACAGACGACGGTCAGAGTGAGAGGACCATCCAGACACTGGAGGACATGCTGAGAGCATGTGCCTTAGATTTTCAGGGGAGCTGGTTAGAGCGTCTACACTTGATAGAGTTCGCCTACAACAACAGCTACCACTCCTCGATACAGATGCCACCATTTCAGGCACTTTATGGTAGACCGTGTAGGACTCCTTTATGCTGGGATGAGGCCAGCGAGACTACGCTTCTAGGACCAGAGTACCTAGAGCAGATTAAGGAGGATGTCCTACAGATTCGCAAGAACATGAGGGCAGCTCAGGACCGGCAGAAATCATATGCAGACACCAGAAGGAGGGACATTGAGTTCACTACCGACGATATGGTATTCCTTAGAGTGTCACCCATGAAGGGGATATTCCGGTTTGGGCAGAAGGGCAAGTTGAGCCCAAAGTATGTTGGACCTTATGCGATTAGGGAGCGAGTGGGCCCGTTAGCCTACAGACTGGATTTACCAGCAGAGCTCGGGAGGGTGCACGACGTCTTTCACGTTTCACAGTTGAAGAGGTATGTGCCCCATCCATCGCACGTTTGCAGCCAGAGACTTTAGAGTTGGACCCCGCTCTACGATATGAGGAAGTACCACTCCGCATTCTCGATACGAAGACGAGGCAGACTAGGAACAAGACCGTTAGCATGGTCAAGGTTCTCTGGTCGAACCATGAGGTGGAGGAGGCTACATGGGAGTTAGAGGACTCCATGAGAGCGAAGTACCCAGCACTCTTCGAGTAGTAGCTGTGATACTTGTACGGGTTCGTGGTCAAACCCTTTTAAGGGGGGTAGACACCACTTGGCTTGCGCACATGTTGTGCATTAGGTCTTGTTTTTGTAGTGTGTTTGTTGGTATGCTGCGTCATACATGTTGTTTGGATGATTGTATGTATGATACATTTTATGTATGTGCCTTAGTGCACCTGGTTGAATATATACATAGTACCGCTGAGTACTTTTGGTTGATGAGTTGGATGTGCACCTTGTTTAGTGTGTGATATGAATGAGTTTATACCATGGTTTGGTTATTTGATATATGCTGTATGTATAGACTAGGTCTGAACCTAGTGGGAGTTACTCCCTAGCAATGGACTGTTTGGTTACTTAGTGGAACTTGATTCCTTAGGTGAACTGTAGAGGATTAAGGACTTCGGGACGAAGCCTTTTTAAGGGGGGTAGACTGAAATACCCCTAACCTTTAAAATATAATTAAATGATCTATTAATGATCTAAGATGTTAATAAACATCTAAATATTATTGGGGAACAATCTAAAAGATCTCAACAAGGCAAAACACGCCTTAAGATCGGTAAAGCCAAAAATGTGCTTTAAGCACCATAAAGATTGTATGACCTCAAATAGGATCCAAAGTGGATTCCTAAGTATTATAATGAAGTAAGGAACACAAAAAACCGTTCTCAAGGAGAACTAAGCTCAGGAACACCCTGTGACACAAAAATGTGCACTAAAACACCTTAAAGCACGTTTTTGTGAGATTGCCTTCTAAATTGTTTTTAATGGGCTTAAAGGTTATAATTACCTTTAAATATATATTTATCACATTATATCATATTAGGAATTTAATTCCAGAAATTTACAAATTTTTACAAATTTAATATTAAAATATTAATAAAACCCAAAGGGGGCCCGTTTGAGTCAAATTGACCAAGTATGGTCAATGGTCAATTAATGACCCATTTGACCCCATGGAAATCGGCAGGCAAGGAGGAGAGGATACAGCTCACAATCATTATTAGAAAAATTGCTACCTAATACCAAATTTGCAATAGTAAACTTACCTTTTTCAATTATTTCAAGCCTTTCCAATCATTTCTCTTGCTCTTGTCCGATTCCCATCCATTCCAGCCGAGCTCCCTCCTTCCTAGAAGCTCTCAAGCCTTGTTCTTGAGCATGGAAGGCAGATCTAACTCCTAAGCTCTTAAGGTAAGGTTTTAAGGTCATTTTTAGCTCTTTTTCTTCATCTCTTCACTACCTACACTTAGATTTCGTGGCTCATCTGTTCCTATGGCTCATTCTCAGTGTTCTAAGGTTAGAACAACTTCCAAACTCGGTTGAGCAAGTAAGGGCCAAGGTTGCTCAAATTGCATTTTAAGGTAAAAACATACCTTAAGCCTCTCCACTCTACATCCGGTTTTCTTCCTTGAATTTTTATGAGTTTATACACTCATAATCTTCATATTTACATGTTCATTCAGTTGGTTAGCCATTTGGAGCAAGGGTGGCCGAGATCCAAGAGAAATACCCTCTTTTAAGGCATTTTTCCAAGGTAAAATCAATACCATAGCAGCTTGTTGTGTCTAGCTATTTCCTATGATATGGTGAATTTAACACCATTAGGTGTGCTTGGTACAGGCCGAAACCAGCTTGAACTTCCCTTGCATTTTTAAGGTGATTTTTGCCTTAAATCTTACATTAATTATTCCTTATGGTTAAGCTCAAGCTTGGAGTATAACCATATCTTATTTTGGTGTATTAAACATGTCTAAATAGTGTGGTGAATTTCCTCAAGTGCCGAGCTTACAAGAAACCAAGGTATAAACACCTTAAACTTATGATTTTTATATTCTTAGTATATATATTGCCGAGAGTGAGAATTAATATGGGTTATATTGACCTAAAAATGGAAAAAATGACTAAGATAAATTAAGCTAGTCATTTAAGAGATTTAATTAACATAATGGTCAAATTATGACATTATGTGGAAAAATTAATCTAAAGTGAGGCCGTGATATACTATATTTTGAGACATTTAATGTGTAATTTATTTTGCAAGTTCAAGGTTGTAATAAGGCCATGTCATTAGGCCATTTTAATTTAAGTTTATAAGCTTATTTAGTTAAATTTATGCTTATAATTAAGTTTGGGGCCAAATCGTAATTACTGGAAAATTAGAAAGCCGTGGGCTTAATTTAGAGATTTAGGGTTTTTAAATGAATTTAATAAAAATTATAACTTTTATAAAGTTTTGGTCAAAATTGTAAAAATAGAAAAGTAGGTTATTATTAGTGATTACCAAAAATTGGTTCCCATTTGGTATTAGAAGTCAAAGTTGACTATATAGGAGACTTTGACCAAGTTTGGAAAATTTAGAAATTAAAATACTCTTATAATAAGATATTATTAAATTGTAAAAGATTTATAAAAGATGGGGCTATATGTAATTTCCGAGACTTGGGGTACTAAATGGAGTTTAGTAAATCCTTAAGTTATTAGGAATTTTTAGAAGTTTATTTGGTTAAATTTGGAGTTATATGAATTATATAAGTATAATATATGGTATTTTATAACATTGTTACAAATGGGTAAATATGTGTAGAAACCGAGATTTAGAGGAAGTATAAGGTTAGGAATAATATTTATAACCTTTTGGTATAGTTTGGTAAGTTTTGGAGTTATATATAAGGTTTTATAAAGAAATGTGTATAATATATAGTTTTAATGGAATTGGAAAACTATGTATTATAAATTGGGATGGAATTGTGATTTATAGAAGTTTAGTGGTGTATAATGGAAGCCGAAAATATAAGGGGCTATTTGGTATTTTATAAACAAAATATAACTATAGGTTACAATTGTTTTAATGACTTAAATGTCATAATATATGTTATATAACTATAATGTAACATTATATTAATTAAGTGGTGGATTTTATAAATATTTAAGAACATAGGTGCTGTTCGGAAATATTAACATTTTAAAATGGAATCTATAATATGGTTTTAATGTTATAAGAATTATAACATTTATAATATAAGAGGTATTCATTAAAAAGAATGAATATATATTATAAGACTTACCATATAAGAAATAGTTTCATAATACATACACATAAATAAATATATGGTATGGTGGAAAAATACAATATGGTTTAATGACCATGTGTTTTCATAATTAAAATGACATATGATAAAGGGAAAAGAATTACAAACATTAGATATGGAATTCTAATGTTAATAGTATACATGGGATAATAAGAATTTATATATTCAAAGTATTGTTTACATATGAATTATACCACATTGAACTTGGAAAAAAAAGGGACAAACCTTAGAAAAATAAATACTAAGGCAAAATGTATAATACATGATAAAGAATTATACATGCAATGTAGAAACAAACTATATGATATACAAAGGTACATCAAGTTACATGCGATAACAAAGTTCAACTATAAGTATATTAAATATACGAGACAAGACTACGCATGTAATATAACACTTTTCCAATCTCGAGTTTAACCAAAACTCGACAAACGTTGACAGTTAGTAACGGGGGGTTAACCGGGAGGTATTAGTGACGGTACAGGGTACCGTAGAATTGTGTTGTTATACGGGATGCTAATCAATAGCATTATGTATTGTTTAGACTGATAGAGACGACACACGGAGCATAGGAACTTGCTGATTCATACTCCACCGTAATACATCAGGGTGAACGGTATGTTGTTATGTGTCTCTGATTGTCTCTGAGGGCTTCCTCAGTTCAGACTTCTATGTGATCTGTGATAAGATTGTTTGTCTGAATGTGTTAATTAATATGCATGAATTGTATATTTATAGCTGCTTATTATTTACTGTTGTTGAGTTAACAGTATCAGTTCATATATATGAACCAATATATATAAAACGAACTAGCGGCTATGGTGCTATCTTATATGAAATATAAGGAACGTTAGTAAAACGTTGTAGCACTAGGATAATAACATATACATATTATCCAAGACTTTTATACGGAGCATTGGCCTTTCTATACGCCGCTCTCGTATCTAACACTGGATCCCGAGTTTACAGACTCCGGATTGGACTAATGACCTTAGTCTGCTGTGTTAGAAAAAAAATGGTAATGCGATGCGATGGTATAATTAATTAATGGAAGTTAGTAAAGCCAAGAGGATGTGGCTCTTGGTGCGCGCTGTGATCACAAAAACGATACCAGGATGTCCGCGTACGGGTCCGCAAGTATCAAGAAAATTTCCCGTGAGCTAGAATGGCTCGTTGGTCGGAGACTCTACCGTTGGAGTGGCTACTGCCGTGGGTGACCCGCCATAATATATGGGTAACTAGAGACATGTCGTTTAACGAGACGTTGTCACTAGGTATTACTGAGCAATTAATACAATTGAGACTTATATAGTGGCGAACAATATTGGTTTCTATACCATGGACGAGACTTAGTACTTGTATATTATTCTCGTTGTTTCGCTTTGTTGTTCATTGGTTATACTTGTGGTTATTTTATTGTGTGTTGATGGTTGTGTTATTGTATGGATATTAATGTTATTTGATTTACAGTTTTAAAAATTAAAACGGTATTGCATGTAACGAACCTCATGCTCTCGACCAAATAATTGAGGAGTCTTTGGGGGCATGACGGGGCATGTGATAACATACTCAGCAGGGGCTGATTCCATACCACAAACCATTTTTATTTCAGGAGAGTAGCTGGTGGTCGACGCGAGGCGCGACGGTTGTAATATTTCTGTTGTTTAAGACTTGGTACGGTGTGATACTAAGGTTGTTTTGGACTCGGTTTGTTTAACCGAGGTGTATTTGGATTAGATGCTCACGGTCTGTAATAATTGGTTGATGTTAGATTCGTTTTAAATTGTTTAAGTACTGCTATCTATCTCTTGTGGTCACTGCGGGAATACGTTTCGCAAGTTGATTATCAGGTAATTCGTTATCACCCGTATGGGCGAGTGATAACAGTGACACCAGTAGGGCGACAGTCTTTTATTTACCGCTGTGATATATTTATTATGTGCGACAGTTGTAGGATATTTAGGAGCCGAATTAGTAGGGGTGTTACAGTTATGCTTTTGGATTGGGTAAGTAATTGTAGTAGCTCGGTATACTTTGATCATCAGACCGTTACTGTAAGTAAGGTAAGCCTAGCTAGCCGTATGGGCGGTTAGCGGCGTTGTACCACCCGCCGTAGTAATAGTAGTAATTCCGCTACGAACTGGTAAGATTAACAGGACGATTAGACGGTAAGAATAGGATTAACGGTAGGGGTGTTACAAAAAGTGGTATCAGAGCGTAGTTACGCTCTGATGTCCTTAGTTACCGAGCATAGGGGATTACAGAGTTAGGATTTCAACCGTCTTAAGACGGATACTTAGAAACCTAACTAGGAACTACCGTTGTTAACAACGGATACCCTTGACGTTCTTATGAACGATACCTTTGCTTAAATTCCAAGACCTTTAGGTCATATCTTGCGAAGCCTAATGTAAATGCTAAATGTTCAGATGTCAGGACGAGGTCGAGGCCGACCTAGGGGAGAGACATCTGACGGACCTGGCGCGCAGACGATAGCCGAGATCGTCGCCGCCACGGTGGCGCAGATGCTACCACAAGTGATCAATGCTATGCAACAAAACCAACAAAACCAACAGAACCAAGCGGGACCAATCCCTCCCCCTCCACCCAGAGAAGCTAACTGGGTAAAAGCTGTAGTGGAACTCCGCCCTCCTTGCTTTAGGGGCGAGAGTGATCCGGCTAAGCTAGAAGCCTATATCTCCGAGATGGAGACGGCGTTTGAAACCCTCGAAGCTCATGCTGGAGTTCGAGTTAGAGTTGCTGCCTACTACCTGAAAGATGCAGCCATGGATTGGTGGAAGCTGGTCAAGCACGAGCATGTCAACGACCCCACCTTCGACTGGGAGTCCTTTGCATCCCTTCTCTGATCAAAATACTATCCGGAGCATGTGAAAATAAAGAAAAGGCTAGAGCTGGACGCCTTGAAAATGACAGACAAGATGTCTGTGGATGAGTATTACCGCACCTTCACTTCTATCCTCCGTCTTCTACCCGACCTAGGGTACACCGGCCAGGTGTTGGTCGATCGCTTCTCTGGCGGTCTGAGCCATCGCCTTCGGTACGGTATGGGCTACACTCGATTTACCTCTTTTCAGGTAAATATCGGTGTACCCTTAGTACCATTTCAACTCCCTAATTTCCTAAATTTCCTTGAATTCCTTGAATCTTTTTTTCTCTACCTCTTTAAATAAGAATCCCGGCTAATACCTGAAACTTCAGGAGTGTTATCACGCGGCTTCTCGCGTTGAGATCACTTGCCAATTATGGGATGAAGAGACCGCGCTGAAGCGCAAGGCAAACAATAAGAACACAAGTGCCGAGGAGCAGAACCAGGGTAAAAGCTGGAAAAAGAAGAAGGGAAATTTCTTTCAGCAATCCCAAAAGAAATTCCCAAGTGAGAGCAGTGCCCATGCTGAGCAGGGCAAACCAGTTGAGCCTCTTCAGCTTGGTTCTTCTGCACCAGTGGCCGCAAAGCCACTGAGATCACACCCACCTAAGGGTAAACTTCTATTCCTAAATCGTATCCATACAAGTTTCATATCTAGTATATCCACGCACACATGTGCTAACCCTCTAAACCTCAGGTTCTGGCTCCGGTTTCACCAAAACCTTCTCCGACGGCCGCACCTATGTGTGCAGGAAGTGCAACCAAGACCATCCCGGCAAGGACTGCTATGGGAGAGAAATCAAATGCTACAACTGTCAAAAGCCCGGACACCGAGCCAACTTCTGCCCCGAAAATGCCAAACCAAGAGGGAACTTCCAAAGCCACAAGCAGAGGGAAGGCAAGGAGGTTGTATCTAGCGATGCACCAGCCTAGCAGGCACCACAGGGACAGGGATCCCGGGGTCCTCAGAGGGGTGCACCCCAGAGGCAGCCTGTCCTTCATGTTATCGACCGTGATGGGTCCGGTTCTAAATCCGGCCCAGGTAATTATCCGAACCTTTAATCCTTGAGAAGCATGTTTAAGTATTAGAATAACTGTGTGAGTGAATGCATGAGTAAATGAGTTGAAGTGTGTATTGAGCATGAAACGAATTAGTTGAAACTAGTACTCACCGTAGATGAAATTTGTAACCATAGGAAACTTTAGTATCTGTTATCCGATACCGGTAAACCTGAATCAAGAAGAAACCGACATCACCAACCACTACTACACCAGCGAACAGTGTCAGGTCATCCGACCAGGTATGATTTTATTAAGGGGATACCTGACACCCGAAGCCCAAATTGCAATCATCCGACGATGCAACGAACTAGGAACGGGTCAAGGTGGATTTTATACACCCGAATTCCCCGGTGGAGCGAAGATGAAGCTGAAAATGATGTGCTTGGGAAAGGACTGGAATCCTTATACCAAGACATACCAAAGGACACGAACACAAGACGGAGCAACGCCACCGACAATACCTCCAGAGTTTCAGACACTCGTCACACAAGCAGTAGAACTTGCACAACAATGTGAACATGAACCGATCCCCGCACTTGAAGCGGATCTCTGTATCGTCAACTTCTACGAGAAAGAAGGACGACTTGGGTTACACCAAGACAAGGACGAGACAGCGGAATCTCTTGAACAAGGAGTGCCCGTAGTGTCTTGGTCCATTGGTGATGACGCCATCTTTATGTATAGCGAGCATAAGCGTGTGGACCTCGTAGAGAAATTGGTATTGAGATCAGGAGATGTCCTAATCATGGGTGGAAACTCTAGGATGCTGTATCATGGGATCAACAAGATCAAGCTGAATACGGCACCACCGGCAATAATCAATGCCACACACATGAAACCAGGACGCCTGAACCTTACCTTTAGGAAGTATTAAATTCATAGTATCATGTAATCTATTAGTAACGTGTATTAGAGACACGGCATGTATGATGGTTGGTTTATCAATAAAGAGAAGTGTTGATTTAAATTCCACTTGTGTCCACCATCAATACTTATCCACTTGTGAATCCAATAGGTTGTGGACTCGGTACCGAAGGTAACCTGAGTATCCTCACCGAAGCACAAGCCGGCAGAAGCGGCACCATCTTAACGGGAACATTCCCAGTGAACGGCATTGAAGCCAATGTGTTATTCGACTCCGGCGCCTCTCACACCTTTGTATCACCATCTTTCGTGAAGAGGTTGAAGCTACATGCGGATGAGCTACCGAATTTTGTGGTTACTCTCCCATCGAAGGAGCGAGTAAAGTGCACCAAATACTATCAATCAGCCACCATCAAAATAAAAAACGAAGTGTTTCCCATCTCCTTCATCGAGTTTAATGGATTGGGATTCGACTTAATCATCGGAATGAATTGGTTAGAGCGGCACAAGGGTAGAATCCTCTGCGCCGAGCATCGATTGCTGCTCAAGAGTCCTTCTGGGGTTACAGTATCTTACCGCCAGAGACCGAGAGAGCCTTCGACCACACTCATATCTGCTATGGCCATGTACCGGGAGCTCAAAAAGGGCCACGAAGTATATCTGTGTTATGTACAAGACCTGGAGAGAGATCTAAAGTTCAGTGAGGATGTACCGATTGTATCCGAATTCCCTGATGTATTCCCTATGGAGCTACCCGACATGCCACCACCGAGAGCAGTGGAATTTGAAATTGATCTTTTGCCAGGTACCGGTCCCATTGCTAGGGCACCGTACCGCATGGCACCTGCTGAAATGACTGAACTGAAGGAGCAATTACGAGACCTCCTCAACAAAGGGTTCATACGCCCGAGCGTATCACCCTGGGAGCACCGGTCCTCTTTGTGAAGAAGAAGGACGGTAGCCTCCAACTTTGCATTGACTACCGCGAGCTGAATGCGGTCACAGTCAAAAATAAATACCCATTGCCACGCATCGACGACCTATTTGATCAGCTGAAAGGAGCATCAGTCTTCTCCAAGATTGACCTCCATTCTGGGTACCATCAAATTGCTATCAAAGAGCAAGGCATCGAGAAAATGGCATTCCGTACCAGATATGGCCACTACGAATTCACGGTGATGCCATTCGGTTTGTCAAACGCACCAGCTAAATTCATGGACCTCATGAATCGTCTATTCAGTGAGCAGTTGGACACTTCAGTGGTTGTCTTCATCGACGACATACTTGTATACTCCAAATCAACAGAAGAGCATGAAATTCACTTAAGGAAAGTGCTTGAGACACTGCGCGAGAACCAGCTTTATGCGAAGTTCTCCAAATGCGAGTTCTGGCTAGATCAGGTATCATTCCTTGGTCATGTCATCTCGAGCGCAGGTATCTCAGTTGACCCTTCAAAGATAGAAGCAGTACGATCATGGCCTAGACCTAAGACTGTTACCGACATTCGGAGCTTTCTTGGTCTAGCCGGTTACTACCGGAGATTTGTAAAGGACTTCTCAAAAGTCGCTAAGCCCATGACTGCATTGATGAAGAAAGATGCACCGTTTGTATGGACAGACGAGTGCGAGGTATCATTTCAGAGCCTTAAAGACTCATTGACCTCAGCGCCCATCCTTACTCTTCCAGAGGGCACAGAGGGATTTGAGGTATATTGTGATGCATCAGGCAAAGGAATGGGATGCGTGCTCATGCAGCATGGCAAGGTTGTTGCTTATGCCTCCCGCCAGCTGAAAAGGCATGAGGAGAATTACCCGACTCACGACTTAGAGTTAGGAGGCATTGCCTTCGCTTTGAAGATATGACGACACTATCTCTATGGGGTAAGCATCACCATCTACTCCGACCACAAGAGCTTACAATATGTATTCACACAGAAAGAACTGAATCTGAGACAGAGAAGGTGGATGGAGTTTCTCTCTGACTACGACATCGACCTACAGTATAAGGAAGGGAAGGCAAACATCGTAGCCGACGCCCTGAGCCGTCGAGCACACTCGCTCCATTCGCTACTTACTTCTTCTAGCTTGGATGACGAGGTGCGAGACACTCAGTTGAGCGACCCTTACCTAACCGAAATCAGACAAAAGATCGAAAATGGTACATTTGAGAAGAAGAAGTATGACTTCAAGCTGCACGAAGATGGTTTGATTCGGTTGAATGGTAGGCTATGCGTCCCCCGAAGCAATGCTGAGCTAAGGGATCGCATCCTGCGAGAGTCACACAGTTCCACATTGTCAGTCCATCCGGGAGCCTCCAAGATGTACAAAGACATGAAGAGGTACTTCTGGTGGTCTGGAATGAAATCAGATGTGACAGAATTTGTATTGAGATGCTTGACATGCCAGAAGGTAAAATTTGAACATCGTAGACCGGGCGGAATGGTACAATCGATGCCAGTTCCGGAGTGGAAATTTCATGATATCTCCATGGATTTTGTTGTAGGACTCCCACCTGCTAGGGGAGAACTCAACATGATCTGGGTTGTAGTCGATCGCCTTACCAAGGTTGCCAGATTCATACCGATGAAGGACACCTGGAAGGTAGTGAAGCTCGCAGAGCTATTCGACAAGGAGATAATCAGACATCACGGAGTCCCTAAAACCATAGTATCTGACCGCGACACCAGATTTCTTTCGAGATACTAGAGAGCCACACGGGAAGCGTTGGGTACAGAATTGAAGTTGAGTACCGCCTTCCATCCTCAGACCGACGGTCAGACAGAAAGAACCATCCAGACACTGGAGGACATGCTTCGGGCATGTGCCTTAGACTTTCAGGGGAGTTGGTTAGACAAGCTTCATCTTATCAAATTTTCTTACAATAATAGCTACCATGCTTCGATTAAGATGTCGCCTTTCCAAGCTCTATACGGTAGACCTTGCCGTACACCCTTGTGTTGGGATGAGTCAAGTGAAGTGGCCATCATAGGACCGGAGTACCTTGAACAAGTGCAAGCTGAAGTTCAGCAGATTCGAGCCAATATGAAGGCAGCCCAAGATAGACAGAAATCCTATGCGGATGTGAGACGACGCGACCTTGAGTTCGCCCTGGGCGACCAAGTGTTTTTGCGCGTTTCACCTATGAAGGGTGTCTTCCGATTTGGCCAGAAGGGCAAACTGAGCCCAAAATTTGTAGGGCCGTACACTATCACCGAAAGAGTTGGAGTCGTAGCCTACAGGTTAGCATTACCTGAGGACTTGGGACGTGTCCATGATGTATTTCATGTGTCACAACTCAAGAAGTATATTGCTGATCCTTCTCATGTGCTAGAGCCCGAAAGACTTTCCATTGAGCTGACAATGAGGTATGTTGAAACCCTGATAAGAATCCTTGATAGGAAGACCAGAGACACTCGCCACAAGTCTATACGAATGGTGAAGGTCCTATGGTCAAACCATGATGTCGAAGAAGCGACATGGGAGTTGGAAGATGCCATGAAGGCAAAGTACCCACAGCTGTTCACAGACTAGAGAGTCTAGTATTTAGTAATACAGGTACGGGGCGCACCCCTTTTAAGGGGGGTAGAGCCTTTTTGCTTTTGCATTGCTTCGGGGTAAGCATTGCATAGTGTGTAGGTATTGTAATAGATTTTTGTATGGCACATATAGTGCAAGTGAATTTGGTATGTGTATGTATGTATGTGTAGTGAGTAGTGTATGGATGTGTATGTACGATGGATGATGTATGTGTAATGTGTAATGTGAATTGCATCGATGTATTGTGTGATGGTATGAATTGAAAATGATGGATTGTGTATGTGAATTGTGTATGATGCGTGAAGGGTGTATGTGTGCAATGTGGAATGAAGTAAACACCTCATAGGTGGTAGTAAGATGCATTATGGCAATTGGTTGGCCTAATGAGTAGAATTACTTAAACTATTAACCTTGAGCAACTTTGAGGGCAAAGTTTCTTAAGGGTGGTAGATTGAAATACCCCGTAATTAAAAATAGTGATTAATTAGGCTAATAAATATTTTAGAAGCTTAATTAAGTCTAAATAATCACGAGGGAACAAATCCCGAATAAAACGGATCCTTAAAATGGATTAAAAACACTAACGAACCTTAAAGCACGCTTTTCGAGATAACTGGGAAAACATGACTTTAAGCGGGTCAAATAGACTCGTAACAATTTTGGCCAACTAAATAATCATTAATAAATATTAGTGAAGCTTTAGAACCAATAAAATCAATAAAACGAGAAAATAGTAAAAACTGTCAAAAACGGGAAGTTGTGGGGTAGAAACATAAATAACCAAAACTTATGTGTCCACTTTTAAAATTAAAATGCAAAGTGTGTGTGTGCAGTGGGGGTGTCCGATTTGGGCCTCTCTCTCACTCTCCTCACTTATCTAATATGCTATAAGACAAAAATAATAAAGCAAACCCCACCTCACTTTACACTCTCTCTTCTACCTCACACTCTCTTCACTCACGTAACACCCATCCCCCTCACTCTCTCAATTTCTTCTCCTTCTTCCCAGCGACAGCCATGGAAGAATAAGCAAACTCACACAAAACCTCTCTTCTCTCCTCTTGTAACCCCCTTGAACCTCCTCCAAAAATTATAAAAACTACACCATTGGAATCCTCTCATCAAGAGCAACACTTCTATCTTTCCAAAATTCGAAAACAAGAACTTTCATCTCCATGGGTATGGAGCATTTGGAGCTTCAAGACCACCACTAGAACCACCTTCTTCTCCTTGTTCTTTTGAGGTAAAAATCTTCTTGAAACTCCATTGTTTTTCTAGCCTTAAGGGCAAATCGAAATCTGAAGTTAAACCCTTGTTTGCTTCTTTGAATGCTAGCCGATTTTGGCATTGCTGGAGAGTGGGAAAGATTGTTCTTGAGCCATCCCAAGCTTTACTTACACCCTTTCAAGGTAATGAAATCCCTAAACCCTAAAATGTGCATTAAGCTTTAAAGAATGGTGAGGGCTAGTTTGGTGTATTGAAATGTGAAAATATGAGTTGTAGTGTTTGAGGATTTGAGTGCTAGAACCGGTGGAAAGAGAGAAGAGGAAGAGGAAGGGAAGAAGCAAGAAGGAAGGAGAAAGAAAACTAGAGGAGAAAACAAGGTAAATTGTGCTTACCTTTGTGTAGTCTTGTATGTGCTTGTGTAACAGATTTTTAAAAGAGTAAAAATTGTATTGTAGAATGGTAATGAACAATAGTGTAGTGTGGAGGAAGAATTGAGTTGTGTTGAAGCTTTAAAAGAATTAAAAACTGTCAAAACATAGTTGGGAATTGAATGTAATGTGCAGGAATTTTAAGGTGTTTAGTGTTGGTATATATGTATGGGAGCCTTGTATATATGATTGTTGAAGACGGGTGAGATAAGTGATAATGCGTGTGAAGACAATGTGGTGAGAATGTAGAAATATAGGGGAGGTTATGTCAAAATTTACCTAGGATTAGAACCCTTAATGAACTAGAAATTAGGTGACTAATATGTGTTTGTAACAGATTTGGATGGAGATAGTTAGAGGGTAAATGGAGAGAGATAGTTAATGTATTGTAAGGCATTAGAAGTGTTAGGAATGACATTAGGAGAGGGAGTTATAGAAGGGGAGTGTAAGTGTTAGAATCTGTAGTAAAATGCAATTTAGAAATTAGTGTAAGTGTTGAAATGAAAACTAAAGAAAACAGGTGAGTGAATTAGCATAGAAGGAGTAATAAGTAAGCAACGGATTAAAACATGTTTAGGAGCTTAATTAGGTGCTAAAACATGTGGGATTAAGTGTATGAGCAATGGGGAATAAATTGGGCAAGGTTTGGTTTGTAACAGGTAAAGAAAAACTGTAAAATCTGTAAACTGATAGCAGGGTCCGGGACTTAAGTCCTGTGCTAAGTCCCGGACCAGTCGAATAAAATGGCCGAGAGTTGCAGGAAGGTGGTGGTCCGGGACTTAAGTCCCATACAAGGACCCGGACCACCCCTGTAAAATACCCCGAGAGTTTTGCAATGTTAAGATCCGGGACTTACTTCTTGTAAGAAGACCCGGACCATAGTGTGAAAATAGGCCGAGACTTTCCAACCATTTGGGTCCGGGACTTGACCCTTGTACAAGGTCCCGGACCATACCATTAAATGTAGCCGAGAGTTGGACCATGAGTTGGTCCGGGACTTAAGACCAGGACAAGGTCCCGGACCAACCAAAACTTGTAAAAATAAGTTTATAAAATGGGTATTAAGGTAAGGAAGTGAAGGGTAATGATAGTATAAGATAATTTGGACTTAATTAAGGATACTTAAAGGTAATTAAGAGTGTAAACAAGTTTTAAGACTAAGGAAGAATAAGTAAACCATATGTAAGTATAAGAATTGTAAAGGTATAGTAAGTATTAGGAAACGTAAGAGTAATCGAATTAAGTTAATGATAGTTAAATTAATCTGTAACACCCCAACTCAATCCAATTGTGGTCTCGCAACTTAACAATATATATATACACATGTCACAGCGGAATTCTTTACAATCCAGGACCTTGCCACGGTCTGACTACAGAATATACCGAACATTAGTCTAACAACCTTAACCATTTACATAACCTTCTTACAATCCTCTCACAACCTATACATTTTACTAACTCAATTTCCATACGAGTGTACATGCACAACTCGTAGGTCACACTTAATCCTTAACACTTGTGTCCTCTTCTTACTCTTACGACGGTCGTCTCCTGATGTACCTGTGTAGTAAAAACAGCCCCCAAAGGGGGTCAGCACGAATGCTGGTACGATCCTCTCATGACCCCCAAGCTAACGTGGCTACGACGACTAATTGTCGATAGCATGGAGGTTGATTAGATGCACAACATAATAGAAAGTGCAGTAAACAACAACTCAGATATGAACAATCAAAGTTCACACACAATGAACGACTTAAATGCGTTCCCTTAATTAGAGAGTTGGTCATTTAACTCCTTAAGTAATGTTCCCTCTTAATCTTAGTCTTATCTTAATCTTAGAAACAACCACCCTTTAATAAGGAGTGGATGTAGCTTATCCTAATCTTAATGATACAAACCATCCTTTAGAAAGGAATGGTTGCAACTTATCTTAACCTTACCTTAATCTTAAACTTAACAATACAAACCATCCTTTAGAAAGGAATGGTTGCAACTTATCTTAATCTTACCTTAATCTTAAACTTAACAATACAAACCATCCTTTAGAAAGGAATGGTTGCAACTTATCTTAATCTTACCTTAATCTTAATCTCAATCTTAATCTCAATATACAAACCTTTCCTGGAAGGGATTGGCCGTATCTAATTCGAACCTGGGATTTAGGTGATCCCACCGCACCATCTTAATGCCACCTACTCTGGACGGGAGTCCAGCGTAGCTGAGCCGGCAACCGGCCCTAGGCAACAAGTCCGAAGACAAGTCCTTAATCGGAAGTCGAATCTGCTATAGATACCGACTCCCTTTTCTTAGCATGCATGACCGGAGATCGGTCCCGGGTTTCCTCACTCAAGTTCCAGTTAGTAGTTATCTCAAGACCATGTTTGTTGGTTAACCTCTTTCGGTTCATATCGTCCCTCATTAGGGGGCGTTCCTTAGTCTCACTCAATTCCTTACTAAGCATTGGTTAGTAAGTTCTCACGGTATGTTGTGTTAGTTTTCAAACATCACACAACAATACAATATATGTATAATATGTTCCGGTTGCATGCTTTATCTTTTAGTGAGCACACAAACAAATAGCACACAAGCCGAGGGACACCTCGTTAGCAGCAGTCACAAGAGAACTGTACCGTTCACCGTTGGTCGTTCGGCTGCTTACTCTCTTCCGGAGTCCAAACTCCCAAGTCCTAAAACATTCATTCAGTTTTAGGTTGTTAATCACTTAACTTAATATGACTTACTTAACTTGTTTAACTTACTTAATTCCTTAATGATCCCCACCTAACACCTCTTAGGTCTTACACTTAATCTTACAAACTTAATCTTAAACTTTCAAGTTTATACTTAGCTTAACTTAATCTCTTAAGTTCTTAGGGTCTCAATCATTACTACCCTACCAAAGGCATCCCTTATTACCCATTGCCATTCTTAGAATTCAAAATTTCTCTTTTTTTTTTGTTTTTAGGCTCGACCGACTTACCGACCGGACTTGCCAAGTCCGGTCCATTCCAGTACCCTTTTACCGTTGGAAAATTCACTCCGACCGGACTTACAAGTCCGGTCCTATGTCCGGTCGATTCCAGAGACTTATATCCGTACAAAATTCAAGCCCGACCGGACTTGACAAGTCCGGTCCCATGTCCGGTCTATTCCAAAAACATTTCCCTATTGTAACAGAGCCCGACCGACCTTGCAAGTCCGGTCCTAAGGCCGGTCGGCTCTAGAAACTTGTTTCTAAATTCTCTTTCAACTCCAAACTTCTCTTCATATGTCCTAATATGTTATAACCTCATTTGGGCACCTCAAATACACCTTAAGCCCTCCTTAAAATACCTTAAGTCATCCACCAAGATCCACCTTAGTCATTATGCACTTTCCTTGTAATAATGCTAACACTTGTAATGTTTTCCTCTAGGTTTCTAGGTGGTGGTTCATACCTAGTGTAACCTCTATGCCAAATGTTTTCTTCACCACTACAACATCATCTCACAAGCATCTTTCACCATCGAAAATCCTTTTACGCACTTACTTAAAGTTCCTTCCTAAGCTTAAGTTTCCATCCACCAACACCTTATTTCCTTCCTAGTTGTTTACCAACATTTGCCTAAGTCCTAGATGCTCAATTACATTCTCTTGATTCTTAAATCCTCCAAGGTAATGCCTAAGTCATTATAACTCGTTACCACACTTTATCTCACCCCCTTTTTTTTTCAAGACCACCTCTAAAACTTCCTAGTACTTCCTTAGTCATTATTTCCCCTTAGAACATAATCAAATCACCTTAATCATTATACCTTCTCCTTAATCTTATGCACACTTCTTATATTCCTCATCTCATGATTTTGGTGTGCTCAAAACACTCACCATTCCTCTAACTTCTCCTAGACATCTCTAGGTCATCCTAAACCTCAAGAACTCCTTAGTCAACTCATTTCCACCCAATTTTCTTTCATGCTCCCTAGTAACCCTAGGGCATATTAGCTCACCACTACCACTTAAACACCTTGTTTTCTACTCAAATTTCGCCATAGCTCCTCTAGTCTTATCATTCCCAAACACATTATTTTTCCTCATTCAACCATCTCACACACATCAAGTTCTTCTCATCATATCTCATCACCCAAACCAACTCATTCACAACAAACTCAATATATTGCAAAAATCTTAAATTGCATAGCACTAAGGCTCTTAAATGACATGGCTCTTAGGCCCTTAAATGACTTAAACTTAAACACTGAATCTCCCACATATATAAGCTTTCAACCTGCAAATACACTCATCAATCTCATAGTAGTTATAATGCTCTTAAAATCCACCTTAACCTTATATTACTAACTCATTCTCATTAGCTCCTTAATCACAAGTTCATAAGCTTGTTTAAGTTCTTTTTCTTAGGTTATATAACCCAATACACAATGTAAGCTCTAAGCTACATTGGTATTTATCTAAAACTCATTCCTTAATCTTAAACCACCATTAGGTAAGCATTTTACCTTGTTTTCTCAAGCTTATCTTAATCTCCTCCTTAGGCCTTCTTCTTGCATAGATCTCGGCCATCACTTAAATTCCTTTTGCCAATGTTCTAATCAATATTTAAGGACTCATATGAGTACTAAACAATGCACTAACCTCAAGGAATAAAAACCTAGGTTAGAAATGTGTTCTAAGGCATAAAAGTGGATGATTACCTTTGAAGTCTCAAAGTAGACTTTGGCATTGAATGAAATAGGACCTCCACTAGTCCTTGGTGAATAAATCAAGCTAGAACAAGGCATAAAAACATAGCCCCATGAGAAGGAATTTTCGGCCATGTACAAGAAATGATGGAAACATGGTTTTTCTTACATTTTCTTTACCTTAAGAGAATGGAGAAGCTAATGAGCTCTTCAAACTTGATTTTCCCCTCAATGGAGTTTTCTCATGGCACCAAAATGGAGCTTTGAAAGATTTGAAAAGATAGAAAGATAGGTCTTGACCTAACTAAGACAAATATGCAATTTGTTTTGGATTTGGAGCTTGGAGTTGTATTTGGCAAGTGATTGAAGATGGAGACCATGGAGAAGCAACACTCTCGGTTTTGGAACAGAGAGAAAAGAAGAAACCGTGGGTGAAGGAGAGAAATGGAGAATAAAGGAGAGAAGTGAGCTAATATAAGATATTTTGCTATAAAAGCAAATAGTAACTTCTTTACTTATCTCTTCTTTTCCTTTCTCATTTGATGACTCATGTGGTGACTCCCCACATAAAACCGGCCACCCTCTTAATATAAGGCTAACATGGTCTTTGTTGACCAATTAATTGACTTATATTGATTAAAACTTAAACTAGTCACTAAATAGTTACTATTCACTAAACAAGGCACATAATCGGGAAATTTTTTGATTTCCCATTGATTTAGACCTCCTAATGAGATACTAATTAGTACACATGTTGATTAAAGAGTAATGATGGACATTTAGCCACTCAAAACTCAATTCTAAGACAATTTCTCAAAAATGTGCTTTAAGACTTCTTAAAGCACATTTTGTGTTTTATCTTGTTTTCAAGCTTGGTTTTCTTTGCTAATTGATTTAAAATGACCATTAGGATATTACTAAGGTCTTATCATGATATTTGGGTACTCACCCAAGTCTCTCCAAGCTTAGAGCACGTTTTTGCCCTGATTGCCTTTAAGGCACTTTCTTGTGTTTTCCTTGGTTGAAATTGTCTACCAATCTTTCTAAGGCATATTTTAGCCCTACTACATCATAATTTGATGTTCACTTAGCATACTTAGGTTTGGGGTATTTCATAATCACTCGAACATATGTATGTTATAGGACTTGATTTGTGAGCACCGAAGGAACGTTGGGATACAAGTACAACGGTGAACGGTATGAATTCCTCATGCCCCGTATGCTATTTTGGTTACTCTGATTTGTATGTTGTGTGCTAATTGATCACCAAATAAGATAAATGCACGAATCGGAGTTATCACGATTACTTGTGAATATGTAGTGTTGTATGTTGTGTATATTTTCTTTAATTCTTAATGTGTATAATTCATGAAATGTATGGATGGATATGAATGTGTGTATGTATGTCGTATTGTACTGTGACCGATTGTGATTGTTATTGGACTTCTAACTGATTCCTAACAAGCTAACCAATCTAACTTAAATTGGTAATTAAATTGGAATGAGTAGAAGTCCGATATAGTTTCGGCCACGCGTGAGGATGCGGGGTCACGAGAGGTTGGCTCCAATTCCTGACTCTTAAACTGGTCCGCGGCCCAAATCCCTTAAGTGGGTAGCATCCCGGATTGGTGAGTCAAGTAAATCCCGGTGGTGGGACGGTGTAGTCCCCGGGCCGGAGGTCATACCGACTTAACTTGAGTATGAGTAAGTAAGTAAGAATGAGTAAGTAAAGTAAATGGAAGTAAGTAAGTAAAGTAAGAACAAGTAACATGTAATGAGTAAAAGAGTAATAAGCATTCCGATTAACCCGGATATGTAATTTGGCTGACACGGTGAAGGTAAGTATGTGTGTGTGCCACTGTGTTGTTATCTTGAATTGTATAATGTATTGTGTATGTATGTATGTTGTATGTAAAGCATGTATGTATGAAATTAATGAACCGCATGTTTAGTGGACGTCAAATAGTCGGCGTGCCCTAGCTAGCACGCGGTATATGCGGAGTTCATGCACAGCTTTTGCTGAGCCCCTTGGGGCGATGTTTTTACTACACGCAGGTACAAGAGAAGGATGACGGCTGTGAAGAGATGTAGCTAGTTCCTTTTGTCTTCTTTTTGGATTGTAAACAATGAATTATGAATGGTGTACTAAGTAGTACACGGCTTTAGCTTTTGATAGTCGGTGTACCATGGGGTACACCTTTTTGGATATAGAAAAGATGGCGAATTGGTATAGATGAGTAGCTTGTAGAAAACTCATTCTTTTGGTAACTTCGAAATGTTGTAATCGAATATACTTGAAATACTCGGTGATCCAGGATTGTAAGTATGTTATGCTTTTGGATTGGGTAAGTAATTGTAGTAGCTCGGTATACTTTGATCATCAGACCGTTACTGTAAGTAAGGTAAGCCTAGCTAGCCGTATGGGCGGTTAGCGGCGTTGTACCACCCGCCGTAGTAATAGTAGTAATTCCGCTGCGAACTGGTAAGATTAACAAGACGATTAGACGGTAAGAATAGGATTAACGGTAGGGGTGTTACATATTTCATGGTGCTAAATGTTGATCTATATATGATCTAACCTATTGTATACCTTGTTTATAATTGCCGAATTTATTAGGTGTTAGATTTAATTTTTGGCACCTAAAATGTTAATATCTTATGATATAAACTTTAATATAAGCTATCATAATATATAAGAAAAGTTCATATACTATAATTTAGTGGGTGACCGAAAATTAAGAGAACTTAGGTGAGTTAGGAAAATTATATAACTAAGTTAAATTAAAGGAATTAGTATATTTAAGAGTAATATGTAAAAATTTGTGAAGTTTTAGCTATATATTATAATTGCCGAAAATATATATGAGTTATTATTAAATTTATGAAGTTTAGATGATGGGAAAATAATTGTAGGATTAAGTTTACAATTTATAAAGAGTTTATAAGTATTGCTAGAATTTATAAGGTTTTTGGTATATTTAAAGTTAATAAAAGATAGTATATGTATACTACAACTTTAGATAATTAAATCTGGTGATTTAGAGATGTTTAAAATGATTTTTGATGTTCAAAAATCTGTAGGAAAATTAGTTACGAAAATTAGAAATTAATTAGAGTTAAATTGGTTAATAAATGAGTTAGGATAAAAGAAAGGACCACAAGGGTAAAATGGTAATTTCCTTGGTCAAACGTGGTCAAACGTGGTCAAACTTGGTCAATGACAGTTTGTAAAATGTTTAGAGGAGCTAGAATAAAAATTTGTAGCAAAAGATTAGATATTAAAAGGATAAAGGAATAAAAAGTTAAGTTAAATTAACTTTAGGGGTAATATTGTAAATAATGAAAAGTTAGGGGGTTTGACCATAAAGGACTGGTCAAACTTGGGTATATTTTGGTAATTGACCAAAAGTATAAAAGAAATTAGTTAAGTAAGACTTTGGAAGAAATTAGAAATAAAAATAACAAGTTTAGAACTTATTATGAATAAAATAGAGATTAAGAGAAAACTAAGGGTGAGTAATGTAAATAACACATTTTTATGTGTTTAGAAGGTTAAGGAAATTAAATAAAGAATTTAGAAACAAGTTGTAAAAGAAACAAAGTTAAGACGGGGTTAAATGAGACCCGTATATAACTTAAGGTATACGAGGGGTATACCCGTAATTTAATAAGTATAGGAGAAATCAATACTTAAGGTATTTCTAATGAAAGTACAAGTTATATTAGACGTATCATACGGATGTATATGAAAAATTTTAGTGTACATGAATAGTACTCGTATACGTGAATAGTATACGTATACATGAATAGTGAATACGGATACATGAATAGTAAATACTTATAAATGAATAGTAAATACGTATACATGAATAGTAAATACTTATACATGAATAGTAACTACGTATATAAGAATAGTCAAATACGAGACGTATATGTGAATAGTAAAATACGTATATGTGAATAATAAAATACGTATACGTGAATAGTAGAATACGTATACGTGAATAATAAAATACGGTGAATAGTGAAAATACGAAAATTAAGTTATTTAACCACGCCGTCCTAATGAACTTTAGGAGCAGAGTAAGGTGACCGGAATAGTCGAGACGTCATCCAGGAGTGGACAAACGTCGATAGGCTAAGGTATGGGATTCTTGTAGCTTGTTTGCTAACGAGGTCTACCTCGGTTTGTGTGCTATGTGTTATTGTGATACGACCAAACAGGATTAAGCATGAAACCGATTTATTGTATTGTTATTGTGCGTACATTGCACACTAACATGATTTGATTCAGAGCTTGTTCATTAACTATGTTTAGTAAAAATTGTATAAGGTTACAAATACTCCAAGTTGTTAGTGATAAGTGTCCAAATGAGCATGTTTTATAGGTGTATTTCATATATAATATTAGCACTTTTCTTGCTCATTTCTCCACTTCGGTTAGTTTTCCTCTAGTTTATGTTTTATTGTTTATCTCACAAAATTATTGGTTTAACATGAGGAAAACCAAGCCGGGAGTAAAGTAGACGAAGAAACGAACGCATAGACGCAAACGGCTCAGAAAATGGGGTCCAAACGAAGAATCTAGAGCCGGTCAAAATTCGTAGAAGAAATAAGCCTGTACGTCGTGAAAACAGGCGGACAAGAGACAAGTGCAACCGCCCAAAATGGGGCGGACACTCACACTTGCAACCGCCCAAAAGGAGGCGGACAAGGCAAGGGCAACCGCCCAAAAGGAGGCGGACAAGGCATAGGGCAACCGCCCAAAAAGGGGCGGACAAGACACACGGAACCGCCCATAATCAGGCGGTTCTACAGGCGGTCAAGACTAAAAACACGCCCGAAACAGTTTTCTTCCG
This sequence comes from Limonium bicolor, assembly GCA_023374045.1. Classification (NCBI taxonomy): domain Eukaryota; kingdom Viridiplantae; phylum Streptophyta; class Magnoliopsida; order Caryophyllales; family Plumbaginaceae; genus Limonium; species Limonium bicolor. The sequence goes on along the minus strand of CM041777.1, from coordinate 227,477,548 downwards.
CGCCGACTCTGCAACTCTCTCGTATCTGCTCCGCCTACCTTAAATTGCTCACGCGTTTCGGCTCTGTCCCCTGCAATAAGTGAAGCAATCAATGCTTCAATCAATGAAGCACTGAAGGAAGCAATCAACTGCAAATATCTACGGAAGACTACCTCTTCATTTCTTCTATAAATACCCATTCCCTACAACCTTGTACGAGTGCACGGAGAAAACCAGAAAATCACTCACACTCACCTCATCTCATTCTCATTCAGTAAAACACTCCCGTACATCTCAACACTCCATTCATTCCCCAGTTCTCTAATTCTCTAATTCACCCATTCCACATACAAATAACCTACGTACATGTACCACTCTTCTTTCTCCTCATTTCTCCATTCACTAATCACGTCTCCGTGTTATTATTACGTCCAACCTCTGTCTGACTTATTACCAGTTAATATGTCAGGCTAAGGAGGATTTGCTCCGGGCAAGGTTTTTAATTATGGTTTGTTTAATTATGTAATCAATATTTCTACCGGTTAAAATAAATACAGTTTGTTACGCTTAAAGATTTTCTCTCACCATTTTAATAAATTACATGAATTTATTAAAATGCTTTCCTAAGTCTATTTTGATCAGACCAGGTGATAAATAGACAGGTTAATTAAGCCGTAAATCTGGAGAAAACTTATTATGATTTAATAAGTTAGTATTTACAGATGCAATTATAATTCCTCGAATTTAACGTCCGTTTACATAGTATTGCTCGAACCTTGATTAGACCGAGCATTTTCTGGTAAACGAGTTCTTAAGGGTCTATGACTTAGTCCTTAGGATAAACAGGAATTTTGCCAAACTAATATATTAAACCGGTAGAGATAGCATAATTAATCAGATTATATAAAACCTGAACCCGGAGTTCCATCTAATTCATCTGCACTCAGTTTTCTAATCTGCTTAATATTTTCTCTAAAACAAGTCAATTAACTTCCCCCCTTTTGTGACAAGCTTAGGAACTATTTTATCTCGCTATAAGTCCCACGGTTTGACCCCGGCCGCTTCTATCTTCTATACTACTGCGACCGGGTTTTAATTTGCAGCCCGACGGATATTTTGAGTATTAATTTCTTTCTTTTATCAATTTCACCTGTGCTAATAACTCACGATAAATCCATTCTGCAAAATGGTGCCGTTGCCGGGGACTTGATTTAATCTAGTCCCTAAGCCCCGGTTAATTCACCTGTTATATTATAATAATCTGTCAAAATTAACTTATACTAATCTAATTTCGGACATCGGACTTCTGATCTGACTTTGTAACACCCCAACCGTTAATCCTATGCTTACCGTCTAATCGTCCCGTTAATTCAATGAGTTCGCAGCGGAAGAATACTACTTACTTACTTCGGCGGGTGAAACAATGCCGCTAACCGCCCATACGGCTAGCAAGGCTACCAATACTTACAGTAACGGTCTGATGGCCAATAGATACCGAGCTACTAAAACAACTTACCATTTACAATACATTCACTACCAAGGATTTCCGAGTATTCAAATGTAGTCATTACAACCTTCCAAGTTTACCCAAAAGAATGAGCTCCTATCCTATGCTCATCTATACCAATGCTCCCTTCTATCAATATCCAAAAAGGTGTACCACGTGGTACACCGGCTAATCAAAAGCTACAGCCATGTACTACTTAGTACACCCATCATAAATTCAATGTTTACATCCCAAAAAGAAGACAAGAAAATAAACTAAGTCTTCAGCAGCTTCATCAATCTCTAGTACCTGCGTGTAGTAAAAATGGTCCCCCGAGGGGGTCAGCTTACGCTGCGCATGAACTCCGCATATACCGATTGCTAGCAAGGGTACGCCAACTATTTGGCGACCGCTAAACATGCTTGTTCATTACTCATGCATACATGCTTTACATACAATCATACACACATTACAATACATCATTCGCTTCAAGGCAACAATACAATAGAGTTCACAATACTTACCTTCACAAAGTTAGCCAAATTGTGCATCCGGGTTAATCGGAATGCATATTACTCTTTTACTCATTACTTACTTCTTCTTACTTACAATTACTTACTTCCTTTTTACTTTGCTTACTCATTCTTACTTACTTACTTATACTCAAGTCAAGTCGTCGGGACCTCCGGCCTTGGGGACTACTCCGTCCCACATCCGGGATTTACTTGACTCACTAATCCGGGATGCTACCCACTTAAGGGATTTGGGCCGCGGACCAGTTTAAGAGTCAGGAATTGGAGCCAACCTCTCGTGACTCCGCATCCTCACGCGTGGCCGAAACTATATCGGACTTCTACTCATTCCAATTTAATTATCAATTTAGGTTAGGATAGTTAGCTTGTTAGGAACAAGTTAGAAGTCCAATCACATTACAATCGGTCACAGTACATTGCAACATTCATACAAGCATTCATAATCATCCATACATTTCATGAAGTATACAAACTAGGAATTAAAGAGAGTATACAACATCATACAACACTACATAATCACAAGTAGGCAAATTAACTCCGATTCGTGCATTTATCTTTATTGGTGATCAATTAGCACACAACACACAAATCAGAGTAGCCATGATAGCATTCGGGGCATGAGGAATTCATACCGTTCACCGTTGTACGTACTTCCAAACGTTCCTTCCGGTGTCACAAATCGAGTCCTAATATGTGCATACAATTGAATGATTAATTTAACTATCATCACTTAACTCCTACTTACTATGTCCTTACATTTATTACACTTATACTTTACTTACTTATTTTCCCTTTACTTACGTTTCCATCTCCTTACTTAAGGTTTGCATGCTTACACACATATACATACACATATATGTATGGGTATACATATACATATATATATACAATTATTATTTAAATTAAAATAAATTTTTTTTTTTTTTTTTTTTTTTGTCAGGACCGGACTTGCGACCGACCTTGGGCAAGTCCGGTCCATTCCAGTAGGTTTCGGGGAAAATTTTTGGTCCGACCGGACTTGCATGTCCGGTCGCAAGTCCGGTCGATTCCAGTAGCATTCTGCGGGAAATTTTTCTGCTCGACCGGACTTGCAGTCCGGTCGCAAGTCCGGTCGATTCCAGTAGCTACCGTTTTCTGCTCGACCGGACTTGCAAGTCCGGTCGCAAGTCCGGTCGATCCCAGTGTTTACATTTTTTTCTGTTTTCAGTCCTCTCTTTCACCCATTACTTCCCCATTGTTCCTACACTCATTCCCACATGTTAAACACTAATTAAACCTCCTAATACACCCTAGTTCATCATTAACTCCTTACACAATTCATACTCATTCACTCACATAATTTTCCAAGTTTCACTCAACACTTGCACTAGTTTTCCTAGTTTTATGCTACAGATTTTAGCATTTACACTCCCCTCTATATCCCTCTCTTCTATGTCATTCTAACACTCCTAATGCATCTAGAATCCATTACTAGCTCTCTCCACTTACCCTCTATTTCCTTAAACAAATCTGTTACAACACTCTTCATTCACCTAGTTTAAATTCACTAAGTGTTCTAATCCTAGGTAAATTTTGCCATAGTCTCCCTTGTATTTTTATACACTCACCACATTGTTTTACTCCATTTCAACACTTATCTCACCTGTTTCAATAACCAAAATATACAAGCTCCCATACACAACTACTAATACCAAAACACTACAAAATTCCTGCACTTAGCAAATCAATTCCCAATCTGTTTTATAACAGTTTTTACAATGTTTCAAGGTTTCAAAATGCTTAGTTTCTCTTACCCATCATACTACTAATGCATTACCATTTTAATATACAATTTTCATTCTAAAAATCTGTTACATTATACATATACAAGCTACAAGGTGAGCATTATTACCTTGTTTCTTCTAGATTTCCTTTCTCTTCTTTCTCTCCTTCCTTTACCGGTTTTGAAATACAACCTCTAACTACACCACCACATACATATTTCAATACTAAACTAAACTCAAACATTACTTAAGTTCTAATGTACATTCTAGGGTTTAGAATATTTATTACCTTGCAAGGTTCAGTGCTGTTTGGAGTGGCTCAACAACAAATAACAACTCCACCAAGATGCCAAAATCGGCTAGAACAACAAGGAACAACAAGGGTTTAGTTATGAATTCGTTTTGCCATTTAGGCTAGAAAAAGATGGAGTTTTGAAGAGATTTTTACCTTAGAAGAACAAGGAGACCAAGGTGGCTCCAATGGTGGTGTTGAAACTTCAAATGGGATATACCCACAAAATCGAAAATGCTTGTTTTTGGATTTTGGAAAGATGGAAGTGTAGCTCTTGAGAGAGGAACACAATGGTGGTGTTTTTATAATTTTTGGAGAATGTTGAGGAGTTACAAGGAGAGAAGTGGTTTTGTGTGTTCTATTCCCATGTCGGGGGGAAGGAAGAAAAAGAGAGGAGGGGTGGGTTCCGTGAGGAGAATGAGAATGGAGGAGAGAGAAAAAGTGAGAGTGGGTTACTTTTGCATTTTAATTGCTTTTGTCTTAGTGAGTAAAAGAGAAGTGGGTATGTGTGTGTGAGTAAAATCGGACACACACATAGAGATGGGGTTTTAAAATTCTTTTTACATTATTGGACACATAAGTTTGTGTTATTTATTTTACCCCACAACTTCCCGTTTTTGACAGTTTTTACTAATCTCTCGTTTTTTGATTTTATTGGTCCTAAAGCTTCACTAATATTTATTAATGATTATTTAGTTGACCAAAATTGTTACGAGTCTATTTGACCCGCTTAAAGACACGTTTTCCCGGTTACCTCGAAAAACGCGCTTTAAGGTTCGTAGTGTTTTAATCCATTTTAAGGATCCGTTTTCTTCGGGATTTGTTCCCTAATAATTATTTATACTTAATTAAGCTTAAATTACTTATTAGCCTAATTAATCACTATTTTTAAATACGGGGTATTTCAATCTACCCCCCTTAAGAAACTTTGCCCTCAAAGTTGCTCAAGGTTAATAGTTTATTATTCTACTCATTAGGCAAACCAATTGTCCTAATGTGTCATCTTTCTACACATACACAATTCAAGTACAGTACACAATTCACAATTCACATACACAATGCATCATTCTCATTCATACCATACCACAATACACAATACATATCATTACCATTCCAATACACATTACATCCACATACATTACAACACATTGCACATACATCATTCACTACACATACACATACATACCAAGTTCACTTGCACTACATGTGCCATACAAAATGCAATGCTTACCCCGAAGCAATGCAAAAGCAAAAGGGCTCTACCCCCCTTAAAAGGGGTACGACCCGTACCCGTATATTACATACTAGACTAACTAGTCTATGAATAACTGTGGATACTTAGCCTTCATGGCATCTTCCAACTCCCATGTCGCTTCTTCGACATCATGGTTAGACCATAGGACCTTCACCATTCGTATCGACTTATGGCGAGTGTCTCTGGTCTTCCTATCCAAGATTCTCACTGGGGTTTCACATATCTCATGTTCGGCTCAATGGAAAGTCTCTCGGGCTCTAAGCATGAGAAGGATCAGCCATATACTTCTTGAGTTGTGACACATGAAATACATCATGGACACGTCCCAAGTCCTCAGGTAATGCTAACCTGTAGGCTACTGAACCAACTCTTTCGGTGATAGTGTACGGCCCTACAAATTCGGGCTTAGCTTGCCCTTCTGACCAAAACGGAAGACACCCTTCATAGGTGAAACGCGCAAGAACACTTGGTCGCCCACGGCGAACTCAAGGTCGCGTCGTCTCACATCCGCATAGGATTTCTGTCTATCTTGGGCTGCCTTCATATTAGCTCTAATTTGTTGACTTCGGCTTGCACTTGCTCAAGGTATCCGGTCCTATTATGACCGCTTCGCTTGACTCATCCCAACACAAGGGTGTACGGCAAGGTCTACCGTATAGAGCTTGGAAAGGCGACATCTTAATCGAGGCGTGATAACTATTATTATACGAGAACTCGATAAGATGAAGCTTATCTAACCAACTCCCCTGAAAGTCCAAGGCACATGCCCGAAGCATGTCCTCCAGTGTCTGGATGGTCCTTTCTGTCTGACCGTCGGTCTGAGGATGGAAGGCGGTACTCAACTTCAATTCTGTACCCAACGCTTCCCTTGTAGCTCTCCAGTATCTCGAAAGAAATCTGGTGTCGCGGTCAGATACTATGGTCTTAGGGACTCCGTGGTGTCTGATAATCTCCTTATCAAAAAGCTCAGCTAGCTTTACTACCTTCCAGGTGTCCTTCATCGGTATGAATCTGGCAACCTTGGTAAGGCGATCTACTACACCCAGATCATGTTGAGTCCTCCCCTAGCAGGTGGGAGTCCTACAACAAAATCCATGGAGATATCATGAAATTTCCACTCCGGAATTGGCATTGATTGTACCATTCCGCCCGGTCTACGATGTTCAAATTTACCTTCTGACATGTTAAGCATCTTAGCACAAATTCTGTCACATCTGACTTCATTCCAGACCACCAGAAGTACCTCTTCATGTCTTTGTACATCTTGGAGGCTCCCGGATGGACTGATAATGTAGAACTATGTGACTCTCGCAGGATGCGATCCCTTAGCTCTGCATTGCTTCGGGGGACGCATAGCCTGCCATTCAACCGAATCAAACCATCTTCATGTAGCTTGAAGTCATACTTTTTCTTTTCAAATGTACCATTTCGATCTTTTGTCTGATTTCGGTTAGGTAAGGGTCGCTCAACTGAGCATCTCGCACCTCGTCAACCAAGCTAGAAGAAGCGAGTAGCGAATGGAGCGAGTGTGCTCGACGGCTCAGGGCGTCGGCTACCACATTAGCCTTCCCTTCCTTACTGCAGATTGATGTCGTAGTCTGAGAGAAACTCCATCCATCTTCTCTGTCTCAAGTTGAGTTCTTTCTGAGTGAATACATACTGTAAGCTCTTATGATCGGAGTAGATGGTGATGCTTACCCCATAGAGATAGTGTCGCCATATCTTCAAGGCGAAGACAATGGCTCCTAACTCTAAGTCGTGAGTCGGGTAATTCTCCTCATGTTTCTTCAGCTGGCGGGAGGCATAAGCAACAACCTTGCCATGCTGCATGAGTACGCATCCCATTCCTTTGCCTGATGCATCACAGTATACCTCAAATCCCTCTGTGCCCTCTGGAAGAGTAAGGATGGGCGCTGAGGTCAATGAGTCCTTAAGGCTCTGAAATGATACTTCGCACTCGTCTGTCCATACAAACGGTGCATCCTTTTTCATCAATGTAGTCATGGGCTTAGCGACTTTTGAGAAGTCCTTTACGAATCTCCGGTAGTAACCGGCTAGACCAAGAAAGCTCCGAATGTCGGTAACAGTCTTAGGTCTAGGCCATGATCGTACAGCTTCTATCTTAGAAGGGTCAACTGAGATACCTGCGCTCGAGATGACATGTCCAAGGAATGATACCTGATCAAGCCAAACTCGCATTTGGAGAACTTCGCATACAGCTGGTTCTCGCGCAGTGTCTCAAGCACTTTCCTCAAGTGAATTTCATGTTCCTCTGGTGACTTAGAATATACAAGGATGTCGTCGATGAAGACCACAACCGAAGTGTCCAACTGCTCACTGAATAAACGATTCATGAGGTCCATGAATTTTGCCGGTGCGTTTGACAAACCGAATGGCATCACTGTGAATTCGTAGTGGCCATATCTGGTACGGAATGCCGTTTTCTCGATGTCTTGCTCTTTGATTGCAATCTGATGATACCCAGAACGGAGGTCAATCTTGGAAAAGACCGATGCTCCTTTCAACTGGTCAAATAGGTCGTCGATGCGTGGCAATGGGTATTTGTTTTTGACTGTGACCGCATTCAGCTCGCGGTAGTCAATACAAAGGCGGAGACTACCGTCCTTCTTCTTCACGAAGAGGACCGGTGCTCCCCAGGGTGATACGCTCGGGCGTATAAACCCTTTGTCTAGAAGATCTCTCAATTGTTCTTTCAGTTCGGTCATTTCAGCAGGTGCCATGCGGTACGGTGCCCTAGCAATGGGACCGGTACCTGGCAATAGATCAATCTCAAATTCAACTGCTCTCGGTGGTGGCATGCCGGGTAGCTCCTTAGGGAATACATCGGATACTCAGATACAACGGTACTCATCACTGAACTCTGGATCTCTCTCCAGGTCTTGTACATGACACAGATACACTTCTGGCCCTTTCTGAGCTCCCGGTACATAGCCATAGCAGATATAAGGGTGGTCGAAGGCTCTCTCGGTCTCTGGCGGTAAGATACGGTAACCCCAGAAGGACTCTTGAGCAGCAGTCGATGCTCGGCGCAGAGGATTCTACCCTTGTGCCTCCACCAATTCATTCCAATGATAAGGTCGAATCCCAATCTTGATATTCGATGAAGGAAATGGGAAACGCCTCATTTTTAATTTCGATGGTGGCTGATTGGTAGTATTTGGTACACTTTACTCGCTCCTTCGATGGGAGAGTACCATGAAATTCGGTAGTTCATCCGCATCTAGCTTCAACCTCTTCACAAAGGATGGTGATACGAAGGTGTGAGAGGCGCCGGAGTCGAATAATACATTGGCATCAATGCCATTTACTGGGAAGGTTCCCGTTAGAATAGTGCCGCTTCTGCCGGCTTGTGCTTCGGTGAGGATGCTCAGGTTACCTTCGGTACCGAGTCCACAACCTATTGGATTCACAATTGGATAAGTATTGATGGTGGACACAAGTGGAATTAAATCAACACTGCTCTTTATTGATAAACCAACCATCATACATGTCGTGTCTCTAATACACGTTACTACCAGATTACATGATACTAGGAATTTAATACTTTCTAAAGGTAAGGTTCAGGCGTCCTGGTTTCATGTGTGTGGCATTGATTATTGCCGGCGGTGCCGTATTCAACTTGATCTTGTTGATCCCGTGATACAGCATCCTAGAGTTTCCACCCATGATTAGGACATCTCCTGATCTCAATACCAGTTTCTGTGCGAGGTCCACACGCTTCTGCTCGCTATACAGGAATATGGCGTCATCACCAATGGACCAAGACACTACGGGCACTCCTTGTTCAAGAGATTCCGCTGTCTCGTCCTTGTCTTGGTGTAACCCAAGTCGTCCTTCTTTTTCATAGAAGTTGACGATACAAAGGTCCGCTTCAAGTGCGGGGATTGGTTCACGTTCACATTGTTGTGCAAGTTCAACTGCTTGAGTGATGAGGGTCTGAAACTCCGGTGGTATTGTCGGTGGCGTCGCTCCATCGTGTCGTCGTGTCTCCTGGTATGTCTTGGTATAAGGATTCCAGTCCTTTCCCAAGCACATCATTTTCAGCTTCATCTTCGCTCCACCGGGGAATTCGGGTGTATAAAACCTCCTTGACCCGTTCCTAGCTCGTTGCATCGTCTGATGATTGAGATTTGTGCTTCGGGTGTCAGGTATCCCCTTAATAGATCATACCTGGGCGGATGACCTGGCACTGTTTGTTGGTGTAGTCGTTTGTTGGTGATGTCGATCTCTTCTTGATTCAAGGTTACCGGTATTGGGTAACAGATACTAAAGTTTCCTATGGTTACAAATTTCATCTACGGTGAGTACTAGTTTCAACTGCTCCATTTCATGCTCAGTACACACTTCAATTCATTCATTTACTCATGCATTCAATCATAGAATTACTCTGCTACTAGGCATGCTATTTCAAGGATTAAAGGTTTAGGTGACTACCTTGGCCGGATTTCGAACCGGGCCCATCGCGGTCAATCACGTGCAGAACAGGCTGCCTCTGAGGTGCGCCTCTCTGAGGGCCCCGGGATCCCTGTCCCTGAGGTGCCTGCTGGGCCGGTGCATCGCCGGATGCCACCTCCTTGCCCTCTCGCTGCTTATAGTTCTGGAAATTTCCTTTGGGCTTCCCATTCTCCGGGCATCGATTAGCAGTGTGCCCCAACTTCTGACAGTTGTAACACTTGATCCCCTCCCGTAGCAATCCTTACCAGATGGTCCTGGTTGCACTTCCTGCACACATAGGTGCGGCCGTCGGAGAAGGTTTTGGCGCCCCGGAGCTAGAACCCTTAGGAGGGTGTGATCTCAGTGGCTTAGCCGCCACCGGTGCAGAATAACCAAGCTGAAGGATCTCAGCTGGTTTGCCCTGCTCAGCATGGGCACTGCTCTCACTTGGGGACTTCTTCTGAGAAAGAAGTTCCCTTTCTTCTTCTTCCAGCTTTTACCCTGGTTCTGCTCCTCGGTGCTGTGTTTTTGTTGTTGGCCTTGCGCTTCAGCGCGGTTTCCTCATCCCTTAACTGGCAAGTGATCTCAACGCGGAAGGCCGCGTGATAACACTCCTGAAGTTTCAGGTATTAGCCGGGATGATGGTTAAGAAAGAATAAGGAACAGATTCAAGGAATTCAAGGAATTGAAATGAATTGAATTGATACTAAGGGTCAACCGATATTTACCTGAAGAGGTAAATCTGGTATAGCCCATACCGTACCGAAGGCGATGGCTCAGACCGCCATAGAAGCGATCGACCAACACCTGGCCGGTGTATCCAAGATCGGGGAGGAGACGGAGGATGGAGGTGAAAGTGCGGTAGTACTCATCCACAGACATCTTGTCTGTCATCTTTAAGGCGTCTAGCTCTAGCCTTTTCTTCGTTTTTACATGCTCCGGATAGTACTTGGATCGGAGAGAGATGCGAAGGAATCCCAATCGAAGGTGGGGTCGCTTACATGCTCGTGCTTCACCAATTTCCACCAATCCATGGCCGCATCCTTCAAGTAGTAGGCGGCTACTCTGACTCGAACTCCAGCAGGAGCTTCGAGTGTCTCAAAAGCGGTCTCCATTTCGGAGATGTCGCTTCTAGCTTAGCCGGATCACTCTCGCCCCTAAAGCAAGGAGGGGCGAGTTCCGCTACAGCTTTTACCCAGTTAGCTTCTCTGGGTGGAGGGGGAGGGGTTGGTCCCGTTTGATTCTGTTGGTTTTTGCTGAGTTTGTTGTACAGCTTGTATAACTTGTGGTAGCATCTGTGCTACCGTGGCGGCGAGATCTCAGCTATCGTCTGCGCGCCGGTTCCATCTGAGGCTTCGCCTCTAGGTCGCCTCGGCCTCGTCCTGACATCTGAATGTTTAACAGTTTCATTAGGCTCCGCAAGAAATGACTCAAAGGTCTTGGAATTAAAACATGGTATCGTTCATAAGAACGTTAAGGGTATCCGTTGTTGACAACGGTAGTTCCTAGTTAGGTTTCTAAGTATCCATCTTAAGATGGTTGAAATCCTAACTCGGTATTTCCCTATGCTCGGTACTTTGGACATCAGAGCGTAACTACGCTCTGATACCACTTTTTGTAACACCCCAACCGTTAATCCTATGCTTACCGTCTAATCGTCCCGTTAATTCAATGAGTTCGCAGCGGAAGAATACTACTTACTTACTTCGGCGGGTGAAACAATGCCGCTAACCGCCCATACGGCTAGCAAGGCTACCAATACTTACAGTAACGGTCTGATGGCCAATAGATACCGAGCTACTAAAACAACTTACCATTTACAATACATTCACTACCAAGGATTTCCGAGTATTCAAATGTAGTCATTACAACCTTCCAAGTTTACCCAAAAGAATGAGCTCCTATCCTATGCTCATCTATACCAATGCTCCCTTCTATCAATATCCAAAAAGGTGTACCACGTGGTACACCGGCTAATCAAAGCTACAGCCATGTACTACTTAGTACACCCATCATAAATTCAATGTTTACATCCCAAAAAGAAGACAAGAAATAAATAAGTCTTCAGCAGCTTCATCAATCTCTAGTACCTGCGTGTAGTAAAAATGGTCCCCCGAGGGGGTCAGCTTACGCTGCGCATGAACTCCGCATATACCGATTGCTAGCAAGGGTACGCCAACTATTTGGCGACCGCTAAACATGCTTGTTCATTACTCATGCATACATGCTTTACATACAATCATACACACATTACAATACATCATTCGCTTCAAGGCAACAATACAATAGAGTTCACAATACTTACCTTCACAAAGTTAGCCAAATTGTGCATCCGGGTTAATCGGAATGCATATTACTCTTTTACTCATTACTTACTTCTTCTACTTACAATTACTTACTTCCTTTTTACTTTGCTTACTCATTCTTACTTACTTACTTATACTCAAGTCAAGTCGTCGGGACCTCCGGCCTTGGGGACTACTCCGTCCCACATCCGGGATTACTTGACTCACTAATCCGGGATGCTACCCACTTAAGGGATTTGGGCCGCGGACCAGTTTAAGAGTCAGGAATTGGAGCCAACCTCTCGTGACTCCGCATCCTCACGCGTGGCCGAAACTATATCGGACTTCTACTCATTCCAATTTAATTATCAATTTAGGTTAGGATAGTTAGCTTGTTAGGAACAAGTTAGAAGTCCAATCACATTACAATCGGTCACAGTACATTGCAACATTCATACAAGCATTCATAATCATCCATACATTTCATGAAGTATACAAACTAGGAATTAAAGAGAGTATACAACATCATACAACACTACATAATCACAAGTAGGCAAATTAACTCCGATTCGTGCATTTATCTTTATTGGTGATCAATTAGCACACAACACACAAATCAGAGTAGCCATGATAGCATTCGGGCATGAGGAATTCATACCGTTCACCGTTGTACGTACTTCCAAACGTTCCTTCCGGTGTCACAAATCGAGTCCTAATATGTGCATACAATTGAATGATTAATTTAACTATCACTTACTCCTACTTACTATGTCCTTACATTTATTACACTTATACTTTACTTACTTATTTTCCCTTTACTACGTTTCCATCTCCTTACTTAAGGTTTGCATGCTTACACACATATACATACACATATATGTATGGGTATACATATACATAATATATACAATTATTATTTAAATTAAATAAATTTTTTTTTTTTTTTTTTTTTTGTCAGGACCGGACTTGCGACCGACCTTGGGCAAGTCCGGTCCATTCCAGTAGGTTTCTTCGGGAAAATTTTTGGTCCGACCGGACTTGCATGTCCGGTCGCAAGTCCGGTCGCTTCCAGTAACATTCTGCCGGGAAATTTTTCTGCTCGACCGGACTTGCAAGTCCGGTCGCAAGTCCGGTCGATTCCAGTAGCATACCGAGGGGAAATTTTTCTGCTCGACCGGACTTGCATGTCCGGTCGCAAGTCCGGTCGATCCCAGTGTTTACATTTTATTTTCTGTTTTCAGTCCTCTCTTTCACCCATTACTTCCCCATTGTTCCTACACTCATTCCCACATGTTATAACACTAATTAAACCTCCTAATACACCCTAGTTCACTCATTAACTCCTTACACAATTCTATACTCATTCACTCACATAATTTTCCAAGTTTCACTCAACACTTGCACTAGTTATGTCCTAGTGGTGTTATGCTACAGATTTTAGCATTTACACTCCCCTTCTATATCCCTCTCTTCTATTGTCATTCTAACACTCCTAATGCATCTAGAATCCATTACCTAGCTCTCTCCACTTACCCTCTATTTTCCTTAAACCAAATCTGTTACAACACTCTTCATTCACCTAGTTTAAATTCACTAAGTGTTCCAATCCTAGGTAAATTTTGCCATAGTCTCCCTTGTATTTTTATACACTCACCACATTGTTTTACTCCCATTTCAACACTTATCTCACCTGTTTCAATAACCAAAAATATACAAACTCCCTCAACACAACTACTAATACCAAAACCTACAAAAATTCCTGCACTTAGCAAATCAATCCCAATCTGTTTTATAACAGTTTTTACAATGTTTCAAGGGTTTCAAAATGCTTAGTTTCTCTTACCCATCATACTACTAATGCATTACCATTTATAATACAAATTTTTCATTCTAAAAATCTGTTACATTATACATATACAAGGCTATACAAGGGTGAGCATTATTACCTTGATTCTCTTCTAGATTTCCTTTCTCCTTCTTTCTCCTTCCTTTACCGGTTTTGAAATATCAACCTCTAATGCTACAGCCCACCAACATACATATTTTCAATACTAAAACTAAACTCAAACATTACTTAAGTTCTAATGTACATTCTAGGGTTTAGAATATTTATTACCTTGCAATGGTTCTAGTGCTGTTTGGAGTGGCTCAACAACAAAATAACAACTCCACCAAGATGCCAAAATCGGCTAGAACAACAAGGAACAACAAGGGTTTAGTTATGAATCTCGTTTTGCCATTTAGGCTAGAAAAAGATGGAGCTTTTGAAGAGATTTTTACCTTAGAAGAACAAGGAGACCAAGGTGGCTCCAATGGTGGTGTTGAAACTTCAAATGGGATTTACCCACAAAATCGAAAATGCTTGTTTTTGGATTTTGGAAGATGGAGTGTAGACTCTCGGAGAGAGTACACTAATTGTGGTTTTTTTTATATTTTTGGGAGAATGTTTGATGGAGTTTAAGAGGAGAGAAGATGGTATTTTGTGAGAGTTGCTAGTTCCCCATTGTCATCGGCTGGGAAGAAGAAAATAGAGAGGAGAAGATGGGTTCACGTGAGGGAGAATAGAGAATGGAGGAGAGAGAGATAAAGTGAGGGTTGGGGGTTATTTGCAATTTTATTGCTTTTGTCTTAGTGAGTAAAAAGAGAAGTGGTATTTGTGTGAGTAAGAAAATCGGACACACACATAGAGCATTGGTTTAAAAATTCTTTTTACATTAGTGACACATAAGTTTGGTCTATTTATGTTTGTACCCCCACGACTTCCCGTTTTTTACGTGTTTTTACTAATTTCTCGTTTTCTTGATTTTATTGGTCCTAAAGCTTCACTAATATCTATTAATGATTATTTAGTTGACCAAAATTGTTACGAGTTTCTTGACCCGCTTAAAGACACGTTTTTCCCGGTTACCTCGAAACGTGCTTTAAGGTTCGGTAATGTTTTAATCCATTTTAAGGATACGTTTTCTTCGGGATTGTTCCTACTCTATTTATACTTAATTAAGCCTATAAGGCCTTATAGCCTAATTAATCACTATTCAATAGGGTCTTTCCAGACTTGGACATCTAACTTTGGACATCGGACTTCTGACATTTAATATTATTGTCATTTATTTCTTTTCTTTCAATTCCATTGTCCTTTATATTCCATTTCTAACTACTAACTTAAATTTCCATCATTTCGTTCCATTGTCATTTCGTTCCATTGTCATTTCTTTCCATTGTCATTTCTTTCTTGTCATTTCAATTTTCTGTTATTTCTTTCCATTGTCCCTAACTACTAACTTTAAATTTCTGTCTACTAATTCCTAACATTTTTATTATTCTAACATAACAGTTCTTTTCTCTGTTTTGAGTGGTGAATGCCTTTTACCAGGTCAAACAGTCTCCCAGAAAATATTAATAATCACACGGTTGGTTATAATCCAGAGATAGAGAGAACCTTTCTGCGTACCCTAAGGCAGAGACGACTCAACGAAATACCACCACAGTGATAGATTCTGACCCGGAAACTAACATGGCAGCTACACCAGCAACGGTTCGAAATATCAACAGGCCGTCTAACCAAGGACAACAGCCTGCTATCATCCTTCCTCACCTCAGCCCATCTGAATACGATGAGTGGCAGAAGCTGAAGCCATATCATCAGATTCGATGTGTGAAGGAGTTGGGCATGTTTGATGGCACCAGTCCGACGAAGCCCTGTTACATGTTACAAAATTCTTGCAACATCGCCAATAGTCTTACTGCAACCGACGCAGTACTTCAATATGCAAGATTGTCGTTATTCCCACACAGCCTGACGGGAAACGCGAGCAAGTGGTATCATAGCCTAACACCGAGTACCATTGGTACCTGGGACGACATGGCCACCAAGTTCTACGACAAATTCCTACCTCCGAGCCGAACTTTGGAGATGATTGCTGAAATTTAAATTTCAAGCAACCAGGGGGAGAATATTTGTGAAACTTGGGACCGTTTCAAAGGTCTACTACTCACTTGTCCTCACCACGGTCTGACGAAGAACAAGTATCACAATTGTTTTACAAGGGCTTGATCGGTCCGTGCAGAACAATGGTGTTATCTTCGTTAGGGGCTGACGTTCTGAAAAAGCCGGGAGCACAATTTCTGAACAGCATGGAGTCTCTCTGTGAGGAAATTAGAGACTGGGCCTCCGGTGGATCAAGGAGCGGTACTCCAGGATTATATCATGTTGGGGAAAGTGATAACAAGTTCGACCAATTGATGAAAAGCCATGAGCAACTCATGGAGAGCAATGCTCAGCAGGCAACAAAAGTCAGTACTTTGCAGAAAGTGGTTGAACAGATGGCTATGAATTCCTTCCCTCAGCAAGCTAAGTCGATGATTTCCCGACCACCTACTACCCCTCCAGGCTATGCTCCTCAATCCCAACCATCTCCAACTAATTCTTGTACGCAATGTTGCGGGCCTCATGATTACTGATCAATGCCCCCAACTACAAGAAATGAAAGCAGCGGAGGAAGCAAACTACATCACCAACAATTCAGGATACAGACAACCATGGCAACGTAACATGCAATCCAACTTCTACTCAAACACAGAAAATATCCAGAACCCACATACCCTACAAACATCCCAAAATACAGACCTCAGTCCAATTTCCAAGGAGGCCAAGGCAATATCAACAACAGCCTTATGGCAATGAAGCTTCATCGAGCCGACCAGCTCCACCTCCTTCGAATCCTGAGTCTGAATGTCTCAAATGCAAGATGTTTAAGGCTGATGGGTAAATCCAGAGATACGCAAGAAGAGGTCGCAGCTTGCGCAAGACCAAAAAGCCTTGCAATCTCAGATCCAACAGTTACTTACTCAACAAAGACCACCTGGTCAATTCCCTTCACAGACTAATCCCAATCCGAAGGAACAAGCAAATTCAGTCCTTATAGACGATGGCACATTACAATCAACAAACTTGTGTGCAGTCTCTTTAAGGAGTGGAAGGGAACTTGCCACCAGCAAAGGAAAAGAAAAAGAAAATCTTGAAGATTCCTATATCAATGTTGATGAAACCACCAAACCAACTTCACCTCCCTCAGAAATCCAAGTTCCTACTCCTGTTACTCCACCTCCATCTCGAGTTACCATCGACATCCCAACTTCCACTCATAAAAACAATGAACTCTCCCATTCCCAAAGAATGAAAAAAACACCTAGATGAGCAGTTCTCCAAATTCTTGAGCATTTTCAAGAAACTGACTCTCGACATACCTATACTTGATGCTTTGCAAGAGATGCCTAACTACGCAAATTCCTAAAGGATCTCTTGACAAAGAAGAAAAAAAACCTGGAAAGACAGTGCACCTCACAGAATGCTCTGCGGCCCTTCTTCGAGCACTCCCTCCCAAACAAACAGATCCGGGAAATCCCGTGATCCCGTGTTTATAGGTGGGTGGACTGTGGAAGTGGTCTATGCGACCTAGGAGCCAGCATTAATATCATGCCATACGCCACCTTCTTGAAAGTTAAAGGAGGAGAAATGCAACCGGTTCCTTTCAAACTCCAACTAGCAGACAGATCAGAGATCAAGCCCATGGGCATAGTCCGGGATCTGGTAGTTGGAGTGTCTCGCTTCATCTTTCCAGCTGATTTCGTCATTCTAGAAATGGATGACGATGTTGAGGTTCCCCTGATTCTAGGTCGACCGTTTCTGAGTACCGCCAAAGCCATCATTGACGTCATGATGGAAAAATCACTCTTCGGTACGAGGATGAAACGGTTGAATTCGACATGCAAAAAATGATGAAGAAAAGCTCAAACTTTTCTCCTCATGCTAAGACAGTGGGATTCACAGATGATGAGGAGGAGGAAGGCGATTTTGCTACAGATGAGGACACGTATTCTCCATCTTCCATCCAGGAAGCTGAAATAGAACCGCTAGAGCGAGTATTATTTACTTCTCTAGAAGAAAAGATGGAGGATCCAGAAGTTAATGCCATGCTGGCGTACGTAGAGAAAGGAAGGGCTGGTTATCAAGCGTTCCGACCACCAATCGAAGAACTCGACAGAAAACCTCAAAAATCAATTCCATCAGTAGAACAACCACCTAAACTCGAGCTTAAAGAAATACCCTCTAACCTCAAGTATGCTTTCCTAGCTGAAAATGACCATTTGCCTGTCATTATTTCCTCTTCTCTGAATTCCGGGGAGGAAACGAGGTTACTCGAGGTACTAAAGAAGCACAAGACAGCAATCGGGTGGACTATCGCTGATATCAAAGGAATTGATCCCTCCTATTGCACGCACCATATTTACATGGAGGAAAACTTCAAACCTATCAGGCAACCTCAGCGCCGGCTAAACGCTAACCTCAAGGAGGTAGTTCGAAAGGAGGTTCTGAAACTCCTTGACGCGGACATCATTTATCCAATTTCTGACAGTCCATGGGTTAGTCCTGTTCAAGTTGTCCCTAAGAAGGGGGCATCGAAGCTGTTATTAATGAAAGGGAGAGACTATCCCTCAAAGAAAGATCACAGGATGGCGCAGGTGTATTGACTATCGGCGTTTGAACTTAGCAACCAGGAAGGATCATTTCCCTCTCCCCTTTATCGACCAGATGTTGGAACGACTAGCAGGGCAAGAGTACTACTGTTTTCTAGATGGGTTCTCGGGTTATTTTCAAATACCAATCACACCTGAGGACCAGGACAAGACAACCTTCACTTGTCCTTACGGTACCTTTGCATACCGACGAATGCCTTTCGGTCTATGCAACGCCCCTGCTACCTTCCAGAGATGTATGCAAGCGATATTTGCTGACTTCATCGAGCAGAGCATAGAAGTCTTTTTGGACGACTTCTCAGTCTATGGCTCTAGTTTCGACAAATGCTTGGCACAACTTGATTTAATCCTAAGACGGTGTGAGGATACGAATCTCGTTTTAAACTGGGAGAAGTGTCATTTTATGGTCAAGGACGGGATCGTCCTTGGACATAAAATATCAGCAAAAGGAATAGAGGTGGATAAAGCCAAGGTAGAGGTTATCGAGAAGTTACCAGCACCAACTACAGTTCGAGATATACGAGCGTTTCCAGGGCATGCAGGATTTTATCGGCGGTTTATTCAGGACTTCTCCAAAATCAGCAAACCATTGACCGATCTGCTACAGAAAGATGCCCCGTTTCATTTTGATGAAAGGTGTTCAGCTGCTTTCCAAACTATAACACAAAAATTGGTGTCAGCACCTGTTGTCATACCACCTGATTGGTCTCTTCCTTTTGAGATCATGTGTGACGCAAGTGACTACGCCGTGGGAGCAGCTCTATGTCAGAAAAAAGAGAAAATCTTGAGAGTGATCGCTTATGCCAGCAGAACACTAAACGACGCCCAGAAAAACTATACGACCACCGAAAAAGAACTTCTGGCTATAGTTTTCTCCCTCGATAAGTTCAGATCTTACTTATGGGGAAGCAAAGTCATCGTGCATACAGACCACTCCGCTCTCAAATACTTATTTACAAAACAAGAAGCCAAGCCTCGCTTATTGCGCTGGATTCTTCTACTTCAAGAGTTTGACATCGAAGTCAAAGATAAGAGCGGGAAATTGAATGTCGTCGCTGACCATCTCTCTAGATTGGTGACTCCTACGGATAGTGTGCCTATCAACGAATTCTTCCCCGATGAGACTATCTTCTCCATCACCAAAGTACAGGAGCCATGGTACGCGGACCTGGCCAATTATTTAGTCTCTGGAACAGTACCCTATGATCTATCCTACTCCCAGAAGAAGAAATTTCTTTCTGACTCAAGGCATTATTTCTGGGAGGACCCGTACTTGTTCCGAGTTAGTGCTGATGGGTTGATTCGACGATGTCTCCCGGAAGAAGAGGTTTCAAGCGTCATACTTTTGTCACTCACGGGAAGCCGGAGGTCCCATGGAACCCCAAGGACCGCTGCTAAGATCCTGGCCTCAGGTTTTTATTGGCCGACCCTTCATAAAGATGTGTACCAATTCTGCAAACAATGTGATAATTGTCAGAAAATGGGTAACATATCCAGGAGACATGAGATGCCACAACAAGGGATACTAGAAGTGGAGCTCTTTGATTGTTGGGGCATTGATTTTATGGGACCATTCCCTTCCTCGCAGGGCCACCAGTATGTTCTAGTGGCAGTTGATTACGTGTCGAAGTGGGTAGAAGCTATACCCTGTCATCATGCCGATGCAAAGACAGTAACCAGGTTCCTCAAAAAGCACATCTTTACCCGTTTTGGCGTGCCAAGAATTATTATCAGTGACGGAGGATCTCACTTCTGCAACCGTTTATTCGAAGCGCTTATGGTTAAGTACGGGGTACGTCACAAGGTAGCCCTACCTTATCACCCCCAGACAAACGGCCAAGCAGAAGTTTCCAACCGTGAGTTAAAATGGATCCTCCAGAAGACGGTTAACTCATCGAGAAAGGATTGGGCATTTAAACTGGATGATGCGCTTTGGGCTTACCGCACTGCATTCAAGACTCCCATCGGGATGTCTCCTTTTAAGCTGGTCTATGGGAAAGCATGCCACCTTCCTGTAGAAATGGAGCATAAGGCATATTGGGCAATCAAGGCCCTAAACTTTGACATGACTTCTTCAGGAGAGAAAAGGAAATTCCAACTTTCCGAATTAGAAGAGCTGCGAGATCAGGCTTACCAGAATGCTAAGATCAATAAAGAGCGCACCAAGAAGTTCCATGACAGGATGATCCTCAAGAGGGACTTCGAAATTGGTGATTGGGTTCTCTTGTATAACTCTAGATTAAGGATCTTCCCTGGGAAACTCAAGTCACATTGGGCCGGCCCTTTCCAGATTGTTAGTGTGACCCCGTACGGTGCCTTTGAACTCTAGAACAAACAAGGCGAAACTTTCAAGGTCAACGGGGCGCGTCTTAAAAGGTATAATTCTCATTCTAATATTTCAACTGACCTATCTGCAACTTATTTTGTCCAAGAACAGCAGGACAATTCGCCCTCCAACTCTTCTCCAAACTAAAGCTTGGTCAAATACGTCTAGCTAGAGACGTTAAACCCGGGCAGCTTGGTGGGAGGCAACCCACTATCTATCTTTTGTATTTCCTTTAATTGAATGTTGTTTTCTTTTTTGTACTATATTTCCCTTTTATATGTTATAATAAAATGCAGGTTTCACTTGAGTTCTTCTGGCTGTGTAGAATATTCTTTACAGGTTCATTTCATGACATTCCACAGCTGCACTCAAGTGTGGGGGAGCTCTACACACTCTACGAAATCTGGGGAGTACACTCTTTCCTTTATTAATTGCATGCCCTATTAATTTTATTCTATCTACGCAATGAGGGCATTGCTTGAACTTAAGTGTGGGGGAAGAGCCTTTTCAGGGCATTTTGTGCTTAAATTGTTAAATCTCTCTGCTTATCTTGCATTTGTTCAAAAATTAAAATTATGTACCCTGCTAATGTAGGTTGTTCTCTTTAAAAACAAATACTATTATGAATTGTGGGATAAATGGTACAAATTTTAAAATTTTGATTACTTTTGAGGAGCATTTTATATGCGGTGTGACCAAACAATCTGCAAATGGTTGGATTTTATTGCTCAGGGTTTCTTTATGTCTTCTCTCTTAGGGATTGCTAAGGGGTGCTTCTCTGTTAAAAAAAAAAGAGAACAGAAAGAAAAATACAAAAAAAATAAGGACTTGCGAGACACCATTGGCAACCAACAAAAGAGAGTTGAGTGTTCTTAAATACAAAGGTGTTATGCCTACATTTTCTCATCCCTTATGCAAAAGTGAAACAAATGCATAAATCTATTTTTCCTTTTGTTTTCTCCTCAAAATTCCCATTCTTGAGAGAAGTTGGCCATGGTAAAAGTTCTCGGAGTCGCCTAAACAAAAGAAACATTGGAGTACCTTAGATCATACCCCGAAACTCTATATTTTATTTTTAACCTGAGCACACCTATGCCACCAGCAGTTGATTTTTCACACTCCTCGAAAAGTTTAAAGATCATGTTTATCCTACCCTTCATAATAATATTTGTTAGTATTGAGCATTTCCTACTTGCTTAGGTACATGGTTTTGCTTGAGGACAAGCAAAAAGATAAGTGTGGGGGTGTGATAAGTGTCCAAATGAGCATGTTTTATAGGTGTATTTCATATATAATATTAGCACTTTTCTTGCTCATTTCTCCACTTCGGTTAGTTTTCCTCTAGTTTATGTTTTATTGTTTATCTCACAAAATTATTGGTTTAACATGAGGAAAACCAAGCCGGGAGTAAAGTAGACGAAGAGACGAACGCATAGACGCAAACGGCTCAGAAAACGGGGTCCAAACGAAGAATCTAGAGCCGGTCAAAATTCGTAGAAGAAATAAGCCTGTACGTCGTGAAAACAGGCGGACAAGAGACAAGTGCAACCGCCCAAAATGGGGCGGACACTCACACTTGCAACCGCCCAAAAGGAGGCGGACAAGGCAAGGGCAACCGCCCAAAAGGAGGCGGACAAGGCATAGGGCAACCGCCCAAAAGGGGCGGACAAGACACACGGAACCGCCCTAATCAGGCGGTTCTACAGGCGGTCAAGACTAAAAACACGCCCGAAACAGTTTTCTTCCGCGCCGACTCTGCAACTCTCTCGTATCTGCTCCGCCTACCTTAAATTGCTCACGCGTTTCGGCTCTGTCCCCTGCAATAAGTGAAGCAATCAATGCTTCAATCAATGAAGCACTGAAGGAAGCAATCAACTGCAAATATCTACGGAAGACTAACTCTTCATTTCTTCTATAAATACCCATTCCCTACAACCTTGTACGAGTGCACGGAGAAAACCAGAAAATCACTCACACTCACCTCATCTCATTCTCATTCAGTAAAACACTCCCGTACATCTCAACACTCCATTCATTCCCCAGTTCTCTAATTCTCTAATTCACCCATTCCACATACAAATAACCTACGTACATGTACCACTCTTCTTTCTCCTCATTTCTCCATTCACTAATCACGTCTCCGTGCTATTATTACGTCCAACCTCTGTCTGACTTATTACCAGTTAATATGTCAGGCTAAGGAGGATTTGCTCCGGGCAAGGTTTTTAATTATGGTTTGTTTAATTATGTAATCAATATTTCTACCGGTTAAAATAAATACAGTTTGTTACGCTTAAAGATTTTCTCTCACCATTTTAATAAATTACATGAATTTATTAAAATGCTTTCCTAAGTCTATTTTGATCAGACCAGGTGATAAATAGACAGGTTAATTAAGCCGTAAATCTGGAGAAAACTTATTATGATTTAATAAGTTAGTATTTACAGATGCAATTATAATTCCTCGAATTTAACGTCCGTTTACATAGTATTGCTTGAACCTTGATTAGACCGAGCATTTTCTGGTAAACGAGTTCTTAAGGGTCTATGACTTAGTCCTTAGGATAATAACAGGAATTTTGCCAAACTAATATATTAAACCGGTAGAGATAGCATAATTAATCAGATTATATAAAACCTGAACCCGGAGTTCCATCTAATTCATCTGCACTCAGTTTTCTAATCTGCTTAATATTTTCTCTAAAACAAGTCAATTAACTTCCCCCTTTTGTGACAAGCTTAGGAACTATTTTATCTCGCTATAAGTCCCACGGTTTGACCCCGGCCGCTTCTGTCTTCTATACTACTGCGACCGGGTTTTAATTTGCAGCCCGACAGATATTTTGAGTATTAATTTCTTTCTTTTATCAATTTCACCTGTGCTAATAACTCACGATAAATCCATTCTGCAGTTAGTAGGTTATTACCGAGAGAGGTTTAACTAACCAATTGTTAATGAAACTTCAACTAACTGGAACTTGTGAGGAGAGGAATCCAGGACTGACTCCGGTCATGCATGTTCAGGTTAGGAGGTCGGCATTTGTATCAGATCTGTCTTCCGCATATGGCTCGTCTATGACTTGTCGCCTAGGATCGACAAACAGACCCGACCAGCTCGAGTGAACAGTTCAAGGTGGGAGGCAAATTCAGGAGGCGCGGGAGGGTCAAGCCTACACCCCTCATAACTTAAGAATTAATGTTTATTAAATCAGTGGAGCTAATAACTCATTGGCTAGGGTTACTTTGACCCGACAAAAATAAACATATCAGTTAGAGAACAACCAGTTCTTTTAGGAGTATGGTTGACACTTATAAGGTATGGTCAAACACGAGAACTAAACAATTCTCAGGCCTCAGGAGTTAGGAATCTAACTTACTCATTGATGGGCGTCCATTACGACGTTCGATTTATTTGAGTTGTGAATGTTTCACATAAATGTGTTGTTGTTATTGTACTTCTTATTATTATTTGTATGAATAATCAACTACATGTATACGACAAAGTAGTTGTGTGTGGCCTTGATAGCTTGTGGGCTGCACATTTTCTGTACCAGCCATGTGCTGAGCCCCTTGGGGCCTATGATTTAAACTTTGTAGGTAGGTTCCAGACGAGGATCCAACCTGAGAGTAGGAGTGGGTAGAGCACTAAGGGTTTAATTTGCATTACGAGGTGTGCCTGTACACTCGTTTTTATAAACTGTGGTAGTAAGTTGTAATAATAGTAGAGATACTTCGAACTCGGTATTGTAATTTGTTTTAAGACTTTGTACACACTTACGTTCGGTACACTCGGGTCCGTCAGACCGTAGCTTGAGACTGGAATAAGCCTAGTTAGTCACGTGGGTGACTAACGGCGGTAACACCAACTTTTAGTATTTTCTTCCGCTGTGTTGTAATATTGTTGCAGGTTTGTTATGTGATGGTTCAGGTTTAGCAGTTGGGGTGTTACACTGACATTCTTTCTCGCACCCCGTCCGGACATCACACAAAACAAAGGGAAACAGAGGTGTCTGGCCCTACGTCCGGACGTAAGTCTGGACACGGTGAAAAGTGCAGATTCGAGGACGGAACAGAAGATGTTTACAGAGGCAATCCACAATTGTCAAAGCATAAAACCTCATATCAATATACGCAAAGCAAAACATATTTCCATGGGGTATTAAATAGAGTTAAACATAATTCTAAATCTGAATCAAATCCATAACGAATTCAGAGAATCAAACAACACATAAATGAAACAAAGTCAAAATTCGGAATCTCCTGTGGGTGAACATACGTAACCAAATACATCTACCACCTACCTCACATCTGAAGCAATGCAATATCTGTAGACTTCACTCAACCCTCTACTCGAATCATGAACAAACGGACTGAATAACCGGATTCCAAAATCAGAATTAGAAAAGAAAATGGAAGAACTCAAAGAGGAACGGAATCAGAATCCACATCTACAAACCTTGAAGATGACTGACTGAAGAACGAAATTCCACAAGTAAATCTCCAACGATCAATTATGAGGAGGAGATTTAAGAATAAAAAGAAGAAGAAAAGAAAATGGAGGCGATTATGGTGAAGTAGAGCGAGGGTTTAAGATAAGGGAAGAACCGTCACGAGAGTTAGAAAAGTGGAAGGAGAAAAATAACGTGAATTAGAGTAGGAAGGGAGGAAGAGAATAAAATAAAAGAATTAAGAAGTCCCGTCCTTAACAAATAATTAAATAGATGAGAAAGTCATATTTCTAACTCTCTTTCCTCAAAGCTAACTTACTAACAATAGGAGAATGTCATAAATACACTAATATAAGATCAAAATCAATATGAACTCCCTTTGTGCATCAGAAAGAAAATAAAAAAATTCGGGGCATAACAGTTTCAAAAGCGTACTTATAAAAAAAGTAAAGGATTAAAAGGTGAGTGGATCACTTTGGTGAGGTTCTTCACTCTTGTTAAAGAGGTATGGGTTCACTGGTGAAGAGATCGTTTCCCTAAACATTATTTCAATAAGGGGTTATGATATCAAATTCAAGGGAGAGATCCTTACAATTGTCCAAGTGGAGTTGTATTTAGATGCATCTTCGCTAACCAAATCTAGTATAAAGCTCTAGAAACGACTAAATGTGTTGAAGTACATAGACAACTTCATCTTCTTTTTGAACTCTAAAGGTGTAGTCATGAAGTGATTGTGCCCAAATGGTTTTCTAGAAAACAAAGTTGAAGACCTAACTATCTGAAAGATCTAAATCAAATGCTCCATGATGCAAAGATCAAATGTTTCAACAACCTTTCTGGTCATCCACTCTCAGCAGTTGTTGTCTCCTTCGAAGCCACTAGAACTGCTATCTCTTGTTCCTTATGTTTTCTTTTGTTAGTCTATTTTAGTTGTTCTTATTTTTGTTTGTAATGGAGAGAAAGACTCTCACAGAGTCTCAAAATTACCTTATTGTTGGTTTCCCAACTACTTATAAAAAAAGATGGGTGGGATCCATTTATGTTAATTAAAGAGTCAGAAGAAACACCCTACACGAACATATCTTTAATGAAGGCACTTTGGTTGTCATTTACAAGGGAAAGAAGGACCTTTCCATGACTCTTGGAGTATTAAGGCTTAATGGTTTGTTAGGTGCTAGGCGCTGGTGCCTTGCCTTCATAGTTGCCTGTTGATTTGATAGTGTTTTAGATCATTAGTATAGGTTGGGTATTCTCTTTTGAGGCATTGTCAGTCTCTTTGAACATTTTCTTTGCATGTTTGGCAACTGCAGTTGCTTTGGTAGTTTCCACACCAATAATAACCAAAATAACTCTTACAATAAAAGGTTAGTCTAAAACATATGGGGTAAAAGGCAATATCAGATTTAGGTGAATTTCTTCCTGGTGTATCCTTTCATTAAAGAATCTTTTATAACTTCACGATAATCTCCATAATGAGCCACGTAGCTTCAAAAATTTAATGAAGTAGTGTGAGGCTTGGAGCTTCATCTCATATGCAAAGGTGTTGTTCAAATATGATTTTCATCCACGAGAAAGGTAGTTAAAAAAGAAGTATCTGAGAGATTCTTTAGTGTATTCCTTAGTAAATGGGGGATCAAACTTTTATATCGTTCAAATGCACTAACTATATGGAAACAGGAAGTGTTACAGTTTGAGAACTTAAGAAATCTACTTGAGAAAGGACCTTATCTTTGTCTTATTTGAGGAGATTGGTCCAAAGGGCTTTGCTCCACTAACCCAGTCCTGTCTAGTTCACCAACTCTCTAACACTTACACTCTTCTAAGTCTGATCCACACTTGCCTAGATAATCTCTTTATTTTTCTCTCGTACAGGCTTAATTTACATAGGACATAAATGCTCATATATATACATGTTAGTTAAGGTGTAACTAACGGCCTATGAATCTGTAGACTCTAGAAGTAGATTACTTCTTCTTCTCTTAATATAATAGTCACACCCTACTGCAGATTATCTTCCAACTTGATTTAGAGCTATCAACACACATGTTGCCTTGCGATTGGGCAAGTTGGTGGCGCGTCTCCCAAGTGGTCGGTCACCACTTGCACACTTCAACTTGTCTGACCTTGTCTGGTTCATTAATGCTCATAAATGCTCTCTTCTGAATTTATTTCAGCTATGTAATGATGTTCATTAATAGCCTTTGCTTATCTTGTTATCTTGCACATTAATGAGCTTTTCCTTTTGTCGTGAGCTAGTTGCTTGTGTGGGTGTGACACATCTGAGTGAGTTTGTCAACGTTGGTATCCATTTCCACCCTTGTTTAATGTCTGATGCATGAGGTATGTGATGGTGTAGTTCTTGACTACTTGTGTGTTGCTAGAAGTTCTCCGGAGCTCTCATAGACAGGTGCCCGACTGGTTGGGCACATGTCGTAAGCTGAGTGCGCTTGCCACCTTACGTGTTAAGCCACTCATGACTTAAGTGCGCTTGCAACCTTGCGTGCTAAGCCACCTAATCACCTGTTTATCTGAATGATAAGCTTGACAAACGTGTTAGATAAACACCACAGGTTTTCTATCATCAAAACTAAAGGTCAATGACTTAACAAACATAGGCATGAAAATCCTTGTTAAGGGTCTTCCTGAAGAACCCTGATTGAAGTATCTTTGGTGTTGTTCTTGTCGGCCCATGGTGTCCTTCAGCCTCAAGAGAGTGGCAGTGTTTCATAATATTTTGCACTTTGGCTCTCGGCACACACCTTTTGACCATCTCATCTGCACAAACCTTGAAAAGGAAGGGATCCTCCCAATAGTGCCTCACATCTACGAATAACTTCTTCCTCTACTAGTAAGTCATCTCATGAGGCACTACTCCCCGTGCCAAATAGTTAGCCATGTCTGCATACCAAGGATCACTAATGTGGCCACTCATGAAGAGGTTCATCAGGGAAGAATTCGTTAATGGGCACTCTGTCATCCGGTGCCTCTATACAAGATAGGTGGTCATCCGCTACATTTTACACCCCTGGCTTATCTCTGACCTCAATGTCAAATTCCTGTAACAGGAGGATCTATCTAAGAAGTCTGGGTTTGGCATCCTCATTAGTGAACAGATACATGAGAGATCTGTGTGGACTTATCACTTTGCTCCCAAGGAGGTAAGATCATAACTTATCCAAAGCAAAGACCACTGCTAGAAGCTCTTTCTCAATAGTGGCATAATTCTTCTAAGCTTCATTGAGGGTTCTGCTAGCATAATAGATGGTCTTCAAAACATTCTCCCTCTTTTGACACAAAGATGCCCCTACCGCGTAGGCGCTAGCATCAGACATAATTTCAAATGGAAGGCTCCAGTATCGTAAAACGACGGGGGCCGAGAAGAGGTAATCTTTTAGAGTGTTGAAGGCTTGCATACACTCCTCGATGTAGTTGAACGGGGTATCCTTAGACAAAAGGTCACACAGAGGCTTCAAAATCTTGGAGAAATTCTTGATAAACCTTCTATAGAACCCGGTATGAGCAATGAAACTTATGATGTCCTTGACTGAGGTAGTTGTTGACAATTTTTCAATGACCTCGACCTGGTCAACATCAATACCTCTTGAAGAAATTTAGTGCCCAAGGACTATCCCTTCTCTAACCATGAAACAACATTTTTCTCAATTAAGCACAAGGTTAGTTTCCTCATACCGAGCCAGGATGGCATCTAGATTGTCTAAACAAGATTCAAAGGTGAGACCAAAGATAGAGAAGTCATCCATGAAAACCTTGATGCTCTTCTCCATAAAGTCAGAGAAGATAGAAATCATACGCCTCTGAAAAGTGGTTGGGCGTTGCATAGACCAAACAGCATACGATTGTATGCAAATGTCATGTACGGGCATGTGAAAGTTGTCTTCTCTCGGTCCTCTAAGACAATGGGTATCTAAAAGTATCCCAAGTAGCCATCAAGGAAACAATAGTAGTCTTGTCCAGCCAATCTCTCAAGCATCTGGTCGATGAAGGGCAAAGGGGAATTGTTCTTTCGGGAGGCAGTGTTCAATTTTCTATAGTCAATGCACACCCTCCAACCATTTGTGTTTCTCTAAGGAACCAACTCACGCTTGTCGTTGGGGACCGCCATCATGCCTCCTTTCTTTGGCACTACTTGAACTGGACTCACCCATTTACTATAAGAGATGGAGTAGATGATTCCAGAGTCAAGTTGAAATACCCCAAACATAAATTACCTTAATTAATAAGGAATTAATTTAAATAAAAGGAAATAATCAGTAACCAGTCATTTAATGATTAATATTCATTCTGGAATATTATTATAGAAATGTATGGTCCAAGATGGATATTAAATTATACTTAAATTCACTAAACAAAAAGAGAACAATATTAAGGAGAAATTAACTCCTAAAATTAATTAAACATGTAACACATCAATACATATGAAAAATACCACAAACAATATGGAGAAATTATATAAATTATTTTATATAATCAAAACTAAATTCCTAGTGTGCTAGCTACTTTAACACACTCATTTTAACAAGGAAATAATATATGTCATAATATAACATATGAACCTAGCCTAAATGTAACATTCTAATGTTAAAAAAATTCAACATTTCCCTCCAAAGTAATAAGTGACTGGCTGCATTGATAAATGGGGAATTAATTAAGTAGTAGAATAAATATATAATTATAAGAGGATAAAAAAAAGAAGCAGCAGCATACGGCTACTGCTAGTATTACCGGACACAACAAAGAAAGAAAGTAGCAGTAAGCTGCTTGGATGCTGCCGTAAAAAAAAAGAAAGAAGAAGCAGCATGACTTCTACCGTAAACAAGAAGAGAAAGGAAGGGAAACAAGGAAAATTTGTAAAACAAGTACACATAGTAAATCCCTCCTTAACATTCAGCACAAGCTTGTAGACTAATTGAGCATCACAACAAAAAGAAGTTAGTACTATCTGATTGGGCTAAAGCATACTGACAACTTCTTTCCAAATAAGAAGCATATATGAGAATGAAGTTAAGAGAAAATAACAAATTGTGCCACGATTCCAAGCATGAAGGGAAAGAAGACTCACTATCTTTATCTTCTGAAGCTTCCTGATGATTATTCTCACCCTTGTCCTGGTTATCACAAGATTCAGAACCTTCATATAGCTGATTACTATACATCCCTTGCGTGCTGTACAAGAACTTCCCTCTTCCTCGTCGCTTTTGTACAGTTTCACCCGAGTCTTTCACTAAAATGTCTTCTGGTATCTGATTTTGGACCGCTTTATTCGTGTCCTTCAGTGAATATTTATCAATTTCTACTCTAATGGTGAAGGGAGCAAGTCTTCTGGGTCCAACTCCGCCTTAGTTTCCCAATCTATCTTCATCATTTTGTTCCCTATTCTCTTTCACAGTTGGTATATTTGCATACCCAGTGGGCAAACCAAGCACATACATTCTCTGCCTTGCATCTCTCCATGCCGATAATTTTGCTCAAACAACTGACGAAATAAGGAACATACATCCCTATCCTCTATTTCATTCCTCATGCACAGGCTCTGAGCCTTCTCCATCTTCTCACTCACGGTGATTTGCTACCCAAACTGGCAACAACAAAAAATATCGCTCTCTGCACCTCTTTTCCTTCTCCTCACTCTTGTTCATTTTGCAACCAAAACTGCCGAACTAGAAACATACAAACTCTGTATCACTTCATTCTCTTCTTCACGGTTTTTATAACCCAAACAAAAGAACAAGGAACCTACATGTTCACTGCTCTCTTCCTTTTTCCTCACGCTGGCAAAGAAAGAACACACACATTCATTTGCTCTTTCTGTCTCCTCACTCTGGCTAAAACAAAACTGGCGAACAAGGAGCATTTGCTCCACGTTTCTTCAATGTTCTTCTTTAGTCACTACTACAATGTTGGTTTATTGGGGCAATTTTTAGATTACCAATTAGTGCAAGTAAGAGGTTGCACTAAAAGTTTGAACAAACAGTGCAATGTTTAGATGCACTAATTGACTATAGCAAATGGTGCACAAAAAGGAAAATTGCACTAATTGATACCAACAAACAGGGGATCAGTAAACTTGCACCAATTGATCATATCAATTGCCCTATTTGTAGATGTCACCCAAAATCAATAGAGCTAACATATTGGTGCAACTTGAATTTTTGCACTATTTGACAACTCATATTGGTGCAACCTAAAATTTTGCACTATTTGACAGTGTCTATTAGTGCATACTTTAGCTTGCACTAATATCTAGTATCAAATGGTGCAATTCTATTGCATTTGCCCTATGTGTCGAATGGTGCAATTATTCTGTTGCACTATTTGGTTTGGTCAAATAGTGCACCTATGTACTGTTGCCCCATTTGTACAAAATAAATGTTAGTGAATCATAGAATTGCACTAATAGATACCATCAACTAGGAGCAACACAGTTAATGCCCTATTTGATGTGTACAATTGGTGCAAAATATTATTTCACCCTAATACTGTATTACTATTTTACTCGCGCGCGGTCGTATTCCTCTCTTCACTCACGTTCAGTTGTATTCATCAACAGAGTATCACATTCATATTCTTCTCCTCACTCATGCAAAATCAACAGAGTATCACGATCATCTTCATTATCGCACACCAGATTGATACTCAGGGCTGAAAAAAGACGAGGCAGACGAGGCAGTCTTCGTTTCTTCAATCACGGTCATCTTCAACCCTAGAATAAAGACGAGGCAGACGAGGCTGATAACTCTTATAACTGGTAATTTTCTCCAACCTATCTCTTTTCTTCACTCATGGTAATTTTGCAAGCCTGGCTGGAGAACAAGGAACATATATGCTTAAAACCCCCAAATTGAATCAGTTAGGGTTCTACCAATTTCTGTCATTGCCATCCCAATTTCTATCCCTTTTGACGATGTGGTCTGGTTCCTCGTCAGAAATCTAATTTCCTACCCCCAAAACAGGTCGAGGAAGGCGCGAATGCCGGGATTATCAGGAAGCAATACCACAAGCTTGGTGGGTAAACCATTTTTGCTGTTAAATACTTCTAAATGTGGAAATAATGTTATACTGATTGATGCTGCAATTTACTCGAATGAATGATACGTGACAGACGAGTACTGTTGTTTTTCTTTGAGTTAATTTCTTGTATCCCTCTGACTCCACAGCTTTCCTGCTTCATCCGGACAAAAACCACCATCCCAAGGCTGAGATTGCATTCAAACTAGTTTCACAGGTATGCTTAATCTGATGCTTCTTCTTCGTTTCATTTGATGGTACCACTTTTCCTTATTTTTCAAGTTAAGTTAGATAGCAAAGTTTTGGATGAATCGGTGGTAGCGGTGTTTGAATCTACAGTAATTGGTTCGTATTGACTCAAAATGTCAGACTTAATATTGTAATTTGGCAGGTTGTGTAGAGTCATTGGATTAGTGCAGTGGACCCATTATTTTTATCGAGATAAGATAGATGTCTACCGATCGATCCTTTTTGGCTACAGGCTGGAACTGAACCACGAGCCTTACAATTTACAAGACTGGTATTGTTATTAGTAAAAAAACAATTTACAAGACTGGTATTTTTATCAGTAAAAAACAAAAGTGGAACAAGAGACATACATAATATGGGCGTCCATTTATGGTTTGCAATTAATCTTACTAGTTATATAGTACAATTGATCAAGGTGAGTAGTAATTACCCAGTAAGTCATCCATACTGCAGCAGTACTGCACCATTTTTGCTGTTAAATACTTCTAAATGTGGCATGCATTTGAATCTTATCAGTGTAGTGTATAACCCTTTTTCTGATTCCTACTTTTTTTCCTGCTTCCTACCTCAGTCTCTCTGATTTTACTCTAGTTAACCTTCTCTTCTTTGAACATTCAACCCACCTGATGGCTGGCCTTCACACTATTTTCGAGAATAAAAGTAGTAACATAACACTAGTACTACTGCATTTTGAAATAACTAATACAACACCAAAGGAAACAAAAAAAAGTAAATGCTCATATTGAGGGATATCATATAACCCACTGTTTTTTCCTTTTAACGATGTCACTACATCTTCATCATGGTCACACCTATAAAAGTTCTGAGTTGGATTACATTGCAGCATTTTTTAAATCTGAATTACCCGATTCAACTTTTTTCTTATCTAACATTTGATGCTCAAACCTGATCTTGTACTTGTTTGTGTAGTCACCTTTTTTCATAAGTACGATGGATAATAATAGAGACTGGATGAGGCTTGAAGGGTGGTCAGGTAGAAGACAAGAAGCTTATATAAAGGGTGTTCGCGAGTTTTTGGATTTTGCTTTTAGGGGCACTACTCTTGGTTCAGATGTGAAGTTGTTCTGTCCTTGCTTGAATTGTGTAAATCGTGTTGTTCAAGATCGAAAAACTATGTGGGCTCATCTTTTTAAGAACGGAATAGACCCCAATTATAATCCATGGACCAGACACGGGGAAGAAGAAATTGTAGTTCCTTTAGATAGTCAAACGGATGAGGATGAAGACGATAATTTTGATGAGGATGATTTTTTGATGTCTGATGAAATGGCGTCTTTGGTTAGAGATGCCACAAATGTGTTCTCTCAGCCTGAGGAAGAGGGGGACAAGGTGTGCAAGGAGGATGTGGAAGGTAACGATTAGTTGCCAGAGGATTGTAATAGATTGATGAAAGCGTCAAAAGAACGACTATACCCAGGGTGCAACACTCATTCAAAGTTATCATTCATTGTAACTTTGATGCATCTTAAGGTAACTGGTCGGTGGAGTAATAAGTCGTTCACAATGTTACTCAAAGAATTACACAAGGCTTTCAATTTCGACCCTTGTTTTCCTAAGAATTCTGGTGAAGCAAAGAGATACACAAAAGATTTAGGTTTGCACTATGAGAAGATACATGCTTGTGTGAACCATTGTATTCTCTTTCGGAACCAGTATGCCCATGTTGATAGATGTCCTGAATGTCTCGAGTCTAGGTGGGAAGAAGGTGTTGCAAATGTTGATGATAGTGGCCCTTATTCAGAATCACAAGGGGCTTCACAATCACAACCTAGAGTTCCCCGATTAGTTCTACGATATCTTCCGATCACCCCAAGGCTTCAAAGACTTTTTATTTCCCGAGACATTGCATGCCAAATGAGGTGGCATAAGGAGAAGCGTAAAGATGATGGTATCATAGAACATCCAGCGGATGCTAGTGAATGGAAGAACTTTGATCAGATTAATACAGTTTTTGCAAGTGACCCGCGCAATGTAAGGTTGGGTCTTGCAGCTGATGGTTCCATCCTGGACAGGGTTATGGTAGAGGGTATAGCATATGGCCTGTTTATATAGTTCCCTACAATCTACCATCTATTATGTTTATGAAAGATGCATTCTGTTTTCTGTCCCTCTTGATCCCTGAACCATTTCAGCCCGGAAACAACATTGACGTGTTCCTTGAACCCCTTATTGAAGAGCTTCAAGAGATATGGGCAGTCGGAGTGGAGACTTATGACGCACATAGCCGTAGAAAATTCCAAATGAAAGCTGCATTACTATGGACAATCAATGATTTTCCTGCTTATGCTAGCTTGTCTAGTTACTCTACTGCGGGGAGATTTGCTTGTCCTATTTGCCATAGCGAAACTTGTTATGTAAGACTTAAGAATGGAAGTAAGCAATGCTTCTTGGGACATCGTAGATTTTTGACTCCAGATCATCGGTTTAGACTTGATAAGAAATCTTTTAATGGAGAAACAGAGAGGAGACCGCCTCCTGCTCCCCTCTCTGGTGATGGCATTCTAAACATGTTTGAAGGAATTCCAAATGTCAAGTTTGGGAGGATAGAATCAAAGAAAAGAAAGCGAGGTGAGAGGTACTTGGTTGGGCAGTGGAAGAAAAAGAGTATATTCTTTGAATTACCCTATTGGAGGAAGCTAGAAATTCATCACAACTTAGATGTCATGCACATCTCGAAGAACATAGTTGACAATGTACTTGGGACGGTACTTGACATTCTTGGGAAGACCAAGGACAACCTGAATTCTCGGTTGGACTTGGTTGAACTAAACATGCATAAGCATTTGTATCCAGTCCAACAACATGGCAAATATTACGTTTCTAGAGCACCATATCAGTTGTCTGATTCTGAGAAAAAACAAGTGTTGGTGTTCTTGTCGAAGGTGAAACTACCTGATAGCTATGCTTCAAATATATCCCGATGTGCAAACTTAGGAGATGACAAGATTGTTGACATGAAAAGTCATGACTGTCATGTGTTCATGCAAGATTTGCTTATACCAACATTTCGGAATATCATGCCAAAAGTGGTGTTTGAACCATTGGCAGAGCTTAGCTTATTTTATAAGAAGTTATGCTCTAAGGCTCTTACACTTGAAGACTTGAAGGAATGGGAAAAAAGAGCTGCATTGATACTTTGCAAGCTAGAAAAAAATCTTTGTTCCATCTTTTTTCGATGTCATGGTGCACCTCACTGTGCATTTAGCGAGAGAGGCTATGCTTGGTGGACTAGTGCAAGGTCGATGGATGTTTCGATTTGAAAGGTAAATATAATATGTTTCAAATGTGATAGTATATATTTTCAATCATTCGTAGATGATAAAACGTATTAATTTACTAATGAAGGGGAATAAGGGAGTTAAAGTCATATGTACGTAACAAAGCACGACCTGAAGGATCAATAGTGGAAGGCTACATTATGAATGAATGTCTAACATTTTGCTCAAGGTATTTGAAAGGGACAGATACAAAGTTCAACCGTGTTGATAGAAATGATGTAGTTGAACAACTACCTGTTTCATTTGAAATTTCTGCATTTAAGAAAAGAGGAAGACCATTAGGGAAAGGAACAATTCGAAAGCTAAGTGATATTGAGTGGAGGCAAGGTCAACTCTATATCCTTAGAAACTGCCTAGAAGTTCAACCCTTATTGTAGTAAGTTCCCTCTTTTATCTTCGTTCAATTTTCCCATCTCTTTAATGATTAATAAATTTGAGTTAAACTAACTATCACGTTGTCAAAAGTGAACATGCAAGTTCAAGTGAAGCACACAGAGATTTTGTGGATTGGTTTAAGTCTCATGTAAGTTTTAGCTCATTCAATGTTGTTATTTTCTTATAGGGCTAATTCTTTTCAATGTTTTACTTTACTTAAACCTTCACCTGTACTTATTCTTTCACATAGATTTGGAAGCTTTACGTTGAGGGTGATCCGAGAGCAACCCCAGAGTTGTTATCTTTATCTAGAGGTCCAAGTAAAACTGCATCAAGCTATAAGGGATACTTTGTCAATGGATATCGTTTTCACACTTTAAAGAAACAAAGAAGAAGGAAAACACAAAATAGCGGAGTAGTTGTCAAAGGAGATGAAGAGAGTGGACAACTAGACTACTTTGGGGTGCTAAAAGAAGTTATAGAGTTGGAATATGATGCTCTTAGAGTTGGTGATAGGGATCCCATTGTTGTTTTATTTAGATGCACATGGTTTGATGTGTACAACAAAAGATATGGGATAAAAAGAGATAACTACGGTGTGATGATCAATTCTAAGAAATTTCTAAACACAGGTGAGCCATTTGCATTGGCATCCCAAGTGAGACAAGTTTATTACACAAAGGTTCATAACAAACCAGGCTGGAAAACTTGTATTTATACTACTCCTCGAAACTTTAGCAATGTCCTAATTATTGATGATGCTGAATGTGAAGAAGAGACTATGTTGGATGATCTTTTCATGGATGATGGACTACAAAATATGGTGGAAAATGATCAAGGAGAAACTGAGTTGTCAGCAAGAATTGATGTACCTCCAACTGTCGTGAACACAGATTCAGTGATAAGAGTGACAGAAAATGATGATAGTGAGCAAGAGGAGGAGAAGAAGAAGAAGATGATGATGATGATGAACTTGATGAAGAGGATGATGTGGTGGATCCTCTTGCTAGTGTATATGATTTTGACGATGAGGAGGAGTTGTCATGATCATGTCTGGTTAGTAGTTGTTTGCTTCTGATTTTACTACTTAATTAGTAGTACATATATATATTCACTGATAATTAAAGTCATTTGTTGGTGCAGATTCTAATCTACATAGAGCTCTATGTGAGTATGCCCATGAAATTCTGCAACATGTTATTTGTGATTCTTTGCTTGTTCTACTTTGATGTGGCTTTGTGAGTATGCCCATGAAACTCTAATAGTGGTTACAGGTTCTTTGCTTATTCTGTTTTCTTTGAAATTACAGCCTTGATATAGCAATACTTCTATCTGTCAACATTAATCAAGTACTCTGTTCATTCAACTTGTATTTTTTATATTCTTTTTGATTAAAAACTTTTGCCCTGTCTATCTTTATTACCGGCATTGTCTGCTTCAGTTGCTTCAGTATTCAGTCTTCAGTTGCTTTGCTTCAGTAATGAGATAACGTTTAAAAAGGAAAACAAAGGAGCCACTGTTTTTATAAAGTGACATATCTCAAATTTCTCTCCCCAGTTCTGGAGTTCATTTTTCCAATTAGTAATCTCGAGTTCTCTCTTCCCCGGTAGACTATTTCACGGGTTCTCTTGTTCTTCACATTTCTGTAGTTCCTCTTTTCCATCGTTCTCAAATTTCTCTTCAAATTCTTCTTTTCTGACGGTAGTAGTAGTAGTACGGTGGGACGGAACCTGGAATCTCTAACTGGACGGCGAAGAAAATACCTAATTTCTCTACACTTCTGGTGACTTACTATCGGTTGAGTTCCATCTTCAAATTCTTCTTCTTGTCGTTTCAGACACCTCCAGTTGAGTTCCTCATTGTTGGTGAGTTCAACTTCCTTCATTATTCTTGCTAGATTTTAGGGCTCATGGTTTTGAGATTTATGTTCAGAGATATGAAATTAGGGTATAGTATTAAGGGGGAGTTGTTCTGAGCACAATATCAAATTAGTGGCAGCATTAGCGCCAAATCTCTTATCAATTTCGTTATAGTTGCCATACATTGCTCAGGGGCTTGTGATACTTCGGATCAGTTTGGATAACTTTGTGTTTAGGTGACTATGTGTTAAAGTAACAAACTAACTTTTCTCGTTTAAGTATGCATGTGTTGATCATAATTAGGATCGGTGACTTTAATTTGGATAATTTCAGTTTGAGTGGTGATCGACTACACCTAGGTATATCCTCTTTTGCACTTGTTATAATAACTTCTTGTTTTGTCAACAGGTATATCCTCTTTTGAATCTGATTTGGTTTACCAAGTATAGATAATCGAAGAGTAGCCCCACCAACCAGGTATATCCTCTTTTGAATCTGATTTGGTTTACCAGGTATATCCTCTTTTGCTCTCTGAACTGTGCTGAAAACCTTCGAAATTCTACTCTTTCTGTTCTTTTTTTTTTTGTAAAAGTTAGTCTGCCCGCCATTCTCTTGGAGGCCTACATTCTTGGTCCTCATATCCCTGCTTAATTCAGATTGAATTTCTTGTGAAGTAGACCCTTGCTTGCCTACAGAGCACTGTTTATTTACTGTCTTCCTTTTTTTATGCTCTCTCATTCCATTCTAACTCAGTAGATATATTATGTTCGAAAATCTCAGTAGATATACAGATCTCATGAGTTCAGAAATTGCTATTGAACCATCAGAAGTCCCAACTGAATCCTCTCAGCCTCAGTCGTCAAATGGTAGGAAGAGAAAAAGAGTGGGTAAGTGCTAGCAGTTTTAATTGTAAATTAGATTATATCTATCTGTTTCGTTGTTTGTGTTTTTTTATTTAATACATTTGGAACTACCTGTTTTTTTGTAGGTCCATGTCGTGGTCAGAACAGAGCCTTGAAATATGTAAAACTACGACGCTCCCAGCCACAGAGACTTCCTGTTTGTATTCCAGAACAGTGGTGTGCTGCTGTTGGAGAAAGAGCACAACAGTTTGTTGCTGAATGCAGTCAGTGGGTAAAGGAGATTTGCCCTCTCAATGTTGAGAAATGGGATAAAATGCCAGATGATGTAATCGATCGTCTTTATGGAAAAATCAAGGTATAAACTAACTACTGATATGTGTTGAATAAGTTTGTTTTCTTATTTCATAAACATACACCATGCGAAACATCCATCTATGTCTTATGCTTAATTTTATAACAATTTTTGTTAAACATTTTATTATTGCTGAAATTGATAAATAAAACCGCTTTTTCACATAGAGTAAGTATGAATTGCCAGAGGGGGGACATGTGGAAAGAGCACTGAAGAAACAATGCTCTGGTCTGTATAGAAAATGGAGAGAAAGGCTAAAGAAAAAATATTTTTTTAATAATACTTCCTTAAGAGACATCGAGCAAAGCTGCCCATCAGATATTGACAAGGAGCAATGGAGATGGCTCGTGTACAACTACTGGAGCTGTCCAAAACAAAGGGTAAGTAATGTCCTATCATATTGTATTTATTACATATACTAATGAAAAAAGATAATAACTTACAATTAATTTGTGTTGTGTAGGAAAGAAGTGAAAAAAACCGGGTCAATGCTTCATTGATGAAGATTCGTTCTTTTACCAGATCAAAATCAATCGCGAGAGTAGTACATGAAATAGTAAGATACTAAAGCCAAAGTTTTACACTATTTTACTAATTTTGTTAATCTTTATCATATGTTATGTTTTTATTCACTTATATTTGAGTTTCTTTTTTTAGGGAGCTGAGGAAGAAAATAATGAGACTAGCTCATCTGATGCTACTACATCACAAATAGATCAGCCAAAGTATATCCGACTTTGGATATCGACAAAAGGGTAAGACAAACTAAGCCTTCAAACTTTTACATTTAACAAATACAATTTCCTTTTGGAATTGTTTACACTATTTGCTTTCATATTCTGCTGAAATCTCTTCTTTTTCAAATTTCGTTTTCTGCTGAACATTATCTTTCCTAATCTTATAATAGGGATAAGAATGGTGTGTTGAAAGAAGAGGGAGAAATAATTTTAGAAAAATTTAAAGAGCTTCATTCAAAAGTGGTTGATGAGAAGGGTGTGGATGATTTAACAATTGAGGATGCATATGAGATGGTTCTAGGCCACTCATCAGGATATGCTCGTGGGTTAGGAAGAGGGCATATTGTGCCATCAAAGAAAGAGAGAGTAGGAAGATTGAAGATTGAACAATTAAAGGAGAGAGAAAACGAGATGAGATCTGAAATGGAAAGGGAATTAAGAGAAGCAAGGGAGAGAGAACAAGAATTAAGGGTTGAGATTGAAAAACAGGAGGAAGAGGCTAGGGAGAGGGAGGCTGAGTTACGGGCTGAGATTGAAAGTAATAAGCAAGAAGCTTTAGAGAGGGAAGAAAAACTACGGGCTGATCTAAAAGCAGAAATGTTGCAGATGTTCAATAAATTTGCAGGTACGTTTATAAACATTAACTTTAATGTTGGTTTTAAAAGTAAGCGGTAGTTTTATTTGAAGGCAATTATTTCAGACAATAAGAAGTATAATGATGTTTGTTTCTCTTTTTTGTTTATTGTTGTTTATAGGAATTAATGCTAAAAACTTATAAGGATCTATGTTTGCAAGAAGATAATCTACTTACAATAGTTTGGTAAGTTCTCTTTTCAGTTTCTGCCCGTTTTGTTTTTATCTTTTAAGTTCCTTTGTTGCAATGCCTATTTGTTCTGCTATATGTATCATGGTCAAGTAATCGCTCAGATGGATTGCTGGCTGCTACTACATGGCCCATTACAGAGATGATATTAGGCTGTTGGTGATGTTAATGGTTTTGAAATCTGTCTGTTATGTATTTTTCTATCTTTGCGTAAATTGTTTGATACAGATATGTGTATACTTTTCTGTTTTGTTAGGCTATAGATGAGGAAAATGAATAATGGTATAGTCATCTGGTGAGGTAATCTTGTGTTGCTATGTAAAAGTATACATGACAAATGAAAGATAGGGACGTAGCAGCAGCAACAACAGTTGCATAGTTCATGGTTATTAATGTTTTGAATTAACTGCTGGTAGCAGCTGGTTGAACAAAACAATAACATCCATACTCCTCTGTGGGAACTAGATTGTTGGCCAAACTAATAGGTTTGAAGTTGTTTCATTTCCAGCAAAGAAGAAGCTTTTACACTCTTCAATTATCTCAGTTGGATTAACTTTTTCCCTTATTAAATGGTCAAGTAAATCGCTCGGCAAGTGTTGTTTCTGATCACCATGGGAGATCATGTCCTCCTTCTTCTTGCTTTACTATCGTTGTAGCTTGCACCAAATTTTGTAAGTGTGATTGTTTCTTCCATCAGTGTGTTGAACAATGTTGAGAGGTTGATTTCTACTGTGTTTGTGTCTGAATGTGTGCAAGTTGTTGACCATTTGTTAAGCATTTCCGTAACGGTCTTCGTCATTGCTGGTAATGGTCTTTGTCATTGCTGGTATCATTAG
Organism: Limonium bicolor; assembly: GCA_023374045.1. Classification (NCBI taxonomy): domain Eukaryota; kingdom Viridiplantae; phylum Streptophyta; class Magnoliopsida; order Caryophyllales; family Plumbaginaceae; genus Limonium; species Limonium bicolor. The sequence continues at coordinate 227,435,770 of CM041777.1, read as the reverse complement.
CTGTTATGTATTTTGCTGGTATCTCTTTCTCAGAATTGAGTGGTTTATGAACTAACTTGTGGAAATCCTTTCTTACTACTTCCCTCTGAAGATTTCAGATGTTTTATTCATTTGCATCTTTTTTGGTTTTTCTTCCTTTTTTGATTCCAGTGAAGACTCATCAACAGGTTCTGAGACATATGATGGATTCTAATGGCTGCGTGACCTGGACATCAGTTGCATCAATTGTTTTCTTCTACTTTTGAGTCTTTTTCTTTTTCTCTGGACATCAGCTGCATCAAAACCAGTGGGTTTGATGTAATGAGGTAGTTATGCAAAACATTTGTTATAATCAGTGGTAGTTGTGTAAAACATTTGTAATGATCAGTGGTAGTTTTGTAAAACAGTGGCAGTTTGGTTGAAACTTTGTGTGGGTTGTATGATACAATTTGTGGAAAATAATAATATATAATATTTGACTCATCTTTTTGTAATTTTAAGTTTATTAAGATTTTAATTGATCAAATAATGAAATTATTAATATTATGAAAAATGCAGATTTTTTTTAAAGCTGAAAGATCAAATAGGGCATTATTTTTTTGCACCAAATGTTGTAATAAATAGAACAATATGTATGGTCGCTCTAATTTGTTTGTATGTAAATAGTGCAAACACTATCAAATGCCCTATTTGTGCTGTTTACAGCTCTAGCTTTGCTATAGATCAAATAGGGCAACAAACGTATCTTGCACCAATAGAGTGGTGTCATTTGGTGCAACCGAATTGTTGCCCTATCTCTTAAACATCAAACAATGCAATGTATAGTTAATGCACTATTTGTATACCTCAAATGGTGGTGCAACCGAATCGTTGCCCTATCTCTTAAACATCAAACAGTGCAATGTATAGTTAATGCACTATTTGTATACCTCAAATGGTGCATTTTAAACAGTTGCCCTATTTGTGCTGTTTTTAAACCAACCGTTCAACGGGAGGATGCTGCTGTCTATGCTATTGATCAATTAGGGCAATTTTCTCATCTTGCACTAATAGAGTAGTGTCATTTGGTGCAACTTCCTAATCTTGCACTAATAGAGTAACATCATTTAGTGCAAGTTAAACTCGCTCTATTTGTAATTGATCAATTGGTGCAAGTTTTATTGCACTAATAGTTCATGTCAATTAGTGCGAAATAAAAAGTTGCACCAAATTGATAATTGGTGCGACTCTACTAGTGCAACCTTGGGGAAAGATTAATTTTGCTCTAATTACTCTATTAGTGCAACTTTTGTTGCCCCATTTGAATGCATATGTTGTAGTGAGTCTGCACCTCTCCAATGATAAGTTGCTGAAACTTCTCCTTCTTGCCCACCAGCTTTTGAAGTCCAAGAGGAAATGATACTTGAAAAGGATACCTAAGAGTGGAAATTGAACTGGTGTTTCATGTTGGTCCAAACTGAAATGAAAATGTGAGGTAAGAGCTTCAACCTTTGTGTTTTGCTCTGAGTTTGCTTCCAGTCTATCCTAACTTCCTCTCCTGCAACTTTTCTTCTCCTACACGTTGATGAAGTGCTGACCTTGGTGGGGTATTGGTGGAAACCGAAAGACTTTCCTTTGTTTGGCTTAAAGAAGAAAAAAAAACAATCTGAAGGTAAACCACCTTCAAAATCTAACAGCAATTGTGGTTGTGAGTTGAATATCCTTGAACAAACTATAATCACTATTTTCCTCCTGATTTGTGAAGGTTTTGGTCAGAGAAGGAGCTTAAGGGATTATGTCTATTTATTCCATGGTAAAACTCTAAACCTTGGACGTTTTGTGCCAAACGTATATATAAATTCATTTACTCTGGTGCATTATAAAATCCAGTTGAAACTTTCAACAAGTTTAAATCCTTAACCAAATATGTTTAAATAGAAAATGAAAAAAAAAACCGTTCGGTGTTGTGTGCTGGGAATTGTTGCTAATTTTTAGGTTGTGAGTGTTTATAACTTCAATACGTTAATCTGTAAACATATTAAAAAAAGGAAAATTACATCCTCACCCATGATGTTTGGTGAAATTATATACCCCACCCACGAGGTTTCAAAAATTACTTTACTCACCCATGTGGTTTCCGCTATTTTACATCCAGCAACTTTTCTAATATTTGATTAACTTAAAAGATGGTTAAATGTTATCCAAAATTGATGAAACTTTACATGAATGATGCTAAGGTGTTATATTTTTGTCCAATGCTAAATCCAAAGTTTTTTAAGGTCATATATGACTTGTGGGACCCAATAAAAATACGTTCACATGTCACATGTTTCATTGGGTCCCAAAAATCACATATGAGCTTTAAAAACTTTAGATTTCACGCTAGATCAAAATATAACACCTTAGAATCGTCCATGTACATTTTAATCAATTTTGGATAACATTTAACCATCTTTTAAGTTGATCAAATATTAGAAAAGTTGCTAGATGTAAAATAGCGGAAACCACATGCGTGGGCAAAGTAATTTTTGAAACCTCGTAGGTGGGGTGTGTAATTTCGTCAAACTTCATGGGTGGGGATGTAAATTTCCCTAAAACAATAAGTAAATTAAATTGACATTTTTGGTGCTAATCGGTAAGTTAAGTGTTGAAGTGTATATTAGGTGAGTTAATATTTAAACTGAAACTAATTAGAAATAAATGAGGGAAAACAAGTTTGGAGTGTAACACTAAAGTTTTTGGTAAGTTAGTTTAGATTTGGAACTATTTAGATGACTTAGTATCATGGCTTAAGAAAGTAAGGTTTTTTACGGAAATAAATATTTGGTTAGTAAGTGGTAAATTATATGGGTTAATAATAAATATTACTACGGATTAGAAGATAAAAAAAAAAGTTTTTTTTTTCAATACGCATGTTGACGACCATATCTACGTCTTAATAAGAATTTAATATGGAATTATTCAAAAGGGTGAATGGTTAGTTTCATAAGTCATAAGTTTGTTGGAAGATGGTAAAGTAAATAATATCAATTATGGATTGGATGTATATTATTCAATCGTAATAACACATGTCAAATTGTAGAGGGGTGTTTTATGTAACACACCTTCGGTCAAGAGTAAATAATAAATGATCAAGTTACTAAAAAGATCAGAACTTTAAGGTGAAAATGTGTGTATATATATAATCAAGCTTAAGAATATAGGATGAGATGAGTAATAAAATAGTAAAGTGAGAGTAAGGTGTTAGGTTGTCAAATTGATGAACTAGAATCTTATTAATTTGTAACTGAGTAGGAAACTTTGGGTTCAATTATAATTAGTTGGATTAAATTGATATCACACCTGCAATTATCAAGAGATGAAACAAGTGAAAATGATATGACAATAAGATTTGATATTTTTGCTATGAAGTTTAAAAATAAATCTTTGGTTCAACAATACATTTGGGAAATAACTGAGATAAGATGTTAATACCTTGGTCAAATTATGTAGAACAAGCTAGTTATGTGCACACCAATATTGTTTGGTTTGTTGCAAGTGAGTATAAGCTATAAGACATTAATGCTTTGGGATTAGCAACACATATATCGTAGGATGTTAAGGATATATATTATATACATACATCAATATAGTTGGGAAATTAAATAAAGAGTAAGGTTGGGTAACTGAGGATTATAAAATATGTTACATTGAGTAAGAGTGTCTTAATGCAGGTGGATAAGTTGGTAAACAACTGAGCAATTTCAATAATTCATATGAATTAAATAATATGAATACTTGGTATTAAATTGTGATGTGTATAATAAGGTTTAGATTGGTATTATGGGATAAGTATGATTAGAGAATAAACCAATGGACAATCAAATGAACATCATATAGCAAATGAAATCTATATGAGTGTATATATGTATGTTTAATTGAAGGTGATAATGGACAAGTGTATAACAATGAGGCTGTATAAGTTATATAAAAAGTTAATTATTAACAACGTTCGAAAGTAAACTAGATAATCCCGGGTTCGTACACTGTAGGTAGAAACCCGAAGAATAATAATGGTTAATCAAGGGGTTAAGTATCGGGATATTTGTGACTATACTGGATATGAATTTGATTTGAATTATAGTTGATTGAGACTTAATGTATATATTCTAGAGACATGAGTTACAAGCTAGAAGAGGGTATAGAGGATAAGCGTGACTCATCACACTAGCATTGTACATCGGTGTACGGTATGTTTTATAAGGTCCGAGTGTTCCTGAGGGCTTCCTCGGATTCAGGTTTGTGTGATTGCATGACAAGAGTGATATGCTTTTTATATGTTGTGATTGTGGATTTTAATGTTTATTGTTTCGTGATCTTTATTGTGTGTGACGGTTCACAGTTTGGGAATCATATATGTGAACTCGGATCAAATTGTGGTTGACAGTATGGAAATGGTAAAAAGGGGATGACTGTAATATTATTATACGTACTCAAGGATGAATGTAGCCTAGTCGACGTCTAGGCGAAAGTTAACGACCTTAAAGGTCCTTACATGGAGTATATACTCCACATAACCTAAGCATAGATCTTTGGTGAAGGTCACAGACCAAATCATATGGTGGAATTAAATGGTTAATTAAGTTGTGGAAAATCCAGGGTAGTCACGGACTACATGGTTGCGTATGGATGATCACCGAAGAGAGGGAACGACCGGATAGGGTTCTCTCGAAGTGGAAATTCCAAGGAGCCGGATACGATCATTGGTCAGAGGGCACTGCTGTTGGTGCAATGGCTCCGGCCGTCAGGACTCTGCGGACTCCTGACAAACCACACTATTATAGTGCACCAGAGCAACTGCTCCAGAAGAGGAAGCTTATACTGGTTGTCCTAACATGATGCCCACCTTAACTGAATAAATTAAGTAAAAGTTAAGAAATAACTCAAGGAAATATTCTTAGCCCTGAACAACGAAACAAGAAGGCCTCAAGGCCACATAGCAGGATTGTTCAAGAGAGTATAACTCTCGTACTGTTAATGGATGTTGTTTGTATACTTGCTTATTGCTTGTTGTGGAATGGTATGGTGATTGTATGAATTTATTGTATGAACTTATATATGTGATGGTTATTGTTATATTGCTACTGTAAATGAAAACGGTACGACATGAAATTGGAACAGCATGTTAACAATTGGGCTAATTAACTTGAGTAGTCTTAGGGTTCATGAAGATTATATAGTTTCATGCTCAGCGGTTGTGTTGAGCCTTTATGGCCACCAAATTACAGGTAATGGATCGAGGACGTACCGGAGCGCGGGATTTGGGATGGTTAGCAGTTTATCTACGTACGATACTGTCAGCTATGTTTATTACTTTTCGAACATTGTGGTATTAGGATAAATAGACGGCTCACTGTTCTTTCTGGATTTATTCGGTTTGTAAGCTTTGGTTGTATTAAAATCTCTGTCATCACTGCGGTAGGTTAGATTGGATATTGGTGAACGCTACATTACTCGCATGGGCGGGTAATGGCGGGTAACACCCGGTTTATTTTGTAGACGACTTTCAATTACCGCTGCGAATCAACTGATTATTATGTTAGGCGCGCTAGTTTATCCAGATTTTAGAGTAGGGGTGTTACACAAGTAGTTTTAGAACTTCTTTTCACCACCTCCTTCATGTTTGGATTCAACCTTTTCTGTGGTTGGACCAAAGACTTGTAGTCATCCTCCATATAGATGTGATGAGTGCAGAAGCGGGGGTCAATGCCTTTGATATCCGAGATGGACCAACTAATATCCCTTTTGTAGCCGCGAAGCACCTTCTTGTGCACCTGTTAGAGAGGAGGAGATAATCACAGGTAGAACACAGGGATCAGTCATATAAGCATATTTCAAGTGTGAAGGTAAGGGTTTCATCTCCACGAAGGAAGGCTTCTCAACCGATGGTGAAGGTTTCTGAGTGGATCGCTCTAATGGTTCCGGTGGTGGGTAGCGTAGTCTGACATAAGATTTTGTGCTATCTAAAGCTGCTACCATCTCTGCCACCTTTGGGTTCATCGCCTGATTATCACAAGACTCAAGTAGAGCAAGTTTAAGAGCATCATAGCAAATGAGATTAGAGGAATTATCTTGCACAATAGAGTCAACAATATTAGTAGCGAAAACAGCTTCCACATGTGTGGGTTTCTTTACTACCTAAGACATGTCATACTCTAGTGTTTCATCATGAAGCCTTAATATGATATTTCCCTTCTTAACATCTATCAAAGCCCTAGCAGACCTTATGAAGGGATGATTTAAAATCAAGAGCATCCTAGCTTCCTCTTCCATATCACAATAAAATTAGCAGGGAACACAAAAGTTCCAACAGTCACAATCAATTCCTCCACTATCCCTTTCAGGAATACTAAGGACCTATCAGCTAATTGTAATTAAACTGAAGTAGGCATGCATTCACCAATCCCTATCTTATTAAAAATTAAAAGTGGCATAAGATTAATACTAGCTTCTAGATCATAAAGTCTACTACCACAGTCAATGTCATCAATAGAATAGGGGATGATTGGCATACCAGGGTCTTCAAGTTTTTGGAGGGAGGTTCTTAAGGCTCTTCAACAGAATCACCAATACCTCCTGTGTAAGATGCATGGTCTTGACCTCTTGCAATGATCTTTTATTTGAGTGATGTTCTTCATGAACTTTGTATAGATCAGCATCTGTTTCATAGCATCATAAAATGGAATATTAATTGTCAATTTCTTAAAGTGGCTCAAAAACTTTCCAAATTGTTCATCTAAATATTTGTTTTTGAGTCTATTTGGAAAAGGAAGCGGATGAAGAATCTTAATGAGAGTGGAATGAGTAGAAGTTTCAGGAGATCCCTTCTCATTGGAAGTATTTTTCGGAGGAAGGGCTTCCTCAAAGATCTCTTGATCTTCCTCTTGAGCTTCTTGAGATTCTTGACCCTCATTTTCAACTTGGGGAGATGGTGATTCAAGATGCTCCCCACTCCTCAAAGTCACTGTGTTGGCCTGCTCTCTTGGGTTTAGCTTTGGTTGACTTGGAAAGGTGCGAGATGGGGCTGCCCATGGTAGCACTAGTGGAACGGAAGCATTTAATCATGGTCTAAAACCGTGTATAATTACGGTTCTGGACCGTAGTCTACGCGGGCGTCACTAAAGACGGTGACGTCTTTAATTACGATTTAAAACTGTAATTAAAGGCCCTTTTCCGTCCCGCGTCTCATGGACTTTACATTACGGTTTTACCGATAACCGTAATGTAAAGTGTAGACTTTAGATTACGGTTTTAACAATAACCGTAATCTAAAGTTGATTTTTTTTATTTTTTTTATTACAAAGCTACACAATTGCAACAGAGGCAGAATTGTAACAGATATGCAACAGAGGGCACAATTGCAACAGATGTGCCGAAATTGCACAATTGACACACCTGAATCAAATAGCAACAACACAAATTCATTCTCTGCGCACAATTGAAACAGAGATAACATCTAATATACCAGATCGAAAATATGTTACAGCAACAAAAAATATTCAACAGAGCAGAATCTGTTACAGCAGCTAGCAATTCATTAATTGTGATCATTTCAGTTTCATGCCACTACAATATATACAAAAAGCTAGCTAGCTAGTCTACCACTGCATTCTCAAAAATATGGCTGACATGCTCTCTCTCACATGATACAATTCGTTTGCACTGTAAGTCGAGAATTTGGCAAAATGCTCTTTAATCTGGAACGAGAAAAGGAATGGAACACATAATAAGATTAAGATAAAGACACAAAAAATTTGCCGAAAGAATTAAATACAAGACAACGTTCGTATTACCTTGTCTTTTGAATTCTGAAATGCTGGGAAGTACCCGCAGAACTCGTACATATACCGCATCATGTAGTACCCGCAACTCCTAGAATCCTTTTGGGTAGGGCACTAAATCACCAAAATTCACAAATGTAAAACAATTGTATAAAGATAAGCAGCACGAATGAAATACATGAATTACCAAACCTTGATGTAATCGACGGTCATTTCAACAAACTCTGCCTGAGGGGTTTTACTGTAACAACTGTGACATATATTAACAAAAGTGTTAAGCAAAATGAACGAGTACATTAATTTTGGTTCAAAAAACTTACACACAGTTATATAGTAATAAAAACTTACGTTTTGATTAAGTCTTCAGTGTTGAATTCTGTTCACTGCCCTGGTGGATCGAGAACGAGCAGAGTAGCGGTGGCAGTGCAAAAGATAAACAAAGCCCAGTGGTGGCTACAATTTCAAATACAAAATAAAATGAGAAATGAAGGTAAAAAAGTTAGCTAATTAGTATGTAATTTTATATCAGAACTCACGTTTGGTGATACGGCATTAGAATAAATAATTTTTTCTGTTCATTAGCAACATTGAAGCAATGCCTCATGTATTCCATAAACCTCCCCGGGTCCCTATTGACTGAGTCAAACGATAAACGGTCCGGGCACACCACAGTAATGAAGGTGATGTTCTTCTCATGAAATCTCTCAAGTAGACCTCTATTATATCACATGTACTATAAAAAGTTAGCCAATGCAACTTCATAGATACTTATTCTATATGTTTTTACAGTATGAGGAAAGAACACTTACTTCTGATAAACTTGAATAATGTTAATGTTCAGGTAATCTCCACACATCATCTCTCTGATGTCCCCAAAGTTGATCGTCGTGGTCATATCTTCTTTGTAGTGAAACATCGACTTTGGAAGCATCATCATGAAGTTGATAGTTTGAGGTGACTTCACAATGATCTTGTCGTAGAGATTCATTTGACGAGGCCCCAAGTGTTTAACAAGTTTTTCTGGCAGTGAGAACTTACTTGTAGGTGCCTCAGAAGTCTTGGTGCGAGCCCGGACGGGCGCTGGATTCTTACTATTCGCACCCCGAGTCACTGGATTCTTACCCTTCACACACAAACAATAAAGCATAAATGTAAAGATAATTACTAATTGATTATTATAGTAACATTAAACATTTATCTAGAACATACCCTTGTACTTCTGACAGGATCCGCCGGCGCGCTGATCTCTTCTTCTCTAGGCCGGGATACGCGGCGAGGAAGCTCAGGGATCTATAATGGATTATATTAGACACTTAATGCTAAATAATGGATTTTATTAGATACTAAATGGTTGTCAAACAGTCTTACCTCATCGGTGACAACAATATAACATGCTGGCCAGGGCAATATGTCTCCCTTCGCTTCAATCAGCGTGCATTTATTGTCAAACACCATTGGAAGGTATGCATGCTCAAATCCATCAATTATCAGGTCCAAGGTCACACGCGCGTAGAATGCGGGTAAACGTACGAAACTGATGAGCGTGAGTGGACCTGATGGCAACACCGTCCCGTAGGCCACATCTACAGGGTGCCCTTCTAATGGTATTTGGAGACGGCATTTTTTTTTGCTCCTTTAATAAACATAGATAATACGTGAAGTAAATAAGTGAGTCCAATCTAATACTATTTAAAGGACTTTATTTAAGGAGAAAAATAGTTAAACAAAGCTAACCTGGATGTTGGCAAACGGGTACGGGTCAGCGGCCGGAGCACAACTGGACGAGGAAAACCATCGAGGAGGATCATGCTACTGCTGAGTAGTCGCATGTGTGATCGCATCCAATGCTTGTTGTAGCCTCTCCTCGTAAGCCCGGCGCTCAGCAGCCAGTTTCTCCTCATTAGCTTGGCGCTCAGCAGCGAACATACGATCTACCATCGCCTCGACGTCAGCAGCATTCATCTGACCCTTCCTAGCAGATGGCGGGAATATGTGCTTCTGACGTACTTCTCCCCCAAATCCTCTAACACGCCCCGGGTGATCCTTCTTCCCAAGCGCTTGATTGAGAGCGTCGTCTTGAGAAGGAGGAGCGTGTATGTCTACTTCTCCTCTCTATGAAGCTTCATACTGTCCAATTGTCAAAGAAGTTAGCACTAAATTTAAGATCAACAAACACTTGACTATATAAGTAAATTATTTAACAGCTACTTATTTCAAACACTTATAATTTGGTTAGCCAGTTGTTCCGTCTCAGCATGACGAAATATCCTCTAACCTTCGCTGGTCGTTGTCTGGTGTCCCAGTATGAACATCTGGACCCTCCTCGCCTCAGAGACATCCTCGATCGGGCATTCACTGCCATCCTCGTTCCTCTGCGTCAGCAAACCAGCTTCTTTCCATCCCTCGAGGCTGCCCATATATCCCCTTTGTCCCATGGTGTGGGGGTGGAGATTAGCTTCACGGTTTTGCCGTGCTTGTTCTTATCTTTGTTGTTAAGACATTACAACAGAAAATTAATTAGAAAATCAGGGATAAATCGTTATGAGCATTAATTCAGAAAAGAGTACACACAACATACCCTGAACTCGGGGGTGGAGTGCTGCTCAACGAACTTCTTCCACTCCTCTTCAGTGATCATGCCTTTGTACACGACATACAGTGGAGGCTCGCGTGGGGCACCCTGGTGATCCAGTTATCCACCAAGTAGTGGCAGAATGATTTAGCTTTTCCGCCCACCGCAGAAAGAATGGCCTTCTTCATTTCATCTAGGATCTTGTATCGGTCTTTCACCTTCTTCCAGATGGTCTCCTTAACTTCTTTCGGGACTTGTGGCCATTTGTGGTTGATGCAGCAATGTGATTTGGACAGAGTCCCTAGCATACTAGCGAACTCTGATTTGCTGCCCCCACCATACCTCCCATACTTGTCCCAGATAAGACTGATCTCATCTGGTTTCTACAGCTTCAGCCCGCGGTTCGGACCTCTACCTCTAGGTCTCTGAGTAGCACTCGTAGAAGGTGCACTCATGGAAGGGCCAGCAGCGGTAGTGAGAGCTGTAGAAGGGCCAGCAGCAGCTGCGGCAAATGTAGATGGGCCAGCAGTAGTAACGGCACTGGTAGAAGGAACCGGTACCTCTTGCTGCTCATCTTCGAACTCGCGGCAAAATAACTCAAACTCTTCATCATCAGCCATGCCTGCAAGGATTGAAAGAAAATTTGAATTAAATTAAGCATTTCATAATGGTCATATACAAGCAAGAAATAAAAGAGTGTTAATTTCATATAAATTTTAATAGTAATAACTTACATACACCATTAGCCGATGTTTGGTAGTTTGTCAAATACTATATGTATATATGTAAATCTTACCTCTGGTAGACGATTAGCCGATACTAAAACGGTTGAGGTCGGAAGCCAAAATAAAGTCGTAGTCCTGATGCATAAAGGAAAAACAACAACATTAGAATTCATCAAAAAAATCAAGGTTAAATGCTAGCTAAACCGCGGAAAAAATTCGACAGCATCTCCCCTATATTTCTAACATCTCCAAATTAGTTTTATCAAAGTCAAATTCGCACGCACCATTAAAATTTCTTATACACTAATTTTATATTTATTTAGAAGAAAGGTAAGTTGTATTAACCGTAAAGAAATATTTACAAGTACAAGAAATCAACTGCAACAAGCTGCAGCAAACAAGAATCACAACTTCGAATCTGCTAAGACATATATCTAGCAAACGGCCAAAGACTCTCAACTAATTTTATACTTTAAAACTACACTACTATGTATTAATTGTAATATTAAATGCTAAGAATAAATAAATACAGCAGTTTACAGTTTGGTTTGCAAAATTACCGTTACTAAGCACCGAAGTGGGCAAGTAGTGTAGAAATCAGCCCACAAACTAGGTTGCAATTAACTGTGAATCTAGGCACAAATATATGAACAAGGTTAGAACATTTGTCATTACACTCTCAGGATTCGATGAAAACGAGGTTAGAACTTGCAATCGAAATGCATGTATATGAACAAAGTTAGAAAAAAACGACAATCGATCGATCGCATACCCAGTACGCGATAGAGACGTCGACGGTGAGACCAGTGGTAGATGGGTGGTGACCGGCGGCGATGGGAGTGACAAAGGTGGTGGGAGCCACGGCGGCGATGGCCGTTAGTAAGGTGACGGGAGAGAAGAGGTGATTTCAGTAAGGAAGATAGCGCGAGAGAGAAGAAGAGTTACTGTAAATGTGGAGAGTAAACGGGCAAATGTTCTAGTTAAAAGGACTTTAGATTACGGTTTTCTTGTAAACCGTAATCTAAAGTCACACTTTAAATGACGGTTCCTAAAGAACCGTAATCTAAAGTCTAACGAAATTAAAAAAAGCGTGAAATTTTTTTGGCCTATGCTGGGTTTCAAACTCAAGATCGATGGTGTTGACTCATGTACCCACGGCCAATATGCCATGAGTCTTATTTGATCAAACATATGTAACACATTAGTATAAAGTTTTTTTTAATCTAGAATAAGCTGGTAAGACGACGTCGGTCACTGTAATTTAGATTACGCACGGCGTCGAAAAAATCAAATAATGCGGGAAATATTTGGCGTCAGGTCAAGACGACGTTGTTAACCATCAGTGGGCGGGGACTTTAGATGACGGTTATTAGTAAAACTGTAATCTAAAGTCCGTTGACCGTAAAGCGCGCGTCAACACGGGACTTTACATTACGGTTTTACTAATAACTGTCATCTAAAGTCCGTTCTAAAAAAGGCGCGCCTATCTCCGATCGATTATTGCTTACGGTTAATTCAATAAACGTCATTAATTAATTCCGTCCTTCCTATTAATCATGGTTTGCGTTAAAGCCGTGATTAATCAGCCGTCATTAAAGGGTTCTGTTCCACTAGTGTAGGTTAACCATCTTATTCGGTTAACCGGGTCTTCAGTTTTGTAAAATTCAATTTCATTAGCATTCCATTTAGATCAATTAACCATTTAATTTAGTTTTTTAAAATCCAATTCCATTACGGTTCCGTTTAGACCGGTTAACCTTTAGTTCGGTTTGATTTTATCGGTTAACCTTGTACCCGTATTTTTTTATTGTTGAGATTTATACCATCTATATTATAGTACACCATTGATCATCATGAGTGACAAATCAAACACATGTGACAAAAAATATAATAATATGTATATCCGCTCAATAGCTAAAATTAATTATTATATAAGATGAACATTAATATTTGAAGTTTTGATGGTTAATCGAGCAGTTAACCATTCTGGAAAATTCAATACCATTACCGAAATCGGTTAATTTACACGGTTTGGTTCACTATACCGCAATAACCGGTACAGTTAACCTGAAAATAGGTACGGTTCACTTCGATTTCGGTCGGATACCGCGGTTTCAAAATTTTTTGGACATCCCTAGTGCCATGTGGTCTTTTTGCAAACTGTTCAAACTGCTGAGAGAGATAATCCTATGGAATTTGATGTCTTTGTTGAAGGCATCTTGGCTTATATTCCTAGCATCTTGGAGGGCATTGTGAGCCTCTTATGTTGTGGTTTTAGCATTGGAGGAGGCAATGAAGGCTGAAGTCATGTTCTTCAGCTCATCATCCCCTCTACAATTAGAAGGTTGAGGTTGTTGATGTTGTTGGAATCCAGGGGGAGGGGGGCTTGAGGTCTATAACCCATGTTTGATTTGCTTGGGGTCTATACCCCTAAGAGGGGTTGGAAGAATTAACTGGCCCTCCCTGAGTATGCTCATTGTTCCTCCATGATAAATTCAGGTGATTTCTCCATGGGGCATTTGCGTTATTGTATGAGCTAAGAGGACGGTTACCGACATAGCTTACGTTCTCATGATCACTTATGTAGCTCTTCCCTTCACAATGATAAGTTTCATGGGTACCTGCACAAATGGCGCACCCCTAGCCTCCATAGATGGATCTGAGGATGAAAAGGCTTCAAACTTAACACTTTCCTTCTGGGCAGTTGCTAATTTCTCGACCATCTATGTGAGAGAAGAGATCTGAGCTGATAGGTGATCAGTGGGCTCAACATTGAGTAGGCCTGCTGCCCTTAGATTTCTACCTTTGTTCTTTTCCCACTGCCATGTGTTGTTAGTCATGGTTTCAAGGAGCTTCATTGCTTCTTGAGGTGACTTGTTCATAAAGCTTCATGCAGCTGAGGAGTTCACAAGGAGACTATTAGAATCATCCAACCCATTGAAGTAGGAAATGAAAAGAGACTGATTATCTAGCCCGTGATGAGAACAATTCATCAATATTTCTTTGAACCTATCCCATGCGTCATATAATGTCTCCCCTGACTCTTGGGTGAAGGTGTTGATTTCACCAATCAGCTGTCTTGTTCTGCTCATGGGGTAATACTTGGCAAGAAACCTCTAGGCCATTTGAGCCCAAGTGTGGATTGATTTTTAGGGGAGGCTTCTGTACCATCTTGAAGTTGATTCGAGGAGAGAGTGAGGGGACAGCTATAGTCTGATCCTTTCATTAACGGCACTAGCTTCTCCAAAAGAGTTACAAAAATCGAGGAAAAGGCTCAAGTGATTTGGAGCATTATCTTGATTCACCCTAGTGAACCTTCCTAAGTCTCGAGCTACCCTAATGAAGTGAGTTTTGAACATCCATTGTCCGTTCTCCTTTAGTGTCAACTCTGGGACGACTATAGCTAAAGCTCTTCCCTCCGTGCACGGTTGGTAATAATCACTAAGAGCTTGAGGTTGGGCTTGTGGTTGCTCTTCGCAATTGTGGTCATTGTCCTCAATCACTGGCAGTTCCTAACTTTCATGTTTATGGTGTTCAAATTTCTCCTGACAATCCTTAAGGAATGCTCAAGCTCAGACCTTGGGCTAAAAAGCGGAGAGCCACTGGACCGAGTGATTGGCATGCACAGAAGAAACATAAGGTACCTATGGAGTTACAAGAACAACCCACACTAGAGAATCATAAGTAGAAAATACAAACATGAGTAAATAAGTAAAAACAATAAAGAGAAAAACAAAAGCAAAAATTAACAAAGATAAATTAAACAAAAACTAAAATACCAAAACTGGGGAAATGATAGAGACTATCAATTTCCTCGGTGGCGGCGCCAAAACTTGATGGAGAAATTGTAAATGATGCAAGTTCTAGATATGGGCAAGTGTACCCAGTCGTAGTAGTGTATAAAAGTGTCGTTCCTCTAGAAAATTGAGAGAATAATTTTCCAAGTTCCGACATTAAATAAGGAAAGCAATTAAATGAAAAGGGGTTTAGCAGAGACAAGGTTGGTATGTTGAAATGAAAATAATTGTGAAGAACAATTAAACTAGGGAAAATTACATCCCCCACCCATGATGTTTGGCGAAATTACACACCCCACCCACAAGGTTTCAAAAATTACTTTGCCCACCCATGTGGTTTCCGCTATTTTACATCCAGCAACTATTCTAATATGTGATCAACCTAAAAGATGGTTAAATGTTATCCAAAATTGATGAAACTTTACATTGACAATTCTAAAGTGTTATATTTTGATCTAGCGTGAAATCCAAAGTTTTTTTAAGCTCATATGTGATTCGTGGAACCCAATGAAACATGTGACATGTGAATGTATTTTCATTGGGTCCCACATGTAATATATGACCTTAAAAAACTTTGAATTTGCCATTGGACAAAAATATAACACCTTAGAATCGTCCATGTAAAGTTTCATCAATTTTGGATAACATTTAACCATCTTTTAAGTTGATCAAATATTAGAAAAGTTGCTGGATGTAAGATAGCGGAAACCACATGGGTGGGCAAAGTAATTTTGGAAACCTCATTGGTGGGGTGTGTAATTTCACCAAACGTCATGGGTGGGGAATGTAATTTTCCCATTAAACTAAAATGATGTGTTGATGGATTGGATGGAAATGTGCCTTAGAAAGGTGGAATCACCCAAATGCTCCCTAAAATTAGCTTAAAATCTTAGTTTGCTCTAGTTGTCTTTTAGGACTAATTTAGTAACTTCACTAAAATTATAGATAAAGTTAACACTTAATTATCTTAATGAATCCTCCCATTAGGTTGGGTTTAAATCACTAATTAGCATTAGGTACTAATCCTTAGCAATAACAATAGAATTTACCAACTAATTAAAGAGGGCAAAATGTAGGGTTTATCTCTCTCTTGGCCAAATTCTTAATTCACAAAATTATGAAATTGAGAGAAACCATAAATGCACATAGGTGATCAATCTAGCATACTCAATAAATTAGGGAGATAAAACAACTATATTAAGCAAATTTGGTATTACAAGCATGTTTGGGGGATTTGGGCCCCATCCAAGGCACAAAATAGGTTTACTCAAACATTGGAGCAACAAGAAGAGAAAGGAGAAAGAGATAGCCATTAATGGGGGTGGGTGAGCTTTGGAATAGAACTAGGTTGTCGCGTGTTGAGAATGATGAAGAATGAGAGAATTCAAATTCTCTTCCCATTTTACTGAATGCGGCGCTCTTGGTACCCTGTCCGGGTCTTCATCCCGCTAAAAGGGTCGGACAACGTACATAGGAGAAATTCTGTCCGGGCGAGATTTCGTCAGGCAAGACTTTAATCTGTGAGGCGTCCGGCCCATTTGACCGGACGCAGAACGGACAGTCCTTCGGTCGAGGTTTATAATCTGGACACAAACCCGGACCATGGTGAAAAGTTGGCAAAAAGATCAGTGAGGGATGGTTCGGGATTGTAGACCCCGACACAAACTCGGGCCAGGGTGAAAACTCAACAGAAGCTTCAGTGGGGTTGGTCCGGGTCTATAAACCCGGACACAAACCCGGACTAGCCACAAAATTCGGCATAAACTTCTGAAAGGGTTGATCCATGTAGTCCCGGGCACAACTTTTTTTGCTCTAAAAAGCACGTTTTGCTCCCGTTTGGTCATGTCTTGCTCTCGACCCTCGTGGCACGTATCCCAAAGTCTCGTACAAACATCCGAACAGCTCATTTTCATCATTCCCTTGTGTTCCAATGAGCTTTTATCTAAATTATATCCAAAAATGTATAAGCTCACTAATGTATACCAACTACTCTATAAAGTGGTGAAAATATGTTATAACCCAAGTAAATTGCAGGAAAATATAATCCTAATAAAAGTATATTTTCACCATGTATCACATGTACAACTTACTGTAGCTATTAACAGAAATAACAATAAAATAAGAGGTATGAATGAGTATATAAATAGAATGAAAATGAAAATGTTCAATATGTGTATAGATATTACCACACTTTTGTTTGATAATGACAAGTTTTTAATTATAATCTATACTCCCAACGGTATATTCATTACTGCAATATTATAAACATAGTTCCATAATACTATACAAAATTATTTAGTAATGTCTATGATCTCCTCGGAATACTTAATATTAATCTCTATAACTATTTTGATTGATTACTATACTTGTTCATTTAACTTATATTTTAAAATAATTGTATATTAATAAAAAAAGGAAAATGATATTTGGTGAAATTACATACCCTACCCTTGTGGATTCAAAAATTACTTTTCTCACCCATGTGATTTTTTCTTAGTTTACATCCGACAACTTTTCTAATTTTCTTTTAACTTAAAAGATGCTTAATTGTTATCCAAAATTATTGAAACTTTACATGGTCGATTCTAGGGTGTTACATTTTTGTCCAATGCCAAATCCAAAAATTTTCAAGCTCATATATGACCCGTGAGACCCAATAAAAACACGTTCACATATCACATATTTCATTAGGTCCCACAGATCACATATGAGCTTAAAAAATATATAAAAAAGTTATTGGATATAATCCGGAGGCAACCACATGGGTAGAGAAAATAATTTTTACAACTCATGAGTGGGGTGTGTAATTTCACCAAACATCATGGGTGAGGATGTAATTTTTCCAAAAAAAATTGAAATAATCTATTTAATGTTTTAGCGTTATTATGTATATAGAAAATATTGATCATTAGGATTAAGTTCTTTTATTATCATTTAAAATTTTATTTTAGTTTTATATTAACTAAATTATCATCTATTAAATATAACATATTTAAAAACCTTTCTGAGATTTTTGATCTGAAAGATTACAATTTTAATGGAAGTGCATAATATGCCAGAACTTAAACAAAAAATATTTAAGTGTGCAATTTCTTAAATAAAAATTATGTCACTAAAATGTTTTATAATTCGTGAATATCCCATTTTTGAAACTTGTCTCTCATATGCAACAAAAATATTTTGAAATTCACAAAATGCCACAACTAAGTAACGTCTGTTAAATTTGCAGTTAACATGCCCGGGAAAATGACCATTTTGTCGCTGATGGTTTTTTCTAAAAATAAAGTCACTGTTTTGCGTAACAAATATTTTTTAATCTTAAAGTTCACAAAATGCCCCAATTTTTACAAAAAATTCACAATATACCGCCATTTTTACAAAAAAGTTAACAATATGTCTCTTTTTTTCTTTTAAGCTGTTGTAACAGCTAATTTTTGTTCCTATAACTAGTTTGACTCTAACAGCTCTTTTTTCTATATAAGTACTCTCTTGTTATACATACATAATACAAATTTCATACTAAAGCCATGACCACGTTTAGAGCCACAATCGATAAAAAATTTCAAACAATCTATTGCAAATGTGAAATCCCAGCCAATCTCGCTCCCTCGCGTAAGAGTACTTCTGTCAGAAGGGCATATTACAATTGTTGGAGTTGTGGTTTCTTTCAATGGTGGGTACTAATGATGCGGAATCGATACAACCCTCATCTGAAGGTAAGACAATCTGCTACAAGCAACTTATACTCAACCATGCGAGCTGCTTAAAGCAACTCATACTCAATCATGGTATAGTTTGATAGCCATATTGCGGATAAAATTCTAATTGCAACTACAACCCATAAAAACCACGTCTTCTGCTCTGCTTCATCTCTTATTTGAGTTCATTCTTTATTTCCTACCTAATTTTGTTGACAAGATATGCATCAGTTGTTATTCTTTCTGGATGTGGAGCTTCTGAAAGGGAGGAGACAACACTAGAGGTATATGCTTTCATGGTTACGTATGAGCTGCTTGAAGCAGCTTGTCTTATCTTTGGATGAGGACTGTATTGATCATACATCACCTGTGCCCACCATTGAATAAAACCATAAGTTCATCAATTTTAGTATGCCTTCCCGACTAAAGTGTTATTACGTGAGAGAGCAAAATTGGCTGAAACTCCACATTTGCAAAGGATTGTTAGAAAAATTTCATCGATTGTGGTGGTATACATGACTAAGGCTTTAGTATGAAATTTGTATGTTCTGTTTGTATAACAGGAGAGTACTTATATAGGCAAAAAAAAAAAGAACTATTGGAGTCAAACTAGCCGTTGGATTAAAAATGTATTACAACAGTTTAAAAGAAAAATAGATATATATATATATATAGTGAACTTTTTTATTAAAGCAGAGGCATATTATAAACTTTTTTTTATACAAACAAGAGCAGATTATCAACTTTTTGTAAATGAACGGGGTATCTATGAACTTTTAAAAAAGATCGAAAAAATTACCATTACGATGTTACACAAAATAGTGACTTAAAATTTATTTTAAAAAATTAAACAAAAAAAGTCATCAGGATTAAAAGATCTTTTTTAGGGGATATTAACAGCAGATTTAATGAACATTACCAATTGTGACATTTTGTTAATTCCAAAATATTGTTGTAATATATAAGGGATAGTTTCAAAAAAGTATAATAAATTAATAAATAAAAATACAAAGCAATTAGGTGTACTTTTCTTGCATATTATGAAATGCACAAATTTATTTCTGATGAATAACAATACAAAGCAATTAGATGTACTTTTCTGGCAGAAATCTAGTAATCAGACAGTAGATTGTACGGGACGCTTACTCCTAATATTGTGCGGCTGTTATGTGGCAGTCTGCTGACTGGACTGCTTATGTGGCATAATAAATAATGGTAATATTTGTATTAACTTTAAATAGTCATAAATTTTAAAATATAAGTCCAAAATTAAAAAAAATTACACCATTATTCATCTAAATTCAACCTCTTTAAAACAAGACCAATCATGGATATATTTTGACAAGTTTAAAAATTTATGTTAGTTATATGTACATATCAACATATATCAACTTCACTTATGATTCACCACATACATTTTAGAATACACCATATAACATTAATAATACACCACAAAACAATAATGATTCATTATTTGTTCCGAATTTTGTTATTAATTCACCACTTATTAGTTAATGAATCGTAATACCAATTTCAGTGAATCATAATATCAAATTTAATGAATCATAACATCATTTGGTGAATCATCAGTCACATATAACAAGAAAACTTTAAAACAATAATACTACACAAAACAATATTTGGTACGTAAGAAAAATACATCATTCACTTTATAAGGTTTAAAATTTATTACAATACAATAATAATACACTAAAAACAATAATAATTTTTTATCGGTTCCGGAGTTTGTTATCTAATTCACCACTTATTAGTTAATGAATCATAATACCAATTTCAATGAATCATAATATCAAATTTAATGAATCATAACATCGTTTTAGTGAATCATCAGTCACATATAAAAAGTAAACTTTTAAACAATAATACAACACAAAACAATATTTGGTACGTAAGAAAAATATACTCCCTCCGTCCTGAATTGACCGTCCTGTTTACTATTTGGACATGTCGTTTGACTTCAATTTTTAATATATAAGATAAATTAATTTTGAAAATTTAAGTTTTGCATATGATTCCTTACATGATAAACTATATGTTACAAAATTTAGTTTTATAAAATTATTTTATCTTATATGCTTAATATTGAAGTGGAAAAGTGCGCCATAAAGTAAACAGGACGATCAATTCAGGACGGAGGGAGTATGATTCACCGTATAAGGTTTAAAATACACCATACAACAATAATAATACATTACAAAACAATAATGATTTTTATCGGGTTCAAATTTGTAATCTAATTCACCACTTATTAATTAATGAATCATAATATCAATTTTAATGAATCATAATACCAATTTTAATGAATCATAATATCAAAACTAATGAATCATATATGATTTTAGTGTATTATCATACACATGTAAAAATAGGTTTTTTTTTTTAAGTTGTCAAAACATATTCATGACTGGTCTTATTTTGAAGAGCTTGAATTTAGACGAACGATGATATAATTTTTTTTCATTTTGGACTTATATATTAAAAATTACAATAATTTAAACTTAATATAGTAAAAAGACAACTCAATCAGCAAAATAATCTCAATCACCTGCTGACTGGGACTACCATGTTAACAGCTCGCACCATATTTGTGTGCGGATGGTCCGTCCGCTCGAATTTGCGCTAGTAATATCCAGTCTTCATATAGTTTTATGAGAATGGGAAGAAATTGATTTTCATACAAATTCCTTTCGATTTTCCATTCCAACCTATCAGGTGATGGGAGGTAATGGATTGGATTTTTTTAAAAAAAAAAAAATGTCAGAAAAATAAAATAAAAACGGCTTCAATATTTTCACTTTCAAAAGTCCAGTGGAAACATCGACATGGACTCGGTAATCTTACATTGCACCAGATTAAAGAATTAACAGGCGAAATTTTTTATTTAGGCTGGGTTCGGACATGGTTTTTCTATGGAATAAATGTGTCATTTTTAAGTTTGGTATTTTCAACAAAAAATGCAAAACCATCACCTCCCAACAACAATTTTCAAAACAGTCATAAATATACCAGCACAAAACAATCACAAAACAACCAACCATTTATGCTGCAAATATAATGAATACCGTAAACAGAGACGGAGCCAAAAAACTGTAATCAAGGGAGTGAGAATAGTTTAATAATATTAATTAATATTTAAAAATTAATTTTTAATAAATTAATTTAAATTTTCAGTATTTATAATTATATTTTAAAAATGATATTATATATTAAATTTGACACAAAATCAAATTAAAATTGAAATATATAGATTAATATATTATAAATTAGTTTATTTACCTTTTTGATTTTTAGTTTTTTTATAAAGATTGGTATATTAAATTATAAATTAATAAAAATAATATAGAACAATAGTTTTAAACTAGTAGTGTTTTTCTAAATTGTTTATTTAGATTCGGATAAATAGTCTCTTAAAACTATTACTATCTATCAATTCTAATAAAATATTCTACAAGAAAAAGAACAAACTAATAAAAATTATGATGTAAACTTTTAATTATATCAAAATTATTAGAGTACGAAATATTTGTAGTATATTTCAGAAATATCAATTATAAGTATTCAACTTGCTAAGTAATGATTAATTATAAAATTGTTTGTACAAACTATTATGATTTGTCAGTATATCAAAGTTATTATATGTTTTATACCGTGCTTAATAATTAAAGAATAATTTTATATGCTAATATATGTTATTCTTCATTTCTTGACCTATCTAGTATTAAATTAAAATTTATGTATTTGAATTCATTAAGTAATATTTAATTGAATAGAATATATCATTTTAACTACAAATATATGTTAAAAATAAAAAAATTTATCAACAATCAAACAGTATATAATAATAAAATAATAACTGATATATAAATATATATATTCGCTTACAGTCAATTATTTTATTATTAGAAAGAATTACTTTTTATGAAATGAGATTATTTATTCCATTAAAAATTAAAATAATCTTAAATATTAATACATTGAAATGTTATATTAAATATTAATATATAATCCATAAAATTATATTTTTTATTAACATCTAATATATTTACTCTAATACAATAGTTTATTTATTATTTTTTCAAATATATGTAAAAAATTATTTATAAATTAATATGTGTACATATTATAAATTAATTATCACTAAAATATTAATAAAGAATATTAATTATTAAAGACTATAATTGAATATCTATATATATTTTAACTTTATTAACAAAAAATTGTTTTAAAATATAATATAAAATTTTTAATTATAACAACAAAAACGATAAACGCACTGCATAAAACTAATTTATTCAAAACAGTCAGACGAAACCGCCACCTGCCGAACACTAGTTTTCAAAACAGCCACAAAACAACCAGCACAAAACAACCAGCAAAACAACCACAAAAAAGCCAACTAAAACAACCAAACCAAAACAACCACAAAACTACCACAAAAAAATCATGCCGAACGCAGCCTTAAGCTAGTCGATTCACAGTAAACAATTCATATGGCAGGCGAAATGGATAACCTAATGGTTATACCTATCAGAATTTTCAAACAAAAGTATCTGACTGGGCTACTGGTATTTTCTCTCCCTTTTTTTCTTTTGGCGATCAAAGTATTATACCATATCAGTAGTACCTGACTGTGGTGCATTCTTATTCCCATTCAAGAGAAATGCGAATGAACTTGCTGAATCATCAAAACACGCTTGAGAGACCTCTTGAATCCCTCCTAGGCTACACGGATCAAATCCCAACATTGAGAAGCAAGCATCGTCCATAGTTCCTTTCCCGTCCATCATGCCCTGAATTCCTCCACTTGGACTTTCAGACCCAAAACTGAACCCCTGGTTCCCTATGTCGGCATGATTAATGTTCGATGATTCACTGTTTTCCCCGTGATTTGATGGTGATGAGGTAGATCCTTTATGGTGTTCTTCGAGAGGGATTGCAGGAGTATGACCTTGGAACAAAGCAATGTGCCCAAAGAGCTTGTCTTTCCTCGAGAAAGTGGTTCCACAGGAACAAAGCCATTTATCTCTCCCACAGTGTTTCTCATGGGTCTTAAGATCTGCAATCACCGAGAATTTCTTCGCATGACACCTACTACATGTGTAAGTCTTGTCACAATGAGTTCGCTTGTAATGATTTTTTACACACAATATGGTTTTAAGAGGCTGGAACTTTTTGTGCTCCTTGTTTCGCTTGCAACCAGCATTTGGGCAAGAATACCTCCTTATCAGAACTGGCTCTGAGCCACTTGACTTCTTGTGAGGTTTTGCCAAGGCAGCAGGTGTTTTGTACTCGTCCCCGTGTCCTCGCATGTGCATCCTTAGATTAGCATCTCTCTTGAACCCTTTCCCACAGATTGTACAAAAGTGGGTATGGGGGGCAAGAATTTCTTCCTTTGCAAGTTGTAAGATCTCAAATGAACCAGGAGGGAGGTGCTCTTCTTCAATGGGATCATCTTCATCTTTCAACTCATGATCATCTATAGTGTTGTACATGTGATCCCTCTGAGAACTATCACCTTGATCCAGCTTGCTTGGCCTATTAGGTTCTTTAATTTCACCAAGGTTTTCTTGAATTTGGTTTTCATTATTTTGAGAAAGCAAGCCCGTATAGGGACGCACAGTTGATGGGGCAACAAGTCCACTAAATTGTTCAAGCTGTCCAGTCAAAAGATTGGTTGAAGTGAGATTGTTCGTCACAGATGGGAGAAGACTCCCAGCCGTTGATATCAATTGGATGATTATAGAAGTAAGATCTGCGGAGATTAGCTGTTGTTGCTGAATGACAAGCTCATTGGAGCATCCAACAACCGCGGTTCTTCTCATAACAATCATATGAACCAGCTCCTGGAGTTGATGGATTTTCTGCTCCAAAAAAGAAAGGTTATTCAACATCAATTTTGGATCCCAGCTTGGACCAGCAAGGTTCTTTTGGAAGTCCTCTGAACTTGGGATTTTTCCTTGCTCATCTGAATAGCAAGGAAAAGAAGATGAATTCCCAGAAACTTGGCTAAACTTGGAGAAAGACCAGTCAATTCTTGAAGCAGAGTCTATCATAGAAGGATTAACATTTCCCCAGTTTTGTTGCTGCTCTGAGCAGGCCATCGTGAAAGATTGACTGTTGAATGATGCACTTTCCGCCAAGTTGTTTGCAAAGAGCAAAGCCTTTGTCCAGTTTTCAGCAAGCTGTCGCTCCTTGAGATCCATGCCAAGCTACTTTAGATATGAAGCGCTGCTGCAAATCAAACCCCAAAAAAGATAAGGAAAGATAAACCAGTAGCCCAGAAAGCACAAGGCCTTTACTCTAGATAAAAAAGGCATTCCCAAAAGATCGAGGACACCATCCATTCAGAATGAATGAATGAAAAGAATCAGAACAAAAATTTCATTTAGATTCAGCAAGTGCAACGCATAAGCTGATTCCAAGAGTATAAAAAAAAAAGAGATAGCAGGGGAATAATGACTGAACAAGATTTATAGCACAAGCGATCAGATAAATGGAGTTCCTACAGAAAATTAGCATTAAGAGGCTCAAATACAGCCAAACAATCAGCCATTATCTGACACCCACAGGATGTTTACTTAATGTTCTGATTTTGCAAGTATTTTGGCGGATCTCAGGTAAGACCTTGTTGGCGAAACCCAGTCAACTTCACCCAAGTTGCAGACTTGCAGCTAGGCCTGCTATCTCAGTTGGTTTATGTTGATGATTTATACAGAGATCAGTTAGCAAAACGATTGGCTGTCTTCATTTAGCAAGCTACTCTAGAAAGGCGACATGAAGAAAGTAGTCTGTGGGACAGTCTACCATAGCCCTCACAATAGAATTACACTATTGTAGTAGTAGCCTCTAAGGTAGAAAACTGGAGCTAAGAATTAATGGTGCCAAGGCAAGTTGAGTTGACAATTGAATAAAAAACCCTGTCAAAATCTAACTGAAATCTGATTGGAGAAGTGCAATAGAAGATTTCCAGTATCAAGTAACACAGGGTCCCCAAAGCTTCAGGTATTAAGTATGGTTATGAAAATAACCAAAATAACTAACACAACTATCTAGATACTACCACCTCTCTCCATAGAGTCAGAAATCTAGAGCTGAAACCCAAACAAATATCAGCCCCGGGATAAAAACAGATAAGCGTCTAGACCGTACTCTTTATAATGAGTACTGCACAGTAGAAACACACATCCATCAATTGGGGTGGGAGTGTGGAGACCAAACTCACCAGATTCAAGATGGCTGCAGAGATGCCCTTTATCTGCTCCAGTGATTAGGCTATAACATCTGATTAGAAGAGGGACAAAGGAACACAGGGAGAGGATGGAATTCGGATCCCAGGTTTTCAACTCACCTGATGCATCCAACCATCGTTAAAACTCAGCACAAACTGATGTAGTACTAGCACTGCGCTGTTCAATTTCAAAAAAAAAAAAATGAAGAAGAGTAAGAGAAGAAAAGGAGTCAGCCGAATATAATAGGTTATGCAGTAAAAGGAGGAAGACCTTTGACCCACAATCAGGACTAGCCAATTACTTAATCCGAACGATCAATTGAACAAATCTTCAATCAGTCAGTGATATTCTAGCAAACTCAGTAGATTGATTTCACTATATTCAGAACTACTCTTAATGCTTATTAGAAGAAAAAAAATCACATGCTTTGTGTGGGAAGAGATGATAGATTAACATTCATGAAAAGTTGAAAGTAGATGATACGCCAAAGCCTAAAATAAAGCTTCTGAGTTACCTACGCGGTTGTGGTTGGACTGCGGCGCTTGAAGAATAACCCATCAGTAGAACCAATGAAGAGAAGATGCAGATGAACTCTCTCCTAACCCTCCTTCCTTTTTTACTTTAATCGTGTATTTGGTCTGATTACGGGCTTGACTTGGTTTGGGAAATGAAAATCTGCGGAAGGGATCACATTTTAATCTGAGGGCTTCCACAAATTGATTGCTAGGAAGCGATACAACCACAAGTCAAGGTGGGGTTACAGGCAAAATGATGATAATAGAATAATTGAATAAATGAGTTAAAAGAGGCAACACAGATGGGGAAGGGAAAGGGAAAGGTATTCCGATTATTCAATTGGGGTTTCAAATCCCTCGAAATTGGGAGGATGCTTCTCAGGTAGCGGGGGTGAGAGAGTAAACACCTCGCGGCCGTTGCCATGTGAAAGGGTTGCAGGTCCTCGTTTGTCTTTCAGAGAATGCTAGCCACTTGGTAGAGAAAAGAATCTACACTTCCAACTTACAATAGAATAGACAATAGACTCACAACTAGATCACGCAATTTTAACCTTGAACTCGTACGTTTAGTCATGTTTTCACTTCGCACAATCAGAAATTTAAAAAACTTTACGGCATTGCCCTTACCCTTAAATCCTTCTATATATACACTTTTACCCTCTAGTATCTCTCCACAATATTTCAAAATCTCAAACTCTCCATCTCTTTACAGTTTTCTCTAACTTCTCTCTAGAATCGGTAATCAGAACGGGAGCGGGTGGAAAGCCGGTGCACAAGTCATCATTTCTGCTATTTCGATCTGCAAAACCAGGTTCTCTTCTGTCATAATTTACAGTTTTTTATCGTAATACAACAGTAAAAGTAGCAAATTTAACAAAAAAAAGAAGACGAATTCGGGAACGGAGAGGGAATGTGGGCATGGGCGCTGGTAAAGGAGGGCGTGCGCGGGCGCCTAGAAGACGGAGCGCGCGCGGGCGCGCGGTAAACGGGCGGCGCAGGCGTGCGGTAGACAGGGGCGGCGTGGGCGCGCGGTAGACGGGGGCGGTGCGGGCGCGCGGTAGACGGGAGACGCGCGGGCACCTGGTGTTGGGGAGGGGCGGGGCTTGGTTTTTGCTGTTTTGTGATTTAATTGGCCGTTTTAGTCATTATATACATCTATTATGCGTGTTTTAATCAGTTTGTCCATCTTTATGAATTCGTTATCGACATTGAACTACATAAATACATGTATGACCGGTATTGACTAACCTTTACCGGTCTTGACTAACTGTACACACAGTATGACTAAATTTTATGGTAAATAGCAGATGACGGGAAAGGGCAAGGGTATATTGGGTATGTTTGGTCTGGGTAAGGGTAAGACCATTTCCGAGCGAGGCGAAAGTTCGTCACACCCGCGTATGAGCGGTCCTGAAGCTGCTGCTGCAGAGAGGAGGCGTACACAGTACGCGCATGCTTCGGCCGGGAAGCGTAGGGAGTTTGATCTTCTACGAGCGCGTGAGGAGAGGTTGCAGGCAGAGATTGATCTGGAGGAGGCGGAGGCGGCGGAGGAGGAGGAGTTGGAGCAGCAGCAGAGTGTGGATGTCGACTCGTTGGTCGGCGATGGGACCCTTGTCGTGTGGTCTAATAGTCCTGCTTGGCCCACACCTCCACAGAGCGGGATGCGTGACGCACATGGCCAGGATGATGATGATGACGAGGACGTAGACGAGCCGGGTGCTGAGTATGAGGGTAAACGTATGTCGGGCATTCATCGCAGGTCCTCACTACATGGTCCGGCAGAGGAGGCGGCGCAGATGCCGACTGCTAATGTTTGGTTGCTAGGACGAACTCCTGTGCCCGGTGGCCCCTACAATACGAGTTTGATCCCGAGCTTCGGTGGTCACGTCGCGCTTGACGTGTGGCGATGAGTGGTATGTTTCCCGTCTGGTAATAGATTTTATAAAATTTTAGATTGTTTAGGAAATGGTTAATATAGTGTGAAATCAATTATAAATATTCAACAGGAGAAGGGATGCCTTAGCTTCATGGCTAGGGCAAAGTATTTGGAGGTGTGGACTCCGAGTACACTGAGGCACCCAGAGTCTCGAGCGGCGGTTGAGGCGAGCAGACTCGGGCATCTTGCCGACAGAGCGCATGGTTGTTTTGACCTCGCGCTCCTTTCAGCATTCATGGAGAGATGGCAGCTTGACACGAACTCCTTTCACATGCCATTCGGAGAGATGACTATTACTCTCCACGACGTCTACCACATCTTGGATATCCCCATCACTGGCATGGCGATTTCCTACATTCCCGACGAGGCTGATGCTCGGGTAGGTGATGCAGCCCCACCACTGCACGTTCTTATCCCCGACTTCCTAAAGCTATTTGGCTCGGCGGACAAGAAGAAGCTGATGGAGTGTAGGTTCCTAGAGAAGAGCCAGATACGTTACTGAGCTCTTCACGACACTGTGGTGGTCCTTACAGTACCCCACTACAGGAGACGCGGCCTACCTCTGGTACTTGGTGGCCCACTCATTGATCATTGACAATGGCGGGGATCGTGTTATGCCCTCGTCTTACTGGCCCATCCGCGACCCTAGTAGGGTCAACATGTATGCATGGGGGGCTGGGACACTGGCATATCTGTACCGACAGCTCGGCATCGCTTCCCGGGCGGATACACGTCAGCTGGCTGGTTGCTTGACGTTGTTTCAGGTTAGAACTTGATAACGAGCGCACGCGTTCAGTTTTGTAAACTTATTGTCTGGGTATGTTGTTTAATGGTTTCGTATGGTTACCGCAGTGCTGGATATACGAGTACTTCCCCATGTTCAGGCCAGAGCAGCTTTCAGAGTGGGATTAGTACTCCCCGGCGGCGGTGAAGTGGCCTCGTTACACAAAGAATTTGACGGATGACGAGAGGCTACTTTTCTTGAGGGGGCGGCTGGACACGATGTCCTCCACTGAGGTACGAGTTGATTAGCAATTGTAGTAGTAAAAAGTTGTAATATGTTGTATCGTCTAACATTGTTTCCCATTTAAGTTGTTAATTATTTTTCATTAAATGGAACATAGGTTGATTGGTTGTCGTTCGGTTATGATGGTACCACTGTATCACACGGGCGCTCCCGGTTCTATGGCACCTTGCAGTTCTTGGATATTTTCGAGCCGTATATGTCTGAGTGGTGTCTGCGACAGTTTGGATTCATCCAGACTATCCCTTCTTAGCCTATCAGACCCGACACCCATTATCGTCCCCGGCACGGGAAGACATACCTTGTTGTGTACGACTACGGGACATTCGTGTGGGACAACACGACGGGGCCCACGAGATGGAGGTTTCCTCTGACGCGTGCACAGATGCCATGGGCCATGGACCCGGATTACATCCGGTGGTTCCAGCGTCGTTCCCATCCTCAGGTACGTCCCCTTGGAGCGAACGGTGGCCCAGTACACGGCGAGAGGATCAGCTCCAGGTATATGGTTTGTGTTGTTAAATTTAGTTGTTGTTTCTAATTTCTTTTAAATACTAACGTGAAATTTATACTTTACTACAGTATTGGGATGAGACAGCTCCGCTTATCTTGAGCCTTGCACCAGAGAACAACCCGAGTTGGCCCATCGGCTTCCCCACCTGGGCGGCTGATAGGCTGGGGATGGCCTTTGAGTATTGCCGGCTTAATATCCCGACCACCCCTGATTCGCCCACATGTCACAGGAACCCTAACCAGCCTCATGTTGGCATGGAGTGGTACTTCACGGGGCATCGCACCAGAGGGCTTAGGCCTGGAGGGGAGGGTATATACCATAGGCACATGGAGCAGGCGCGTCATCATGGGGATGATGGTGGGCTCAGTGATGATATGAGAGGACCTGGTAATGGGAGGGGATGACGTGGTGATAGGAGGGGAAGACGTGGCAATGGCAGGGGAGGACGTGCTGATGGTGGTTCTGGGTTTGGTGTGGGTGAGTATGGTGGGGGTGGGTATAGTGGGGGTGGGTCTGGATATTTTTCGACTT
Organism: Limonium bicolor; assembly: GCA_023374045.1. Classification (NCBI taxonomy): domain Eukaryota; kingdom Viridiplantae; phylum Streptophyta; class Magnoliopsida; order Caryophyllales; family Plumbaginaceae; genus Limonium; species Limonium bicolor. The sequence goes on along the minus strand of CM041777.1, from coordinate 227,405,430 downwards.
ATTAGTTGATGTTGTTGTTTGAACGTTTTGTACTAATGCTTAAACTGATGTGGTTATTGTATGTTTAATATTTGTTTATTTGCTTTTTAAATAATTCATTCTTGTTTATGTCATTAGGATGTCAATTCCCTTTGCAATTCACGTGAACCATTACACCACACTCAATGAATATGGGGCACGGTTCCAATGTGGTCCGGGATGGGCAGTGATTGATACAAAAATTAGAACTCCAAGAAGTGTTAACCATCTAACATCGTCATTAAATCAAATTATCAAATCACATTTTGATAATCATCAGCTTCACGTCTTTTCCATTGTCTATCTTAGGATGGACCAAGATATGTACAACGACTCTATCGTCGATATACTAACCGATGCAGATGTACGCATGATGTTGTAGAACTACTTAGACCTTGGAGAAATAATGGAAATAGTTAGGATTCTTGTGAAGTATGAAGATGATTCAGACTTTGAAAACCCCGATGTATTATGAAGCAGGGCTGAGACGGACCGTAGAGAATACAATGCACGCTATAGAGCTAGAACGAGGAGACGACGTCCCCCGACTTGATTAGTACAACCACTTTTGGATGTCATGTACTGGTAGTCAACAGACTTGTTAATTGTTCTGCGATTCTAAATGATACGTGCGTCGACTAAGTTGTAACATTATGACAAATGACATGTGAATAATGTTGTTTAAAAATGAAACTCCGAAGTAGAATCGCTTTTGAAGTCCTGAAAATATGTTAATTCATTTTTTGAGCAATCTCCGACGACAAACCGATCTCATTGTGACTAAAAAGAATTCACTAAATTATATCATTGTTATACTGTCGTACGTGAGACATGGACTGCTTGAGGATTATGGAATGCATTTCGGGCATCAGTTGTCGTAGTATGAAACTCCGAAGTAGAATCGGTTTTGAAGTCCTGAAAATATGTTTCAAAGATGTACACATTTTCTTCAAAAAATACATTTTTTGAGCAATCTCCGACGATAAACCGATCTCATTGTGACTAAAAAGAATTCACTAAATTATATCGTTGTTATACTGTCGTACGTGAGACATGACTGCTTGAGGATTGTGGAATGCATTTCAGGTATCAGTTGTCGTAGTATGAAACTCCGAAGTAGAATCGATTTTGAAGTACTAAAAATATGTTTCAAAGATGTATACATTTTCTTTAAAAAATACATTTTTTGAGCAATCTCTGACGACAAACCGATCTCATTGTGACTACAAAGAATTCACTAAATTATATCGTTGTTATACTGTCATACATAAGACATGGACTACTTGAGGATTGTGGAATGCATTTCGGGCATCAGTTGTCGTAGTATGAAACTCCAAAGTAGAATCACTTTTGAAGTCCTAAAAATATGTTAATTCATTTTTTGAGCAATCTCCGACGACAAACCGATCTCATTGTGACTAAAAAAATTCACTAAATTATATCGCTGTTATACTGTCGTACGTGAGACATGAACTGATTGAGGATTGTGGAATGCATTTCGTGCATTAGTTGTCGTAGTATGAAACTCCGAAGTATAATCGCTTTTGAAGTCCTGAAAATATGTTTCAAAGATGTATACATTTTCTTTAAAAAAACATTTTTTGAGCAATCTCCGACGACAAACCGATCTCATTGTGACTAAAAAGAATTCACTAAATTATATCATTGTTATACTGTTGTACGTGAGACATGGATTGCTTGAAGATTATGGAATGCATTTCGGGCATCGGTTGTCGTAGTATAAAACTCTGAAGTAGAATCGCTTTTGAAGTCCTAAAAATATGTCAATTCATTTTTAAGCAATCTCCAACGACAAACCGATCTCATTGTGACTAAAAATAATTCACTAAATTATATCGTTGTTATACTGTCATACGTGAGACATGGACTGCTTGAGGATTGTGGAATGCATTTTGGGCATCAGTTGTCGTAGTATGAAACTCTGAAGTAGAATCGGTTTTGAAGTCCTGAAAATATGTTTCAAAGATGTATACATTTTCTTTAAAATATACATTTTTGAGCGATCTCCGACGACAAACCGATCTCATTGTGACTAAAAAGAATTCACTAAATTATATCATTGTTATACTGTCGTACGTGAGACATGGACTGCTTGAGGATTGTGGAATGCATTTCGGACATCAGTTGTCGTAGTATGAAACTCCGAAGTAGAATCGCTTTTGAAGTCCTAAAAATATGTTTCAAAGATGTTTACAGTTTATTTTAAAAATTCATTTTTTGAGCAATCTCCAACTCCAAGCCCATGTAATAGTGTACTAAATGACGCGTGAATAAATTAGAGATAAATTATGTCATCATTTGTACGGTCGTGCGTAGAACATGAACTGCTTAAGGATTGTGGAATGCATTTCGAGCATCTGTTGTGAAGGAATGAAACTCCGAAGTAGAATCGCTTTTGAAGTCCTGAAAATATGCTTCAATGATGTTTACAGTTTATTTAAAAAATTCATTTTTTGAGCAATCTCCAACTCCAAACCTATGTAACAATGTACTAAATGGCGCGTGAATAAATTAGAGATAAATTATATCATCAATTTGTACTGTCGTGCGTGGAACAGGAACTGCTTGAGGATTGTGGAATGCATTTTGAGCATCTGCTGTGAAGAAATGAAACTCCGAAGTAGAATCTCTTTTGAAGTCCTGAAAATATGTTTCAAAGATGTTTGCAGTTTATTTAAAAAATTCATTTTTTGAGCAATCTCCAACTCCAAGCCCATCTCATTGGGGACTAAATGGAGCAAAATCATCTTCCAACTCGAAATAAGACGGTGCGTCCGTATGTAACTACATCGTCAACAAGATAGCCCTTTAGTTTAGACCATATATTATCTGTATAGATCTTTAGCTAAGCAAGCATTATCGCACTAGCTTTGGAACAGACTGTATGAACGTTGAATTTGTTTTTATTAGATAAAGTATATTGCACATCCACGGCTTCTGATTAATGTGTGCGTTGGCTAAGTTGTAAAATTATGATGACTGACAAATGAACTGAAGCATGAATTCAATTGATGAATCTCTTTCGCCTGTTTTAATAAAGTTTACAAATGAAAAGAGAAGTTAAAACACTAAACTATTCAAATATTTATCTAATCTTATAAAACCATTGATATTGGTCATCAACTGAGGGAAACAATGTAACCCAGTGTTGGTAGCGCGCTATGTATGAATCCACATAATGTGTAACCGCGGGTTCATGCCAGCGTCGCCACATGGGATTCATGCATGGGACCAGACAATTTTGACTGTTTGCACTCTAATGAAATGAGATTGCCCATTGACACATGCAATATAGACCTCTGCTACTGGATGACCCAACCCCCGATCATCACGTAGTGGCAGTGCGACCAAGCCTGATGCATTACTACGTACACCTCTTGCAAAACATATAAGCACAATGTTGTAAACAGTCGACAAGATAAGACCAAGATTGAGAATTTCAATCCAATGTCGCGTTGGTGTAAATGAGTCTGCAAACCAATTCAGTCGTGTATACTGTCTTTCGTACCAGTCTTGTTCACATCGACCCAACCACCAATCTCTTCTACTCTCTAGGTCATCGAGGCATGCACATCTAACCGTTTTCCATTGGTTTTCATCATTGTACACAAAATCGGAAATAACTCGAAAACCACAGTTTCCATCGCCTGCTATTTGCCTGTAACCTGTAATATAATCAAGTAATTTCTCATCAAATTCAGTCCAATACGGAGAGGAGATCCAGGGGCTCCAGTATGTCGATGGTGGTGAATGTTGTTGCGGTGGATTTTCTTGCATTGTCGGGCCTTCTTGTAACACCCCAACCGCTAATCCTATTATTATCCTCTAATCGTCTCCATAATTACCATACTCGCAGCGGAATCCCTACATACTCCGGCGGATGATACAACGCCGTTAGCCACCAAATGACTAACAAGGCTCATGCTACTTACTGTAATGGTCTGATGATTAGAATACACCAAGTAATAAATAATACTTCCATTACATTCCAAACCTTACTTACATCCTTGGATTACCGAGTATACAAAAGCATATTAATTACATCCCACTTTTACAAGTCTATCAAAAGTTAAGAGTTTGTACATCTACTCATTCTTACCAAATTCATAATTCCAATATCCAAAAGGGTGTGGTACACCGGCTACTCAAAAAGGCATAAGCCGTGTACAACTCGGTACACCATTTCCAACCTACTAACTACTCAAAAAGAATTCATCTTGGTCCTAACTCGACTTTCAATTCTCAAGGGTACCTGTAGAAATAAAAACAATGCCCCAAGGGGCTCACCAAAAGCTGCATATGAAATTCACATATCCCGCGTGCTAACGGGGGTACGTCGACTACTTGGTCACATACATGGAGTTCATTTTATTATACATGCATACATGTAATGAACATTAATACAATCATGCCATAGTGCACACATATACACAATCCAATACATACAAGAAAGACAATAACCAGCCAACCGTTCATACTTACTGACGCACTGAGATACTCTTCTCGAATACATACACAATACTTGTTAGTTACTTATGCATCCGGGTTAATCGGATGTACTTACTCTTTTACTCGAGATCCTTGACTTACACCAGTCATGATCTTTACTTGGCCAATTACTCTTCTTACTTATTTACTCAAGTCAAGTCGGTATGACCTTCAGGCGGGGACTACGATATCCCACCACCGGGCTTTAGGGTGGCTCACTAATCCAGGTTGCTACCCATTTAAGGGGTTTGGACCATGGAAAAGATTAAGGCCAGGAATCGGATCCAACCTCTTGTGTCTCCTTATCCTCATGCGTGACCGAAGCTATATCGGACTTCTTACTTATTCCAATTTACCAATTTCTCAACGTTAGACATGTTAGTTAGTTAGGAATTAGTTAGAAGTCCTTCTTTCCATACTACATGGTTAGTACACTTCACATCGAGGCCACAAACACTTCATTCACATTCATACATTTCATGAATTATACAAACTATAGGTCAAAGACAATCCAACAAGGAACGATATAACACAAGCACAAGAAAGTGCAATAAACCCGCTTCATGCATTTTATCTTATTTAGGGGATCACATAACACACAAATCAGGTAACCACGGTAGCATACGGGGTATAAGAAAATCATACCATTCACCGTCGTCCTTGGACTCACCGACTCTCCTTCGGTGTTCAACTATTCGAGTCCTATAACATACACGAAATTGTACAGTTAATTATCTATTATTAACCTAACCCGTTCCTTCATTAAGGTTTCCAAGCTACCATTACTAATCCTTACACCTCATTCTTATTCACAAGACTCATTTACTTCTTATGTTTCTCAAGTTTGTTTTCTTATTTATGTGCATATTTCTTACCATCATTACTCTAATACTAATGCCACATATGTATGTACATGTATATACATATATATATTGGACCCGACCGACCCACGACTTTGACCCTACCGACCCAAACCCTCTGGGTCGGTCGAAGTCAGTAAGCATCGGGTCTGGAAGTTCTATCTCGACCGGCCCACGACCGACTCAACATTCTAGGTCGATCGAAGTCAGTAGAGTTACGGTTTGAAAATCCTTGCCCGCCCGACCCACGACCGACTCAACCCTCCTGGTCGGTCGAAGTCAGTAGGCATACGGTTTGGAAGTTTTGGCTCGACCGACCCACGACCGACTCAACCCTCTGGGTCGGTCGAGGTCAGAAGTGCCCATTTGACTTTGTTTCAACTTCATTCTTCTACCCATTTCTTCTCCAATCTTCCTACATGTAATCTAACATGTTTTAACACTAATTAGACCCTCTAAACTACCTTAATTCATTCATTAAACTCACCACTCAATCCTTGGTTTCCCTACACCATTTTTCCACTCTTGTTTTTCATAAAAACTCATGCTACAGATTTTTGTTTTCTTTTTTCTTCTCCAACTTAATGGTCCTTGTATTACTAGTGTTCTTAGCTTTGTTTTCACCTCACATGCTACTCCATTACCTATCTCTCCCATTCTAGTTTCCAACATGGTTAACTACTCATTTTAAACACCAAGACACGCCTAGTTATATCCTAGGTTATTCTCTTCTCTTTACAACACTTGATAAGTGCAAAACATATAGACTTTTTAGGGTTTAATCACCTTATTAATTATAGCATTTTTAGTAATGTTTCGCACTTATCTAGGGTTTTTCCTATAATTGTGTTATTATATTAACTGATGTATTTTATGTGTTAAATTGTAGGAAAAATACCTAAAACATATATATGTTTATAAGGGATTAAGGAAGGTCACGCGGAGAGGACATGCATGCGCATGATTTGCATGCAACCGCCTCATTATGGGGCGGACGACACTAGAAAGGAAGAAAATAGAGGCAACCGCCTCATTAGGGGGCGGACAAACTCAATGCAACCGCCCCATAAACAAGAGGACGTGGAGGCGGACAAGAGAGGGACATGGGTTAGGCGGACACAATTCATACCGCCTACATAACCGCCTCATTTGAGGAGGCGGACGTGACTAAAATTACCCATACAACCGCCTATTATTTCATGCGGACATCTAGCGGACGTGTGTAAAAATACAGATCTGAAACGGGTTATCTTCTTCGCCGACTCGCTCTGCAACTTGATTCAGACGGCGCCTACCTGAAAATACTCACGCGTTGTTCCTGTCCCCTGCAATCAGTGAAGCTTCAATCAACGAGCTCAATCAATGAGCTGCTCCTCTGCTGATTCTTCTTCCTCTGCTCATTCTTCTTCTCTCATAAATACAACGCTCAGCTTGCCTTCTTCGGTGTCCTTCCGGAGGCTCCTTCCGTGTTTCCTCTGGAGTTCCAATTCACACACCATCTCATTTCTCTCCTTCCGCCTTCTCCACTTTATTTATTTTACATTCCACTAAATCCACCTCTAGCCTACGTATACAAAATAGCAGAGTGAGCCGGAGTGATTACGGATGATTTCTATTACTCTTGTCTCTGTCTATCTATTTAATATGTTAGGCTAGTTTACGTTCGCTTTGGGAATAATTATTATATTCTGTATTAATTATGCAATGTTTTTACTGGTTTTAATTTAATGAAGTTTGTTACGCTTAAAGCTCATCTCTCGCCTTTTTAATAAATGTCATGAGTTTATTAAATTGCTTGCTAAGTCTATTTTGATCAGACCAGGTAATAAATAGATAGGTTGATTAAGCCGTAAATCTGGAGAAAGCTCTATTATGATTTAATGAGTTAGTATTTTCAGATGCAATTATATTTCCTGGAATTTAATGTCCGTTTACATAAGAGTGCTCGAACCTTGATTAGACCGAGCATTTCTGGTAAACGAGTTCTTATGAGGCTATGACTTAGTCCTTAGGATAATTTAAGGAATTTTGCCAAACAATTATAATTAAACCAGTAGGAATAGCATGAAGGAGCAGATAATATTAATCTGAACCAGAGTCCCGTTTAGTTAATTTGCTTACTTAGTTAATTTTATTAACTGTTTTTATTTATATTTAACAAGTCAATTAATCCCCCCTCTTTGTGACACGCTTAGGTACTATAATATGTACATTAGTCCCGTGGTTCGATATCCGGTCGCTTACATTTCACTATACTACTGCGACCGGGATTTGTTTGCAGCCCGACGTTTATTTTGGGTTTTAATTTCTTTTCTTTAACTTTAATTACACCACTTAAACCACTCAGATTATAACGTCTGCAACACTTAAGTCCCTTAGTTTCTAGACAAATTTTGACAGAGGTTCCCTACATTTCTAAGCATTCTCACCACATTACTTAGCTCATACAACCCAGTTTTACATCCCTGTTTATTCAAGACATTAAACACACTAAAATAGCTCAATTTTTTACTCAATATTTTCCTGCACAACATCATTTATTTCTCATGGTTTTTCCTAAGCTTTCAATCATCATTCAAAGAGCTCTAAGCAGCTTAATTATCTTCCTCATTATACCACAACCTAACTACTACTCAAAACCATATAAATTACTCATTCCAAGCATTTAAAATCTGTTATAATAAAGCATACAAAACTAGCTCAAGGTAAGAGCATTTACCTTGTATTTCTAGTTTTTCCTTTCCCTTTCCCTTTCTCTTTTCTTCTTTCTTCTTTGTTTCTTGTTCTTCTTTCACAACTGATTCAAGAAGGGTTCACTCCTAATGCTACAGCCATTCCAAGAGCTCTAATAAGCATTATGGAAAATTTTAAACTTCTAAATTCAGCCCTAGACTACAAGGAGGGTTTAAAGCTTTAAAGGGTGTTACCTTGGAACTTCTAGATGAAGTTTTGAGCAGTAAAAGCAACAAGATCCAGCACTACTTGAAGGGGAAAAAATCGGCTGGAGCAAGAAGAGTAACAAGGGTTCAAAAATCTAGAAAATTTCTAAGTTGAAGAAGAGAGCTAGAAAAGAGGAACTTTTGAGTTCCTTTTTACTTTAGAACAGTAAGGAGATGAAGGTGCTTCCATTGGTGGTCTTAAAGCTTCAAGATGAGCCACACCCATGTAGATGAAGTGTGAGTTTTTCTGATTTTGAAAGGATAGAAATGTTGCCCAAGGAGAGAGGATTCCAATGGTGCGGTTTTTATAGCATTTGGACAAGGTTTTGGCTTTCAAAAATGGAGGAGAAGAGGGCTGCTGTGTGGCATACCAAATTGCCATTAACATGCTGGATGAAGAAAAAAATTCAGGCAGGAAGGAGGGAGTACGTGAGAGAAGTGAGGAATGGAGGAGAGACACTCAAAAGTGAGTTTTGTACTCTCTCTTTACTTTTCCTTTCTTTATTTCTTTTGTCCTTTACTGTCTAATAAGGAATTAAGAGAGTGAGAGGAGGGGGAAAAATCGGCACCCACACAGCCCACACACACAAATCTGATTTTTTATTTACAAATGGGGAAGTTATTTTGGTTTTATTACAACTAACACCCCACAAGTTCTAGTTTTTACACTATTCACTAACAGGAACCTGTTTTTCGGAATTTTCTCGTTTAATTAATTTTAATGGTCCTAGACCTTCGCTAATGTCTAATTATAGACATTTGGTTGACTAAAATTATTACGGGTCTATTTGACCCGCTTAAAGTCGCGTTTTCCTGGTTTCCTCGAAAAATGTGCTTTAAGGTTCATTTGTGTTTTTAATCCATTTTAAGGATCCGTTTTCTTCGGGAATTGTTCCCACAAGTTTATTTAAGCATAATTAAGACTCTAAAATCATCAGTAGCCTAATTAATCACTATTTTTAATTTCGAGGTATTTCACTTCTACAGTTTGACTTATTCGCTCAGATGACCATCGCATTGATTGACTATGTTCCATTGTCGGACCATGATCGCTTTGACTTTCGGGTGCTGTAGAGCATCGCTGAGACTGTGAACGTCGTAGGGGCAGACCACGGTTTCCAAGACCTAAATGCTCATGCTCGGACTTGTCCCGAGTGTTTGGCCTCTTCTTTTTTTTGTATTGGGCATACCCTTAGGCACCTTCACCTCTGGAGGTTGTAAACCAGTGTGATCATCCGGGGGCTCCCATAATGGCTTCCACGCATTGAATGCTTGTTCAATGGTCATAGGATGAAACCGCTGAGACAGATCCTCATACCACAGACTTACACATGAGAGTTGTTCCTCTGTGGTGTACGACTCATCACATTTGGCGTTGTGCTTCGAACTCTTGCTGTTGGTCATATTTGAGTGTCCGCCAAAAGATATACACTTCTTCAACTGGTATATTCAAACCGGATTGAATGTACTGATACATACGAAACGCGCACGGTAATCCCATTGTTGAAGTAAACACACAAATATATACGTACGATGTTGTGTGATCAATATCACAACGATCATTTCTCAGCTCCGACTAGAGTATTTCCAAGCATTTGAGGCTCACTTGATTGACCAAAAACAAAAATGGGACTTGCTAGTCTTCTGAAACCCTTCTGTCAATGGAAAACTCGAAGTCTTGTTTAATGTGGAAGTGTTGCCCTTCGATGAATCTATGTATGCTGTCGAAGCATGTGTGTAGAGATCCAGTGGATGTATGAAGCCAACACTTTAGAGCTGAGTGGGTGCTCTCCACCCTTTATATTGAAAGGCAATTAGTTACAGAAAAATGGGAAACCTAACAATACAAATGACAAAACATGTTGACAATTTAAGTTAAGCTAACCTGTTGGTAGATGTGTTGCCGAAATGCATGAATCTTTTAACCCATACCTCACAAAATTTCTCACGCTGACTTAGCCATGTCGTATTTAAGTACACAACAAATGGATTGTTGGCGCCGTAAGAGTATAATAATTTTTTGCACTCTTCATCGTACTCAGCGATAGTGGAGGCGTAAACTATTCGCTTCCACCTATACACTATTATCTCGGCTCTCTTAGCGTCAACATTCATTATCTTGATCGCTTTGGCATCCACGTTCCTGCATATATGCCATCGGCATAGAAGATGTGGTACAGAAGGATATACCACTGAAAGGGCTTTCACTATTGCCTTCTCATTGTCAGTGACAAACACATTTGGAGGATAGGTCAACACCTTCATCAGCTGATTAAGCATCCATGTGTATGCAGACTCGTCCTCTCTGACTTCAAAATAGAACGCTATATAGAAGTTCTTGCCGCACGATGTCACTCCGATGAACTCAACTAGAGGCATCCTGTACATGTTCGTCTTGTAAGTGCTATCAATGAGCACTACATAAGGAAACATCTTAATGAGCGTCAGCGAAAAAGGGTGCGCAAACAAGACAAGACCAAGCCTAGATGCATTCCCTACAAGATGGTCATTTAATTAGAACAAACATTTAAAGTGATTAACATCCAAATAAACCGACACTAAACAGATATGCAAACACTTACTTGCATCTTTCTCGGACCACCAACTGTAATTACGTTCATCTAGCGAGTGCATGAAGGACGGTACATCAGTACGTCCGGCACAATCCTCTCTTCTGAATTTCACAACTAGGTTATGAATCGATGTCTTGTCTGTGGTACTTTCGGGGTTCTTGTCATGCAAATAGGCCCACATCTGCCTCGGCGCAACACCACTCCTGTGCAAACTCTTCATGCTTGCTCTTTCGTCGACACTAAAGCAAGGCCGAAAAAAGTGAGATTGCGGGTTACTAGCTAAGTCGTGGTTGTGCATCGGGACCATCACCAGGATAGACCAGCCCGTACTTTCCCCACCCCTGATGCTTAGGCGGAACGGGCAGTTGCATTTCTTCATGGCACGTCGCGGTCTTTGACTAGATGATGACGATTCTCCCGTGCTAACCTGTGGCTTGTGCTTGCTGTACCTCTCACACGTTAGTACTAATTCACCATCGTCTCTCTTAGTTTGTATGATTAGATAAATATTATTATTATGTTCGATGCAAAGCGCATGACTAACCGCCTCCTCTTTATCCGCAAATATTATACTAGTACTAAACAAATGACCTGTGTCGACCTTCACATCCTCGAATTCATCATCGTTCTCACCCTAAGCAGAAAAACATCGTTCATCACGAAGTGCTATTCGTAAGCCCTAATACTACGTACTTTATAGTAAATGACACATAAGGCATGCAAATAATCAACAAAGTAGATCATCGCAAAGTACACGAAAAGACAAACGCAACAGCACAAACGGATCAAAAAACGAAGCAATAACGAAGAAGATACAACAATTTGAAGAAACGGGCACCGGCGCAGGTGCCAACAGAAAGTGGCTGGCGCCGGCGCCCACAAAACTAGGCACGCGCGGGCACACGTTAGACAGGGGCGGTGCGGGCGCGGGTATAAAGGGGGCGGCGCTGGCACCCATTAGGAAGGGGGTGTGCCGGCGCCTGCTTTACCTGGTCGGCTCTGGAGTCGGATGTCGTTTGCTACTTTGAAACCCATTTTTTTGCTTTTTTCGTTCATTTTTGTACAAAATCTAGCTACGTTTGTATATAAATTGCTAAATTAACAACAGAAAGTACCTCAGAATGGGCCCCTCGTAAGTACTCCTCATTGTTAACATCATCTGTATACTCGTCATGCATTTCTGGAACACCACCTTCGGCATTTCCTCCATCTTTTTTACTTTGCTTACCAAAGAGTTTTTTCTTCAAACTTCCGAAAGAAACCATTTCCTCTCTTTATCTCTCTAACTTTAGGATTTCTGAATTTGAATATGATTTCATATCATATTCACTTCCTTTATATAATGAAATTTGGGGTCATCTTGTAATATATCACAAATTATGGGTAAATATAGTAATTTTTGAAATTTATTAAAGCAGGGGCAAAATGGTCTTTTTCCGACTGTGCGAAGTGAAAAGTGAAAACCCGACTAAGCGTATTAACCCTCATTTTAACCCTATCCAAACCCAAATACCCGTCTTAGTTATCGACCTATTTATTTTTTGGGTTGAGTTGGGGTAATAAGTTGATTTTTATGAGTTAGGTTAGGATAGAGATTCAAACACATGACCCAATCTGAAACCCGAAAATATGTTTATTAATAATTTAAAAATATTAATATACGTATATATACATATATTATTTTCAGGCCAAACTATGTCTTAGCCTTAAAAATAAATTATTACACTAATCAACCCAAGTCCAATTGGACCTTTAAAAATATCACACACTTCATTATGTTAATCAAATAAATGGCCCAACCAACTCTGCATATCAAACAATTATTTTCAGAGCTTTCACTTCACATCTTATTTATTTATTTTGACTCAATCAGCTCTGTAGTATCTGATGTGAAGATAACTACTCCATGAAGTTTTTTGTGAATGATATCTGTTTTTTATTTTTCTAAATGATACTACACAACTTGTATATTTAGATGATGTAGAAGGGTGAACAAAAGTAGGAGATATATGTTTTTGTGAATGATATTATAGAACGATAGTATAGTACTTTATGTCTATTAAATTCTAAAAGTAGTTGCTGTATTTTGAAAACTGGTCTATCAAATGCTATCCAAAAGATGTGATAATATCAATTAAATATATTATGTAATGTTATCTAGGGGTTGTGTAAAGTAGTTTATGTACTTTGAAATGTGGTCAATCAAAGTAGCTATTGTACTAAATGTATACATTTTAATCTCATGTAATGTCACATTTATAACTGTGTAACTAATATGAGATATTGTTTGCTTAAAAAATGGGTTAGGTTAGGGTTCATATCAACCTGACCCATCGACCTAAATTGCCAGGTATAGTCACAACAGTGGGTTTTTTTTTTTCAAAATCACCAACTGTATTACATTAACAAAATTAAATCTAGCGCGTTTACTTTTTATGTGCAACCAAATCCCCATGGGAGGTTGCATGAGCCGCTTAATGAAAGACCAACTACCATAAACTGGCCTTTAAGCTTTACACTCTTCTTCATATATTCTTCCACTACTAACATATTAGACCCTCCAGCTACACATAAACACAAAACCAAACCAAATAGCCAAAATAAATCTACATACGTATCACTACTAAGGTGCCCCCACTGTACAGTTTATGTACCAAACACGACTAACAAACCAAAAGGAGGCTCATTCAAAAGGCAATGGAAAAACAGCCACGCAACAAGAGATTCTCTCTTTGGCAAGAGCGCTTTTGTTCCTCCTCGGCGCGCTCCCCCTGCCAACCCTTGTTTCATCTCGTTTCTTCCTCGGTTGCATAGTCATCTTCCTCAAGAGAGCTTCTTCAAATTTCGCAACTACATCACCCGAGTTACAACATTCCTCAGTACTTGCTAACATTTGTACACTTATGACTGACTCACAACATTCCCTACAAATAGGTCTGAGCTTCCATAATTTCCCAAGAGCTGACTTTCCCTAATCTTCATTGGGAATGTAATCCATGTTCGTCTACATGCATGCGGGAGTGGGGCTCCCCTACTCCCGCCTCTCCCTTTTCTTCCCCCGGCTTCGACTTGCCTAAAAAGTCATTGCTTTCTCCTTCTCCCCCACTGGATCTCCTTTCAAATTCTCTACAGCCTCACCACTCGTCTTTCGTCGCCATGAACTCCCCCGTTGCGAAAATCTTCACTAGTAAGATTGTTGACGTTTGCAACATGGGGAGTACGCTTACCAGAATTGGGCGCTTGGAAGGATACCTTAAGATTTGTAGCACCGGAAAGAACATTTTTTCTTTGAATTTGATCGTCTTGATCATGTGCAGTCTGTCCTTAACAAGGGTCTGTGGTCCTATGACATCTTTCTCATCATCTTTCTCCCCGTTGACAAGTTACTTGCCCCATCATACCATACGTTCCAATGGTTCCTTATATGGGTCAGAATCCATGAGGTACCTTTCCATTTCCATAATCGTCTTTTTGCCATGCAGATTGGCAACCATCTGGGGAGCTTCCTCGTTTTTAATGATGATGAAGGTCGTATAGGAGGTGACTTTCGTCATCTCAAGGTTCTCTTGGATGTAACCTTGCCGGTTTTTAGATGTGTGAAAGTCTCGGTTCAAGGGTAAGACTTTTTCTGAGAATTACCTACGAACGTACATATGTGGGCCATCTGCTTTCGTTGTGGTCTCTTTCTACATGCCACCAAGGAGTGTCCAGACCAATCGAGCCCACCTACAGGAGTTTTACCCTATGGGCCCTGGCTCGAGGCTTCGGGCCTTCGCTTTGGGAACAAGGAGAATTTGGAGGATGGTTGTGAGATTGCCGTTTTGCTTGCAAAATTGACCGTTCACCCTTTTCCCCTTCCCCAGCTGATGTAGTCAAGGAGGACGGTGGCGCTTGCACATCTGACCACCCAGGCTCTAGCTGTGATGTCCATACGACAAAATTTGAAGATGACGACGATGATGGTGGATATAATGAAGATATGGTCCCTCTTAGGAACCTTTTTTTCGAAGCTCGTGGTCCAAGTGGCAGGAATAGGAGCTTTTGTGTTGCATCCATGATTGAGTGGACGGATGTTTCAGTTTCCAAATGAGCATGTTTTATAGGTGTATTTTATATATTTTATCAACACTATTCATGCTCATTTCTCCACTTTTGCTAGTTTTCCTATACTTTTATGTTGTAATGGTGTTTTATACAATTACTATTAAAACAGGAGGAATAACAAAGCTAGGAACAAAGTAGACAAAGAGAAACGTGTGGGCACAAACAGATCCAAAATTGGAGCTAAAACAAAGAAGATATAGCGTTTTGAAGATTAGCCTACCCACAGGACCAACCCTAGGTGGGTCAGTCGGCAGTTCCGGAGGCCAGAAACGTTAGTTCCGGGGGCCGAAACTGCTTCTGGTTCTGACCGACCCTAGGACCGACCCAATGTGGGTCGGTTAGACTTAAAAATGTGCCCGAAATCGCTACTAACTCCGACCGACCCTAGAACCAACCCTAGATGGGTCGGTCGGGTAAAAAATTTGCCTAGATCTACATTTCTAAATGTAGAAAAGGAAGGAGAGAGAGAGAGAGAGAGAGAGGAGAGAGAGAGAGAGGGAATTTGGGGAGCAGCACTCCAGGCGAGAAAAGAAGAGAAAAAGAATGAAAAGAAGAGGAGGAAGGAGAATAAGAGAAGCTCACCTCCCTCCAAGCTCCATTAATGGCTTCCTCTTATCCCTTTTCTCTTGTTTTCTTCTCCATGTTTGTGTGAACTCTTGTATACCTTGGGATGGGGTTTCTCCCTAAAATCCTCAAATTGCTCTTGTAAACCTAACTCATCTTTTGTAGTTGTTTTATCCTCATCAATGATTAATTAATGCTTTAGATTTGATCTTCTATTGCATTTATTGTGATTCCTTGCAAAATTATGTCTTGAGCTTGGGATTAGACAAATTGGGGATAAACCCTAGCTTTTACACTCTTGATTTGGGGGTCAAATCCTAGGGCTATTATTTAAGAGCTAATGCTTAATGCTACCTAGTGACTTAGACCTTCTTTGATTAAGAGGTTTGGCTAATTAGGTAAGAATTGGTTGTTCCATGATTTTTGGAGAATCTTTATATCAACTCTAATAGACAACTTAATGAGGCAAAAATGAGAGCATATTTGGGTGATTTAGGAGATCCCCACTATCCCAAGGTACACACCTATCTTAGATTAGCTAGTTTAGTTTTATCATTTTCTTTGTTTCCCATCTATCAAACTAAAACCCCAAAAAACCCTAAAAACCCCAATTTAATTTATGCACTTTTGTTTATATTCTTGCACATTTACTAAGCTTATAATTAACTAGATAGTTACAAAGTCTTTGTGGATACGACCTTGTTGTAATGATTGGGTTCACTACCTATAGTTAGCAAGATAGTTTCACTACTGTTTTGCCCAACAAGCCTCTCCCTCGTAATTTGAGCCTACTCTTAAAAAAGGCAAGAGCTCCTCGCCCAGTCAAGGTGTTAACCTGGTCGTTGACCTCTTTGACCCCTCCCCCCCTCCCCCTCTTATGCGGCAGTCCCAGGACCTTTCGAAGACGACCAAGAAAAATGAAGCCATTTACAGGTAGACGACAGGTTTGGCAGGTCACCTGTCGAGCTATCTCTACTTTCCAAACTCTGCCCAGCCAGGTCACCTGTCGTAGTTTGTTTTCCAATTTGTGTTTTTTTGTTTGTGTTTGTGCTCTTTCGTTTTGCTTTCTTGTACCTGCTTTACGTGTAGCGTTCTTGTGATCAGTCAGAAATCTACCACCTTGTGTAGGTATATTTCAAGTTTTTGCTCTTGGAGTCTATTCCCAGACAATTGCTACCTAATCTCTCTGAGGTCCTCGATGTGCGTGTATGTTCCTATGATCTAGTATTATTATCTTCGAGTTCAAAAAAGAAAAGACAACCATAGCCACTATCACTGAACCAAATGGCCAAAAAGAACTTTAGTTTGAACAAATGATTTCAAAAACAACTAATTGCATGAGCAGTGTCTCTTCCCATGCAATTAGGGACCAAAGTCTTCATTCCCTTTGGTGACTCTGTGTCATCCTAGAGTCACCTCCATACCAAACCTCTGGTGACCATTGCCTCCACTAGCAAAATTAAAAGGATTAAAACTTGGAGTGAACATAACCTAGATACCCTTATGGTCTACCTCAGGTAACCTTAAGTCCCAAAAATTTTCTCTCGATGCATCAGCTAGTAGGAGATCGAACTTGCGCTTCCTCAATCCCTGGGAAGGATTGGAATGGTTAATATGCATGGCTTCTAAGAGGGAGGAAGGATCACTTTTGATTTAAGTGGACCAGCATTATGAATAGTGCCAACACCAAAGCCAATCGCTGCTAAAAGATTAGAATGACTTAGCTCAAGTAAATCGTACAACACATGTAAGACCATGATTCAAGTCCCGCATGATTCTCCCTAGGCCTTGTTCTGGCTAGAAAAACTTTAGTTCGGACCCCACCCCACATATGTAGAAATAAACCACACTTTGAACTAATCGAAGGCATATTATCATGAGTGATTGAGAAATCAAAATCCTTTCACATCCAGAGAAATCAGAAGAAAATGCATCATCTGGAGTTGGATGTTCAGGAGGACCTTTATCCGCAAGTACTTGGAAAAAACAGCTTCTTTCATGACACTAGTGAATCTGCCCATTTTCGTCGCCACTATCTTAGTAATTTGAATGTTGCAATATGTGTGTGGGACATGATAGATGGGAACCCAAAAGGGAACCCATCTAAACTCATGCTCCTTGATGCATTTATTGGACTCCAAACTTTGGAAGGCAAAGAGGTAATTATTACCAACCATGGTCCCTGAAAAGAACCGCATGCATGGGCATCCGCTTCTCAAATACTATGATGAAAAGTTTTGGACCAAGTTTACAAAACTGAAAGCCTTCAAAATTTTCTCCAGTTTTGTTGAAGTGTGAATTCCAAGGAGCTATCACTGATTTGATGATTCGAGAAAAGTTTTCCCAAGAAGCATCTGTCATAGGCTAGCAAAGCACCTTGAACCTCGAAGACCCATATAATGAAAATGTTAAACCCTAGCTAATGTAACTTATGAATTGTGAAAGGCACAGACTTGAAAAATTGGGACCCATTATGGAAAAATAAAGAAAGAAAACTGTAAGGATCGGAAAAGAAAACTAGAGATAGAAGCTAGGGTCGAGATAGAGGTCCTGCAAGGAGATCGGGATTCGACCTTATTAGTGAAGAGATGGTAAAGGTGCAATATGTAAACAGTAGACTCGAGATAGATACCATGCAAAATACTAATTGAGTAAGAAGATAATTAGATGTTAGGAAAAGACCTACTGTTAGTGGTTTCAGAAACAAGGGTTGAAGATTAAGATGCAGAAGAAACCGAGAGAGATTGTTTAGCTAAAACCATTCCCACAAGAAAAATATAATAATTACAATACCTATTATCCAAATCAACCTCTGAGAAATCAAAACAAAGTTATTGAGGCATGAGCAGATGCAACTTTGGGGCGAATTGGTAGAAGAGGAGACGAAGAGATGTGGCTAACTTGGAAAACCCTCCCACCGAAGGGAGAGAGATCGTCAACCGAGGTTCGAAGTTTATTATTTTTCTTTACTCGTTTGTGGCTTTGATTGCTTTGTTTATGTAAATTATCTCCGGGTTAATCAACGGTAACATTTGTATAATCTGCAAGCAAGAAACTTGTGTGGCTTCCGGTTGCATAATCATTTGTATTCAAAAGAAAATCATGAAAATAAAAACTTTGAGGATGGATGTGATATGAGTAGATGATCGTTACACCCACTCATTAATCCGAATAAGTGAATAAAAATTTAAAATAAACCAATGAAAATAAGTAATAGTTGTATTGGATGATGAGTCAGGTTGGGTGATGAGTGATGTTTCCATCCAACACATTCATTATCTTAGTTTGTCTATATAATTTTATAAAAGTATAACTACGTCCTTCATATTTTTTATAAATTACATTCAGATCCACACAATTATTTGATAAAATGTACTTAGTATCTTGTAGTTACTATAAATTTATAATTTAACACCAAATATATTTTATAAATTATTATAACATACGAGAAATATTTACCCGTTTATACCCGAATCACCAAGTGACAAGTGGATGGATGGGTGATAGTTGAAGTGATGGAACCAGGTGATGAATGCAGGTGATGCTCCACTTGACGTTAACCCAACCCATTGTCATCCTTTATTCTGAGTTCATATTCATCCGAGTGTTGTAGAGTCAAGGGATTGTATGACTGGGGTGTGTCTCCATTTAGGGCTCTGTTTTGTTTGTGTCTAGAATTTTCTCTATATTACCATTCTTATTTTGTTTGGAATTTTCTACATGATGTGTTCCCCATCTTATATTATCCTTTTCTAGTTAAATTGAGGATCTCAACTTCCATGAATTCAGCTGATAATGCTTTAGAATCTTTACGTATGGTTGATTGAGATTTATCTCTTGTCTCAATGGATTTGGTTTATTTCTTTATCCCATATGACTTGATTTTGCTATTGCAAGGTGGGTCTTTGACATAGTTTGCATGTAGAATTCGTACAACACTTCACTACCATAATAGGGTAAGTTTTTTTTAGATGTAAACTCTAGCCATTTTTTTTCTCCAGCACCTTCATTCGAGCATGCTAGGATATTTCTTTCTTTTATCATCATGAATATAGTTAAATTGAAATGAACCAATTTCCTATGTTCATGTCTAACTTGTTAAGACCTAAGTCTGATTGAAATTGTACCATTGTTTGTCTTCCCTTTAGATTTTCTTATGCGCTATGTATGGCATAACAACATTCTTCGTGTTCAATTTGCCTGATTAGATTTTATAGTAACTACTCTGTCATTGTTCTTGTGATTCTTGGTTTGAATTGGCCCACGATTAAATTTTGGTTTGAGTTACTAACTTTTTCGTCTCACTTATTGAATTGATTTCAACTTTAATTTACCTTATTATGGCTCATGGAATTGATTGATATGTGGATGGAGTCCGCCTGACTCCAGGACAAAAACGGTGTCGTGTTGCTAGATCCATCAACCGATCGAGTGAAGCTGAGATTATTTTTTTTTTACTCCAGTCATAGTCTTCCCTCCCTTCATCTTCTACCCTTCATCTTCTTCCCTTCGTTTTTCCTCCGATGGATGATGAAACTGTGCTCTCATCCTCTAATAACAGTGGCGAAAACATGATGCCAGGAGGAGAAATCGGATCCGGAAAACAGACCGGCAACCCGTCGTTTTCAACACCTACACAAAACATACAAATATCATCCCAGTCAGTTGTTTCGGCAGCCACCAATCTTATAAAATTAAAAACAGAAAACTTCCGCATCTGGCAAGGTATCATCACAACTTTTCTAAGAGGCAATGATCTTTATAAATTCGTTGATGGTTCTTACCCTTGTCCTGAGGCTGTTATTAACAGTGAGATAAACAAGGAATATCTAAAATGGATTCAGATGGATCAATTAGTACTCACTGTCATTTTCACTTCAGTAAGTGAAAATATTATCGGTCAGATAGTTGGTATGAAAACAGCATCCCAAGCCTGGATGTATTTGCACCAAACCTTTACCTCCCAAACAAACGCCCAAGTTGGACATCTGTTGTGTCAATTAAGTTCTATCTCTAAGCAATCCACAGAATCTGTGACTTCATACTACAATCGAGCTCAAGCCTTGGTGGATTCCCTTTCTCTAACTGGTCATTTAGTCTCTCACAGAGAATTCCAAAGCTACATCCTAAATGGTTTATCTTCTGAGTACAGTGCCTTGGTTTCCAACATTCTCACAAGGACAGAACCCTGCCCTCCCTCTCAACTATATCACTTTCTTCTCTCTCAAGAAGACTGGTTACAAAAACAGCAAGCTCAAGCAACTACAATTACAGTTAATGCTACATCACACACCCCTGCAGTAGGCACTGGAAGAGGAAAATCATTTTACAATAACAGAGGACGTAACAGTAGAGGAAGGGGCAGGGGATCTTCTTCATCTTATCAAACAAAACAAACAGACTTCTCTGGAAAACCTGATACCAGACCACAATGTCAAATTTGTCGTAAAAGAGGTCATGAAGCCAATGCTTGCTACCATCGCTACAACTACTCTTATCAGCCCCGCCCACCCTCTACTATGACAGCTAATGCTACTGGAACTAACCCTACTATGGAGTGGATGCCAGACACAGCGGCATCCCACCACTTTGCGGGAGATTTTTCTAAACTTAACATCAGTGCCTCTGATTATTCAGGTACTGACATAGTCTCCTTGGGGGATGGCTCTACTCTGGGCATTCAACACCAGGGTAATGGCTCTCTTCTCACTTCTGATAAATCATTTATCCTAAAGAATATCATGCATGTCCCTAAGTTACACAAACAGTTGGTTTCTGTAAGCAAGTTTTGTAAGGATAATGGAACATTTTTTGAGTTTCACCGTGATTACTTTTTACTGAAGGACTCTCAAACTCAGGAAGTTCTTCTCAAAGGGACAGGTAAAGATGGAGTTTATACATTTCCTCCTAGCTCTAAGACTCATCAACTTCACTATACCACCAAGGCACCCTCAAGTATCTGGCACGCTCGACTTGGACATCCTAGCACTACTATCACAAGACAGATGATTAGAAATTTTCAGTTACCCATTTCTAGTTTTGTTAGTAGTGAACTATGTACAGCCTGCTGTCAGGGAAAGTTTCATGCTCTTCCTCATTTTCCTTCAGATTCTGTTTCATCTAAGGCTTTTGAATTGATGTTTGTGGACCTATGGGGACCAGCTTATTGCACTTCAGTTGATGGATTTCACTATTTCATGCTAATTGTTGATGATTTTACACGGTATATGTGGATTTATCCGCTAAAAAGAAAATCTGACGTTGCTCTAATTTTTCCTATCTTTTGCAAAATGGTACACACCCAATACAATACCACTATTAAAAAGGTTCAGACAGACATAGGAGGTGAATTTAGGGCTTTAGAAAAATTCTTTCAGAATGTGGGTATCACTCATAGACTCACTTGTGCTCACTCTCATCAACAGAATGGCTCTGTAGAGAGTAAAATTAGGTTTGTAGTGGACAGAGGACTTTGTCTTTTATCTCAGGCTGCTTTTCCTATGGAGTTTTGGACTTTTGCTTTCAAAACTGCAGTTTACCTAATGAATCGCACTCCCACTAAGGCCATTGACTTCTCAACAACCATGAAAAAAAACAAAAGGATGAGTTTAAACTAAACAATAAACAGTCCACATACAATCATCTTAAAGTTTTTGGATGCAGCTGCTGGCCTAATCTACGGCCTTACAATACCCACAAGTTATCACTCAGATCCTCTGAATGTCTTTTTCTTGGGTATTCTGAAAATTCTACAGGATATATCTGTCTTGATCCTGTTAAAAATCGCTATTACATTTCACGGGACGTTATGTTTCAAGAGACTGTTTTTCCTTATGCATCCTTAATTCCAAAACAATCTTCTCCATCTACTACATCTATTTCTAATCTCTTGTTGCCTCTGTCTAATCTTGTTACACATACTCAGCAGCCACATCCAAACTCACCAGTCTACTACACCACCTCTCAACCTACATCTCACTCTTCATCACCTATACATGGCCAGACGCCTAACTCTTATGCTCAAACTACACCTCTCATATAAAACTGTCATCCAGGTCCTATTCCCACTTTACCCACACAAACCCCTTAATCAGAACCTTCATCAAATTCTTCATCCTCACCTACACTTTCTTCTCAATCAGAATCTCCCTCCAATTTTTTATCCTCACCTGTATCCATACACCCTATGGTTACTCGTGCCAAAACAAACAGTCTAAAACCTAAAATCAGAATAGATGGGACCATTCCATGGCTTAACCACACTAACATCACAAAATCTGTTCCAGACAATCTAACATTCAGCCAAGCAAAAAAATATCCAGAATGGCAAGCAGCCATGAATGCAGAATATCAGGCATTAATTAAAAATAACACATGGGAACTTGTTCCCTATTAGACTCACATGAACATCCTAGGCACAAAATGGATACTAAAAACAAAACGACATGTTGATGGAACTTTGGAAAGAAGAAAAGCCCGTCTTGTGGCCCAAGGATTTGGTCAAACTCATGGCATTGACTATTCAGAAACCTTCAGTCCAGTAGTAAAAGTCTCCACTATAAGAACTGTTCTTGCTATTGCTACTGCCAGAAATTGGCCTATTCATCAACTAGACGTGGACAATGCTTTTCTACACGGTCATATTGAAGAAGAAATCTACACTAAACAGCCTACAAGGTTTGTTGATACTACCTTCCCTAATCATGTCTGTCGGCTAAAGAAGGCTCTATATGGATTGAAACAATCTCCTCGAGCATGGTTCTCTCGACTTAGTTCATACCTTTTACACATTGGTTTCAGTGCATCTCAATCTGATCCCTCTCTATTCATATACATACAAGGCTCAGACATGGTGTATCTACTTATATATGTAGATGATATAATTGTTACTGCCTCTAGCCTTAACCTCATTCACAAACTCACATCTTGCCTAGCTCTCGAGTTTCCCCTTAAACTCCTAGGAAATCTATCTTTCTTTCTTGGGGTCACTGTAACCCAAAATCAGTCAGGACTCACCATCACTCAAAGTCATTATATTCAGGATCTGTTACAGCGCACAAACATGCAAAATTCCAAACCAGTTGCTACACCCATGATTGACTCAACCTCTCTCGACACATCTGACTCTCCACCACATCACGACATTCACAATTTCAGAAGCATTATCGGCAGTTTGCAATATTTGGCCTTTACACGGCCAGATATAAGTTACGCAGTCAACAAAATAAGTCAACATATGCATGCTCCCAAAGAAATTCATTGGACTGCGGCAAAACGAATTCTTCGTTACCTGAAAGCCACTAAAAATTTAGGGATTTTCTTCCCCGCACAACCCCTTGGTGATCTGGGTATTTACTCGGATGCGGATTGGGCAGGCTCCATCGCCAATCGACGAAGCACGACGGGCTTCCTCATCTTTCTCGGTGGAAGTCTTGTGTCTTGGAGCTCCAGGAAGCAACGAAAGGTGGCCAGATCCTCAACAGAAGCCGAGTTCAAGTCCCTGGCCACGGCTACAGCAGAAGCGTTGTGGATTCAGAAACTCTTGACAGAGCTTGGTATAAAATTGAAACATAATCCAGTTTTGCGGTGTGACAATATAGGAGCTACATACCTCGCTTCGAATCCAGTGTTTCATAGCCGTGCAAAACATATCGCCGTGGACTACTTCTTTGTCCGAGAACGCATTCGAAATCGAAGCTTGAAGGTGGAGTTTCTTCCGACGAATGATCAAATTGCAGATGCTCTAACAAAAACCCTAAATCGGGGAAGACATGTGTTTCTGCGTTCTCAAATGTCTCTTGTTGAGACCGATTTGGGAACGAGGGGGGATAGTGGACCGGTACCCTAGTGGGCCGATGCCTTTAGTTATTAGTATAATAAGTTAGTAGGCTTGTATTATTATTTACATGTTAGGCCTAGTTCCATTGTAATGTCTAGAACAATATTCTATGTAACCTCTAGAACATTCTATGCAACCTCTAGAACAATCTATGTAACCCCTATAAATAACCACCTACTGGTATTGAAATATACACAAGTTCTCTAAGTAACATTAAGACATCGAGTCTCACAATGTCCGGTTACCACATTCAAATATTCTAACTACCCCCCCATTGGATTGTTCATTTAATTGTTGATTTTGTGCACTAACCCAAACATAATCCATTTGACATCTATGAGATGACTTTTTATGTAATTTACAAGTAATGTTTTTTCCACACTCTGATGCTTATTGTTTTCGTTTGAGAATGTATTAGTATGAAAACAAAAGAGGTGAATATGGTTTATTAAGATTGAACTGATCTACACTAGTTAATACATGGTGCTATTGAAAAATTGATCAAAAGTGGAGGACTTTTGTTGTATTTTGTGGTTTATCTTTTCTTAGGTCATATTCTTAAATGTGAACATAAACTATCAAATAAGAATGAAATGTGTCTTTTGCTTTGGTAGGTCTTGGTCTAGTTTTTCTTGATTTGTGGCTCTTGTTATGGTTGCTCTTGTTCCGATTGCTCTTGATCTATTGATATTTTACTTTATGGTTGTAGTTCCTCTTGATTTATTGGTGAGACAATTGATATTAATCGCTTTGTGGAGAATGGTTCCACTTGGATTGCTTAGTTGGATAGTTTGGTAAACTTAGAACCAAATCCAAGTTGGATAGTTTGGTAAATGTAGAACCTCTTTTTGTTGATGCTAATACCAAATCCGTGGCCGGCAGGAACATTGGCAGTATCAAAGGTAATATTGAAGTAACTTTAATAAATATGTTTTTGGTTAGATTTGTATACATACAAATATGTAGAGGATTCTTTTGATCAAAAAAAATATATATGTAGAGGATTCCTTTGTTGTCTAATGAATTATACTAGGACCTCGATGGTAGTAAATTATTGTGTTTTTACAATAATTTTACCTATTAATTTAATTTTGACGTATAAAAACTGTTATGTTTTTAGTTTTGAAAAATAATTAAATTATATATCTATATATATATATATATATATATATCGATTTCCTTTCGAAGAATTGTAGTGTAAATTTTTTTGGGAAATTCCATGAAATGCCACTATATTTTTGGCTATTTCATGAAATGCCACTAAAAAAAAAAGTCACGAAATGTCACTATATTTTCTGAAAAGTTCATGAAATGCCACTATAGATGGAAAAAAGACAAAAATATCCCCTATAGTTAATAAAGTACTTTTAAAGTTCATAATATGCCCCTAAGTGTTAAAATTAACAAAGATTAACAAAATATCAAAATACAATAAAAATATAAAAAAAATTATAAAAATTAAAAAATATAAAAAATTATAAACTTACTTAAAAAAAATCAAAAATTTAAAATTTAAAAAATTGAAAAAAATGAAAATATCATTAAATATTTAAAAAATATATTTCATTTTTAAAATTTTATTCAATACCATAAAAAGAATATTGAGTTCTAAAAAAATAATTTATACCAATTTTTCTACCAATTTAGTACCATAATTTATACCAAATAAGTACCATAATTTTTATCATACACTTTTTTATTATTATTTTCTATAAATTAGATTATTTATTTCTTCAAAGTAAATAATTTTTTTATATTGCTGATGAATTTTAAAAACTAACATTTCTAAATATAATAATTTATTTGAGATATAGCGACTGAGAATATACATATAACATACAATATTAAATAGTAAAACTTGTTTGAAATGTAGAATAAAACGTTTTTAAAGTAATAATATTCAACTTATTCTTTCTTTGGTTATCATTACTTACTCATAAGAAGTTACATATTATTACTTACTCAGTCGCTCTATTTTCAATAAATTATTATATTTAGAAATTTTAATTTTTAAAATTTATCAGCAATATAAAAAATATTTTACTTTGAAGAAATAAATAATCTGAATTGATAGAAAATAATAATTAAAAAATGTATGATAAAATTAATGGTGGCCATCGGGTCCGGTTCTACCGGAACCGACGGTTCTACCCTGAACCGATTGAAACCGGAACCGGCCGGGAACCGGTGGGAATCGGAACCGGAACCGAACCGCCTCAGCCGGTTCCGAATCGAATACATGTTTTTGAGATTCGGGCCCGAACCGGAACCGGAACCGCCTGGAACCACCGCCTGGAACCGGCGTCGGATTCGGAACCGGAACCGCCCCGGAACCGGTTTTGAAGTTACCGTTGGTTTTAAAATGTAACCTCTTAGTAGCGTACTCTTTTTCCTATTATGGTTTTCCCAATGGATTTTTACCTAATAAGGTTTAATGAGGCACGTGAATCAATAATATTCTCTTTGTTCCTTATTTTTTGTAAATTTAAAAAAATTCCTAAGTCTTTGTTCTTACACATTTAAGATTATAACTTGAAGAATAATCTATCTAGGATAAAGTGGATGAAAAGAGCAACGTGTGCACTCAAATGGATCCAAATCGGAGCTAAAACGAAGCAACTGGAGCCGATCGAATCTTTCCGGACCGGTCGGAACGATCAGAACCGAAACCGGACGGCTGAACCGGCCGGAACCGGTTTTTTCGACCGAATCCGAAGCGAATCCAGATTTCAGAACCGGAACCGAACCGAACCGAACCGCCCAACCGGTTCCGAATACGAATACACATTTTGGAACCGGAACCGGTGGAACCGGAACCGGACCGTGGCCCCCATTAACAAATTATGGTACTAAATTTGTAGAAAAATTGGTATAAATATTTGTTTTAGATTCAATATTCTTTTTATGTATTGATAAATTTAAAAAAGGAATATTTATTTTTTAATATTTAATGATATTTCATTTTTTATTTTTTAATTATTTTTAATTTTTATCAATTTTAAAAATTTTGATTATTATAATTTTTTATAAATGTTTGTAATTTTTATAATTTTTTAAATATTTTTATTGTATTTTGATATTTTTGTTAAATTTTTAACACTTAGGGGCATATTGTGAACTTTAAAAGTACTTTGTTAACTAGTAGGGGTATTTTTGTCTTTTTTCTATTTATAGTGGTATTTTATGGACTTTTCAAAAAATATAGTGACATTTGTGACTTTCTTTTTTTTAGTGGCATTTCATGAATTAGCTAAAAATATAGTGGCATTTCATGCAATTTCCAAAAAAAATTTACCCCACAACTAGACCCCATCGTGAATTGAAGGAAGGAAAAGATAAATAAAATGATACAGTTATGGAACAATTACTTCTTGACTGATCATTCTTCTTCGGTCTTTGAAACGTATCTTAGGGCATCCACAAATGGTGTGGATTCCAACCCACATTTGTCAGTAAGAAATTAAAAAAGAGCTGTAGTGGTGTGGAATCCACGCCCTTTCTCTTTCATCGTTCCCTTATTAAGGAACGTACGGAAATAAAAGCATTGGTTGATATCCTGTATAATCTGACATGCTCAATAAAAAACATTACTCATTTCCAAAAAAAAGTTTACGATCTCAGTTTCCTTTCTACTCTAAACCGCATCTCATTTAATATTAAACATTAACAAACTAATTAAAACCCAACAAAATAATGGGAGGAGTAGAAGGTAAGGAACTCTCTATTGTAGACATGAATACATGAATGGATTGCTTAGCTAATTAAAAAATATTTCTGAATGACATGTACTAGAAATCTGTTAAGAACTCATCACCATTGTGGATGCCCTATTTGCAAATCTACTAAAAGAGCAATGTGTCAGAAGAATACAAGTATGTAGAGCTCTCTCTCTCCCTCTCTCGTTGAGGGTGGCACTTGAGCTTCTTTTCCTCAGTCCCTCGCTGGTGTCTCGACTTTTCATCTCCCACTGCTTGCATGTCTACCTCGAGAATCAGCTGCTGTTGGAGCCGCACTAATGATTAGGAGTTGTCGGTGCATGTTCCTCCCCATCTTATTCGGCCGCAACCTGCTTCTTCCCTATCTCTTTTCTTACTAATCTGAACAATATCTTACCTACATTCTCTCGCTTTGCATGCTTCACATCCTATATTAGGGCTAGTTCACTTATCTATTTACAATGTCGCTTCTTTTGACCTTACCCGTTCCCCTTCCCAACTTACCGCCTCCCCTAATCTTCCTTCTACTTTGTTTCGGTTTAGAACTCCATTTCATCTCCTTTCACCTTTGGAAAACAACAATCCTGAACATATATGCGAATTTTGGAAGGTCCTGTGGTGAAGCGTTGCCTATAAGGAAAGCTCTTCTCGCATTTTCCATGGACATATGGTTGTTTCAGTACTACCACTCTACATTTATGGTCTTGTTTTGGTAATAACTGCTTTAGAAAGGTTGGTCCTGATCTCTACTTGTACTAGCTATGCATGCGGTCTGGTTAGAGGGCGTTGACTGGTTAACGATTGGCTCCTATATATCTTACCATATACCCAGGCGGCCCTATCACAACATCATCTTTGCCAAGAAGGTTGCCACTAAGATAGGGCGTTTTCTGGGTCTGATGGAGGATACAACGGTTGGTGGGCTAGTTTCATTCAACTTAAGGTCCATCTCAATCTCCATTTCCCAGTCTTACATTCTTCCCATTCACCATGAGGGCTTGGACTTAGTTGTTACCCTTACCTATGATGATATGCCGGATATTTATGTTACATATGGTCGATTTATCCATGCTTCTGAGATTTGCCCACATAAACATGTTTTTGACTATAGTGAGATAACTTATATATGGGATGTGGCTAAGTACAAACACCTTCATGGCTCGCTCTAGGATGCGAATGATCTTGCTTGAACCAATGTATAAGGCTTTCTCCCACATGTATATGTCTGACTTTCTTGGGACTAACCCTTCAGTGACTACAAATGCTCTTCATGGTGGTGCTCAGCTTGGAGCCCATGAGTTGTTGCCTAGGGCTCACCCATATTCTTGCCAAGTCTTTAGAAAGCGTGCCCTTGCTCAATTTCTCTCCATTGCCCCTAGGAGGGATGCTCTAAAATCTCAATCTCTTGAAGTGGATAGAAAGGGTAAACGACATTTGATCTCGACAACTCTTGAATCTTCCTGGATGGCGAAAGAATGCCATAGGATGCAAATCTCTTATTTTCTGGCGTCTCTGAGCTGGGCTTAAAGTCGCCTAGGTGGATGAAGCTCACTTTTAAAGGTTGCATATGTTTCGGCTCGGCCCTCGTAGGCTATTTTGGAATTATGAGTCTTAGTTTGTTACTTCCGTTTAACCCTTTTGTTAGTATCCTAGTTACTCTATATTGTAATCTTGAACTCTCTATGTGGTGGATCCATCTAGAGGACCATGGCTATGTTGGTGTGGGTCTGGAGTCTCCCTACTTTAGCAATAAATTTTTTGGTTACAGGTGGATCAAGGTGATCCTTAGACCTGTTTAGGGCACTACAAAAAAAATGCATTTACCAACGGAAAATTTCTATTAGTATAGTCAAAAATTCAGTTAGTATAGGTATGAAAAGGCTACTCCAACGAACAAAAATCTGTTGGCATAGATACCGTGGATATTTTCCTATACCAACGGTTATGTTATCCCTTGGAGTAGGGGTTATAGCCTATGCCAACGGTTTGTCTATTACTAAAGACCATTGTAAACCAGTTTTTTATAACGAACTGAGCACACCTATATCAACGGATCTATCCGTGGGTAAAAGTGCACACCTATAACAATGGATCTATCTGTGTGAAAAAGTGTGTCCCTATTCGTACGGACAAAACCGTGGGATTAAGTTATATACCTATGCCCACAGATTTTTCCATGGGTAAAAGCTGTATGAAGTACGATATAATCTTACCTATTTTTTCCTTTTCCGACCTAGTTTTCAAAGTTTCATAAAGGTGTAGCACCTTTGTAGGCTTGGTTGTACACAACCTTCAAAAATAGATGTACTTAAGCATTGTACACCTTGTCCAATCACATAACATACCTTCAAAGAGTTGATACAACCTAATTGGATGTAAAAGTCACAGTACATTGAAAAATCTAGGTGTTTACAGCGCAACAACAAACTGAACAAAAAGTTTTGGTTTCAGCTTTCAATACAAAATATATAGTTTTCATCGAATACACCGTTTCATTTTGAAGTTTCTACTTCATCCAAAAAGTCTTCATTCCAGCCATGACTCTATCTTCCTTTCAATGTGTTACACTATCTGGAGTACTTGGGGAGGGTGATTGTTGATTACCACCAACACCCGTTGGAACCTGATAGAAACAAGTAATTTTAATTAAGACATACAACATATGAGTAACGTAAACAATACCAATATAGAACTTCTTTCATATGTGAGCACACCAATTCCAATATAAAACAGCAACTTCATTATGATAACTTCATTACATTGAATGAGAAATTCAAAATTGATGGCCGCTACAAAAAAAATGATATTCAAACTCAGTGAATTGTCAGTAAGACACTAAGAAATCCGAATTCCATTGTGTGGCCGCTAATTGACAACATTTCACCAAAGATATGAAGAAATAGAAAAACATTTATGCATCTACACCACGTCAACATTTCAGATCCCAAAAGCATTTAGTTGTGTCTATTATTTCTCTTCTAGCTGAATCAAAATTGTAACTCTTCATTGCCTCTGTCTACCCACTCTCTGATGTTTCCCGTTAGTAAAAGATCCCATCTTTAATGATAACATTCAAAACGCAAACAACAAACCACATACTATACAGCTCTTTCACTAATGAAACTCATGACCCTAATGAAACTCATGACAAATTTAGCTTTGTAGATGTACAGATTGACGATTAATTTGAAACTGATAGAAAGAGACTATGTATACCTTGGAAGAGAGAGGCTGTCCCCTACCTATCGATGTAGATTCGAAGTTGATGTTGTCTACCGAAGCAAGAATGAAGCTATGCCAACAGACAAAAGAATGTGTTAATATAGGACTCGGTTCGAAATAAAATAGATCCACATAAACTAAATACAAATTAACTCGGTAAAAATATGTGTAATATGTGACTGCTGCAAGCTTATTGCATCTCTGTCTAATAAATAAACATATTTCCTACATATGTTCTAACTAATCAAACCGTAGCAGATATTGATCGCCAACAAATCACTGATCAAACCTAAACTCCTTCCGAGAAGAAGCGACAGACAGCTACAATTTTAACTCAAGATATGCAAAAATGAACAGCACCAGCTATCTAGCGCTTCAGATATCCGACAAACTTTAAAATGTGGCATGACAATAGAGCAACTAGGAGTAGCACTCAGATGCAAGATCAGTTTCCTTGAACAAGGATATACTAGAGTAGAAGATTCTATCATGAAGAACGATGCTCCGTTTGCTTTAAAAAGATACATATGCTCATTGAAAAGATATATCGTCTCAAAAAATGAGTGACAATTACTGTCGCAACTATATATAATAGAATGATTATGACCCTTCTTAATATCTGTGAACATAGCTGAAACATCACATTTTGCTGAACAGAAATTGAGTATTGAAATAAATATAGTAAGTTAATTTATTTAGAACAATAGAAGTTTAAAACAAAGGTGATGTGCATATTAACCACGCTCAATGTCATTCTGCTAACCTTTGATATTTATGGTGTTAACTTTTTTCCGTATATAAATTGCATGGCTGTTATCAGAAACTCGCTATTAATTTTATTTAAATGTGAATGAAATAACTCAGTATCATTGATAGCACTACCCCTCCAGCGGGTGTGTTCGATTCATTGAGGGGCCAGAGATCTACATCATGACCTGTAAGGCAAAATAAAATAAAAGTCTTGAAGGGCTCCAGGTGATTCTATATTTTGAATGCATATATCAGTAAAACATACACCACCCAGAATATGGATTTTTCAGGCAATCAAATTGCAATAGTGATCAAAACAGAGGGAAAAGAAAGAACTAATTTTTTTTTTATTGGTAACAGCAGTGGGTGAGTTTCGAACCCAGGACCTTTGGTTCAAGGGTATCTCTCCACTCCTTCCACTACCGACCAAGTCGCCAGGGCTTGGTAAAAGAAAGAAAGAACTAATTAGATGGATTAATTGATCATCTTGCTAGTGCAATCTTAATTACTCATAATTTATTTCCCCACCTCTCCATCTACACCTACACTCCCCCAGTTCACCATTGTAGCTCCTGCACAACTAGATAAACATGAAAAAAAAACAGCCCCTTCTATGTCCTCTCCAAACTCCAAACAAATCATAATCAATCACACCCCTTATTTTTTGAAGATTGAACTTCACGTTCATCAATTATAATAACCTAAAAGATAGGCTTGGAGTGTATGTGAAGGTATAGAAAGAAAGAATATGAAAACTGATCTTCTTATTGAAAATGAAGAAAATATCGGTCTAACTAAACTATACAGAGAGGAGTGTATTTATAAGGGTGCTTAGATGCAGTGGAAAGACTAGGTGAAAAGAAATTACATATTATACCTATATACATACTAAAAAGGAAAAGTACATAAATGACACCTATGTACAAACTAAAGTATATAGTGCAGAAAACATAAAAGACAGTATATGAATATATTAAATCCTAACACTCCCCCTAAAGATTAGACTCATCTAGGTGAGTTTGATCTTGTAGTAAAAACAAACCAATGTCTTTTAATATTTCTCTGTATTTCTTGCCAGGCAGTGTTTTTGTCAAGAAATCAGCTTTTTGATTTGGAGCTGGAACATGGTGGACTGATATCAAACCTTGTTGGATCATCTGCCTCACATAGTGAATGTCAACTTCTATATGCTTCGTTCTTTGATGAGCTACTGGATTTTTAGCTATGTATATAGCTGACCTGTTATCACATCTAAGAGGTATAGGAACAATATCATGTATACCAAGCTGATGAATTAACCTGCTTAGCCATGCCAGTTCGGTTGTAACAACCTTCATAGCCCTATACTCAGCCTCTGCAGAGGAGAGTGATATGCAGCCCTGTTTCTTGGATTTCCAAGATATGGGTGATCCACCAATAAAGATATAATAACCAGAAATCGATTTTCTTGTGATTGGGCAGTTGGCCCAATCACTGTCACATTATGCAGTAAGAGAGAAATCAGGGTTATTATTGAGCAGTATACCATAGTTTAATGTACCTTTTATATACTTTAAGGTGTGTAATGCAGCAGACATATGTATATCAGTGGGTTTTTGAAGAAATTGACTTAGTAGTTGAGCAATAAAGGCAAGATCTGGTCTGGTATGAGTTAGGAAATTTATTTTACCTACCAAGCTTCTATAATCTGTTGGATTGTCCAACAGCTTACCTTCATCGGGTTTGAGTTTGACACCTAACTGCAGAGGAGCGGCAGTATGTTTTGAACTGAACACATCATAATCATGTAAGATATCCAAACATAATTTTCTTTGGGATATTATAAGACCTTTATCATGATGGAGGAATTCCATTCCAAGAAAATAATTCAGCTCACCTAAATCTTTAATGCAGAACTTGGTATGTAATTGTTGTTTGACCATGCGTATTTCATCCATGTCATTTCCAGTAAGCAAAACATCATCCACATAGACATCTAGAAAAGTGCATTTGATATTGTTGAATTTATAAAACTGAGAGTGGTCATGTTGGGACTGAGTGTATCCTATGTATGTGAGAAAATCACTAAGCTTGGCAAACCATTGCCTTGAGGCTTGCTTAAGCCCATATAGAGCTTTTTTCAGTTTACATGCATTGTATTTGTTATCAGTTTTTAAACCTTTTAGCAATTGCATATAGATTTCTTCATCGAGATCACCATGAATAAAGGCATTGTTTACATCGAGTTGATGTAAATGCCATCCCTTTTTCACTGAGATAGTAATTAAGGTTCTAATGGTAGTCATTCATACAACAGGAGAAAATGTTTCTGTATAGTCTAAACCAAAACGCTGGTTGAATCCCTTTGCCACAAGTCATGGCTTGTATCTTTCTATGGAACCATCAACTTTCAGTTTAATTTTATAGATCCATCTACATCCTATTGCCTTTTTATTTTTTGGAAGTTTGACTAAGTCCCAAGTGTTGTTTTGGATTAGAGCTGTGAGTTCTTTATCCATGGCTTCAGTCCACTCTTCACTGAGGCAAGCTTGCTCACAACTCTTGGGTTCTTGGGTTTGAAAGATTCTGTTTATGTTGTTTTTATTTTTGATGGAAGAGAAAGAAAAAGAGATAGTAGGAATCTCGTCTGTCAAAGAGAATATATCAGGTGGGTTGTGTGTCTGTTGCTGGTTTTTGTGCCGGTGTATCCTGCTGGATATGATTTCAGAAAAAGGATCTTGGTTAATAGTAGTGGAGTAAACCTGATAATCCTGAAAACGGGTGGGTAATTGTCTAGTCCTTGTAGACCTTCTCAAATGCTGGTCTGCACACTCAGTTTCTGGTGAGTTTGTTTGGACTGGAATATCAATGGTTAGAGTGTTAAGAGGAGGTTCAGGACTGATATTGGTGTTGTCATGAAGATTGTGGTCTGTAGTGTCATGTATTTGGTTCTGTTGTGGAAGGTCCATATCATGTATGGAGTTATTGTGGAGGTTGTGAAGAAGGTATGTCTCATCTGTATAATCCTCACTGTTTTGGAATGGTATTTTTGTGTCATGATCAGTTGAAAAATAAGATTTGTTTTTCTGAAATGGGAATGTTGTTTCATGAAAAACAACATCACGGGACACAACTATCTTGTAATCAGATAACCTCAGCAACTTATGCCCTTTTTGATTATCAGCTGGGCCAAGATAAGCACAAGGGTTGGATTTGGGGTTGTACTTTCCTTGGGATGAACCTAGGTTTAACACATAACATAAGCATCCAAAGACTTTGAAAAAACTGTAATCAGGTTGTTTGTTGTAGAGAGCCTCATAGGGTGTTTTGCCATCAAGAGATGTACTAGGAAGCCTATTTATTATGTGGGTAGCATACAGAATTGATTCCCCCCAATATTCAATAGGAAGATGTGATTCAAAGAATATAGCACGGGATGTTTCCATTAGAAAATGATGTTTTCTTTCTACAATCCCAATTTGTTGTGGAGAATGTGGGCAAGAGGTTTGATGGATAATCCCTATGCTATTAAAATAAGTTTTTCTCTCATTAGAAGATCCTAATTCAAAGGCATTATCAGATCTTATTATTTTAATTTTCTTGCTGTATTGTCTTTCAACCATGACAATAAAATATTTAATAAAATGCAATGCCTCTAATTTATTATTGAAAAGCTTTACCCACAAAGCTCTCGATTTATCATCAACCAAGCTTAAAAAATATCTTTTGTTGTCATAGGTGGGATCTCTGAACGGCCCACAAATATCTATGTGAACTAAGTCAAAAACATTTTGGCTGAAGGTTATAGATCTTTGAAAAGGGATTATGTGGGCTTTTGCTTTGTGACAAGAATCACAAACAAAAGGATTAGGTATGTCCTTTTTATCAAAAAATTTCAGTTTAATGAGTTTGTCTAAAGGACATTGTCCTAGTCTATTGTGCCACAAACAAGCTTTGTTAATCTTTCCTGACAACTGATTTATACAACTAGTTTGTTCTGAATTCAGAAAAATCTTATTCACAGCAGTAGTAGTATTTACATCAGAAGTAACATTCTCATCAATATTCAGTCTATTACGATCTAGAACATACAACCCATGATGAAGAATTCCAAACATTATATTTGTCCTAGTATCAAGGGCCTGCAAAACACATTTATCATGCAAAATGAGTGCACATGCCTTAAATTGTGTTAATAGTTGTCTGATTGAAAGCAGATTGAATTTGAAAGCACTAACATGCAACACAGAATTCACTATTAGGTTATTTCCTAGTTCAACACTGCCTATTCCCTCAAAAAGGCCAGTGTGACCATCTGGCATGACAACTTCATAAGAGCATGTTCTATAATCATTCATGAAAAGATTCTTATTGCCACATACATGGTCTGTTGCTCCGATATCTAAAATCCATAATTTTTCCAATTGTGAGTCAGATAAAGAAGTGTTACATACATCGGGTGATACAATGCCGTTAGTCACCCACGTGACTAACAAGGCTACTACTGCTACATACAACATCGGTCTGATGGACCGGAATATCCGAGTACTACTTAATACAATACATACTCTCATTACATACTGGATACTACGATACTCCATTCGATACATTACTCCATTCAATACAAGATAATACACTACGCATACCGAGTTTACTAGGTTCCAAATCAATACAATACTTCTCCCAAATTCATACATATTCACTAGGAGTCAATCTACTACCCATTCCTCGCAAACTAGATACTTCTAATTACAAGGCGCGCCACCGGTCTCTTACCTTGATCGTATTCGCTCCGGGTACCTGCACACTAAAAATGGTCCCCCGAGGGGGTCAGCTTACGCTGAATATGATAACCGCATACCCCGCGTACTAGCGAGGGTACGCCGACCATTTGGTCGAATACATGCAATTCATTTTGCAATACATACATTCCTGCATACATACATACATGCTTTCATTCACGATACTACAATACTACACAAGGTATACATACATACACACAGTACGATACATGCTTGGAAGACAATACAAGTCAACCAAGGCTTACTTACCATTTTCTGGAATACACATACACAATACATACTCATTACATATCCAATACGCAATACGGAGATACAATTCTCCAATACATACAAGGTCCAGTTAGCTTCATTACACACCCGGGTTTATCGGGTGTTCGATACTCTTTTACTTCCGGTCAATGACTTACAATAGTCAAGACCAATACACATACGATACATACTTCTTACATACTTTACTTCCAGTTAAGTCGGTATGACCTCCGGGCAGGGATTACTTCATCCCACCACCGGGCTTTAGGGTGGCCCACTAATCCAGGATGCTACCCATTCAAGGGAATTGGTCCATGGAAAAGATTACAGCCAGGATTCGGATCCAACCTCTTGTGTTTCCTTATCCTCACGCGTGGCCGAAACTATATCGGACTTCTACTCATTCCATTTTACTCATTACTCAAGTTAGGAGTTAGAATGTTAGGAATTAGCAGAAGTCAGTACTTCATTCCCATACATACATACAATACACAAGTACACAATACTTACACATACTTCTCGTTTCCATTCATTCATTTCATGAATTATACAAACTAATTGTTCAAGGAGATACAACAAGAACAAGTAGTTCAAACACAATTAAGTGCAATATAAATCTGATTCGTGCATTTATCTTATTGGTGATCACATAAGCACACAAATCGGGGTAACCAGGTTAGGATACAGAGCATGAAGAAATCATACCGTTCACCGTCGAACACGTACTACCGGTTCCTTTGGAGATCAACTACTTGATTCCTATACATACATGAAGTAGTATGATCAATGATCTATTATTGATCTAACTTACTCCTCCATTGATACCTTCAATGTATACTTACTACTTCTTTACATTCATACTTGGTTACAAAACCATTCTTTTCTTTACTACCTCATAACTTACTTCCTTACACATTTACTTACTCTCTTACCATTATTACTTCATTAATGGTGCATTACTACTTATATATGCATACCGGTGTATAGGCATATACATATACATACATATGATTACTATAGTCATATTATAAAAACATTTTTTTTGTAAGTGTTTGGGCCGTCCGACCCACCGTCCGACCCAACCATGGGTCGGACCATTCCAGTAGGTTTTCGTCCTCTGAAATTACTCCCGTCCGACCCAGCACTATTCCGTCCGACCCATACCCTCTGGGTCGGACCGTTCTAGAAAGTTTCGATTCTGTGGCTTAGCTCCGTCCGACCCACCGTCCGACCCACCGTCCGACCCAGGCTCTGGGTCGGACGAAGTCAGAAACTTCGCCATTTAGAAAATTTGCCCGTCCGACCCACGTCCGACTCACGGCCCTGGGTCGGACCATTCCAGAAAGAATTACCGTTGTTTCTCAAGGCCCGTCCGACCCACGTCCGACTTACGGCTCTGGGTCGGACGGTTCCAGAAAGTTTATTTTCGTTGTTCAGGCCTTGTCCGACCCAGCGTCCGATCCAGCTGTGGGTCGGACAGTAGTAGAACTTTGCTACAGGCCTTGTTTTCTTTTCCCAATTTCACCCATTGTTTCCCCAATCTTCCTACATACATCCTAACATGTTTTAGTGCCACTTAGGCCTCCTAAAATACCTCAATTCATTCACCAATCTCATTACTAAATCCATCAACCCTTTTACACAATTTCCTCACTTCCTTTCAACACTTACAACAGTTTTTCATTGTCTAATGCTACAGATTTTTCTACCACTCCTACCATTCAATATTTCCCCCACCAATGTCACTCCTAGCATCCCAAATACCTCCTCTTACCATGCCAATTCATTTCCAAGCAATTGTACCATCTATACCCAAGTCCAACGTTCACTTTACCAAGTCTTATACTCTAGTTCTTCCTAGTTTCTCCAAGGCATTCCTATCACTCCTTGCTACAGATTTTGCATCCTAGTATTCCCATACTTCCAATACCATTCCATGGTCATTAGACATCCTTACAATCCCCAATACACACCTTAGTTCTCCCATTCACCAAGTCATTCACAAATGCACATATTTCTACTAAAATTTGCCATAATTCATCTACTTTTCTTACTTGGCCATACATACACATTCTCACCACATTCATCTCTATTCTAGCCACACCCATACGAGGGTCCTACCAGCACACAAAGCTATACAAACCATCACAATACATCAATACCCCATCATGTGTCAATACCAATACTCATACACAATATACTTGGCTCTAAGGCCTACAATTTACTTACTAATGCACAAATACTCAACTTACTCACAAATACTCAAACTCCCAATACTACAATACCAATACAATAGTTTAGGTTCTTTTATTTGCTTACCCATTCCCATTACTCCAATGCATTAAATTGAGCATTAAGAAGGAGCTCTTACCTTGAGCTTTTATTTCCTTCAATCCTTTCTCATTTTTCATCCTTCTTCCTTTCTTGCCTCAAAAATCGATTTTGTGGGGAATGGAGTTGCCAAACTCCATTCCCATCACCCAATGAACACAAACAATTACAATTAATACACTAACCCTTAAATCAATGCTAATTCAATGAAATGTTTAAGGCAAGATTTCTAGGGTTTACCTTTGGAGTGTTTTAGAAGGGGTTTTAGCCCTTGGTTCAAGAAGGTGAATCCACCACCATTGCAAGATTGATATTATGCTCAAAAGAGAGAGAGAGAAAACAAGGCATTACACAAGGGTAAAATCGGTTATGAAGGGAGATGAAGAAAACTTAAGGTTTTCATGGAGATTTTTACCTTAATGGAGAGAGGAGACTCCAAGCTACCCATTGATGCTATTTTCTCTTTGAATGGGGAATACCCACGAAAATGAACTTCCTCATTTTTGGATTTTGAAAAGAGAGAAGTGTAGAGGATGATGAGGGGATTACAATTATGTAATTATATTTACATTTGGAGCTCAAATGAAGGTAGAGCATGAGGAGAAAGAGGAGAAGCCATGGGAGGTGTTGAAGCTCTTCAAAAATCGCCAGCAAGGGGGAGAGGGAGTTGCAGCCGGCTGGGAAGGAGAGAAGGAAAGAGAGAGAGAGAGAGGAAATGAGTGAGTGAGGAGAGAGAGTTCCCTTTTTTTTTGTACTTTTGCTTTTGCTTTTTGATTTACTTATTTGTTACTTGTGTGTGTGAGAGAGAGAGAGCTGTTTATACCCATTAAAAAACCGGTCCCCCTACAGTTACACTAGTTGGAGCGTTTTTCGTCTTTTACAGAAAACGCTCGTTATTTTACCCGGTTTAGGTACTGTTCACTAACCGGGCCCGTTTTCCAGAATTTTCTCGTTTAATTATTTTTATTAGTTATTAAGCTTCCATAATTGCTTAATAATTATTATTTAATAATTTATAATTTTTACGGGTCCGTTTGACACTTAAAGTCACCTTTTTCGGATTCTCTTGAAAAACGTGCTCTAAAGTTTTATTAGCGTTTTAATACATTATTTGGATCCGTTTTCTTCCGGAGTTATTCCCATATATTATTTAGGTCCTATTAAACCCCTTGGAATCCATATAACACGCTAACCGAGGTCTCATACCTCCTATGGTTACTTAACGCTTATTTAGCGTTTTTCACTTTTTAAGCGTTTATTTATTTCTTTTGAATTTATTTTTCCTTACCAATATTACTTAGGCGTCGTTAGGCCCTTAAATACGCATTATATTAATTTTAATCCCTATATTTAGGTTCGGGGTATTTCACATCTGTTGATTGCTGGTGGAAACAGCTCCTTGATTCTTCAAGTAAGTGACCAGGGCCTTGAGTAGTGTATCTAACATTCCTGGGACTTGCTGGTTGTCGGTCTCACCAAAAGTTGTTTTAGGTTGATTGTTGACGATTGCTAACTGAGAAATTGTAGGAAAACTATATACATAAAAAGAATAAAATAATAACTAAACCTACAACTCTACTACGGGTAGCAAAATAAAACCCGGTCGGAGTATAGTGTAAATATATTACGACCGAGAGTATCGTACCCAAGGGACTTATAGAAAATTAGTCCTAATCCGGGCAAAAGCGTATTCTATAATAACAAGGGGGGAATTGAAAATGTAATTCTAATCTAAAGTAACTAACTAAAATAAACTAACTAAAGGTATGATTCGGGACTAGATCAACCCAAGCACCACTATGAACATTTAATACATAACAAGTCTCTGATATCACCCGAACAAATGAACGTGCCGGATATCATGCCGGATATTTTATGCACGGCATATTCAAAGACATTGAATGTGCCGGACAGAACTAACCCGGCACTAGACCCGGCAAGAACGAAATGTGAATTTTTATCCCAGTTTTGAACCCCGAAAACAAGGACTAACTAACCAAATTCGAACCCAACAATCTCTCGTCAGTATTCGACTGAAATAATGAAAATGGATAAGGTTATTCAACTCTTTCGGTGTTGCCATCTACACTCTGCATCTAACAACGTTGGAAGACCACTAAGATTCCTTAACCAAAAACACTCTTGTCTTTTGAACCTCAAGTGAAATTTAGAAGATAGGAGAACAAGTAGCGAACTCATTCTGCCTTATATGGAAATCTGAATCTTAGAAAAACTTGGGAAGATATATATACTGAATGATCAAAGTGTCTACAAGGAAGAAATCATCCCTAACCAAACTAACAAGGATCTCTACTTCACCATCCTCCCCAAATAAGGAGGAAATACATAAAGGGAGAAGGAGATTGATCAAGCCTTCACCCGAAAAGGAAATCTTCTCTTCTTCTTCGTGGATAGATCCGTAGAAATTCCTTGGACACCAACAATGGAATGTGGGCGGAAATGAAGCGGGGATGGAGTGTATAGGTATGTTGGAATGTCCCCAATTGTTTCCTTCTTCGGCCTATTTATAGGCATCAAAATGTCTCTTGCCGGGCGTCGTGCCGGATCACCAATAGCCGGCACACGTGATAAATGCGCCCAACTGTTAACGGTCGAAACCCTCAATTCCGCGCGAAACAGTGCCTATGCCGGGTAGGAGATACCCGGCATCACACCCGGCACTAGCTAAATCTCCAACGGTCAATAACGGCCATCGTCTGGTCAACCGTGGCGACTCTTCACTTATGCCGGATGGGATCTACCCGGCATTTGGTCCGGCAAGGCCTCTTTTCTGTTTTGTGCTTATGCCGTGCAGAAACTACCCGGTATGGAATCCGGCTTCAACTGAACTTTTGCCTAGAAAATCATTCCTTGCACAGAAAACTCATAAAAACATAAATATGTACAAATATTATATTTTAACACATAATAAGCATAAATAACATAAATATAACTTTATTTAGATAAATATAATACTAAATCTAGTGCATAAAATATGATAAGTCTGCGGCTTATCAACGATTCCAGAGAAGGCAGTCCTTTCCTTGCTCTAGGTGTGTTTCCAGGTCCCGGGAAAATTTCCCGTTGCCCAGTAGCAAGTTTCAACTGTGTGCCCTTGCTTTTTGCAGTGAGAGCATTTCCCCTTTCTATTTTCATTCTTGTCCCCTTTGTTATCATTTGCTTGAAAATTGCGATTTGTGGTTGAATTAGCAAAGACCGTTGAATCGTCGTCGTTTCTTCGGTTTCTTTGTGCCGATCTATGGTTTTCTTCTTCTCTGAGCACCGAGTATGCTTGATCCATGGATGGTAAGGGTTTCATCAGAAGAAGGCTACTTCATATTGCCTTGTATGAGTCGCATAATCCCATTAGGAATTCCATCAGCCTTTGATTCTCTTGAATCTTGCATATCGCTTCAGCAGACCCACACGAACAAAGCGGTATGTCGATCAGTTCTTGCTCCTCGTTCCATATCTTGACATATTTTGTATAATATTCGTTTATTGTTAAAGTTCCTTGTTCCAATCTTTGTGCTTCTCACCGAAGAGCATACAGTCGGGTACCCAAGGCACTATCAAATCTTTTGTGGAGATTTGCCCAAATTTTTGCCGCGGTTTTGAGGTACATCACAGACTCTCTGATTGAATCATCTAGAGCAGTAAATAGCCACCTGATAACCATTCCATTGGTTCGGTCCCAAACGTGTTGCATTGTAGGATTATAATCGGATCTTTTGGTTTTCCCGGTTACAAAACCTAATTTGCTCTTCGAGACCAAGCCTACGGTGAAGGAACGCTTCCATTTCGTAAAACTAGTCCCGTTAAATTTGTATGCAAGCACTATACCTGGGTTATATGATGGATGCGTGTATAGTTCTTCCTCTTCGGGTGTTAATTTGGAGAAGCCGCCGCTGGAACTTGAATCGTCAATGTCGAATTGGGTTTTCCCTTTCTGCTTCTGAACAATTTCTTGAGCATTCTCTTCTTCATCTTTCGGTGGATCTCCTTTCTCAGACATGATGAAGAAACAGATCGAGAATCAAGAAGAATTTATGTAGTGTTTTGGTATTAGGTCAAGCTACGACATTTCCAGGAGATGCTCTGATACCATGTGAAGGTATAGAAAGAAAGAATATGAAAAC
Organism: Limonium bicolor; assembly: GCA_023374045.1. Lineage (NCBI taxonomy): Eukaryota > Viridiplantae > Streptophyta > Magnoliopsida > Caryophyllales > Plumbaginaceae > Limonium > Limonium bicolor. The sequence continues at coordinate 227,361,836 of CM041777.1, read as the reverse complement.
TGATCTTCTTATTGAAAATGAAGAATATATCGGTCTAACTAAACTATACAGAGAGGAGTGTATTTATAAGGGTGCTTAGATGCAGCGGAAAGACTAGGTGAAAAGAAATTACATATTATACCTATATACATACTAAAAAGGAAAAGTACATAAATGACACCTATGTACAAACTAAAGTATATAGTGCAGAAAACATAAAAGACAGTATATGAATATATTAAATCCTAACAGTGTACCCGTATGATACCTAAAATGGTACTCTAAAACATCAGTGACATAAGCCTATCTACGCTATGGCCATATCAAAAGCCAAGGGAAGTAACTACAAATGAGCTCTATTATCCCTGACAAAAATTCTGGTCATGTTCAGCAGTCAAAGTATATGGACTGGTCTGTATTTCCCTATTCACTTTGTCAATCATCATCATCTATACTAAAAAAACCCAACCGTACACCAAAAAATCAAAGCAATATCCAAATACCAGCCAGTAGTGCATATATATAATCTCGAAGAAGAAAGTGGATAATAAAGTTTTTAGAAATGATCATTCCCACCCAGTAGCAGAAATTGATTCATAACCCGGACGTGGTCCAAGAAGGAGGTACTAAATTAGTTTATATTAAACTGCCAACATTAATCAGTTGTATTGAGTGAAACATCCTTTTCTATTACGCTTGTATAAGATTTGAGTGTAGATTGGGTTGCAGGCTGAATCTTGTTTCGCTTTCATATTGAGTTGTTATAATGTTTCTTTTTCTTTTTTGTGTCAGGTGAATGGTGTTGAAGGGATGAAAGATCGAATTAAGTGTTTCTTCTGGTTGTTGTAGAAATTTTATTGCTCCGTACGATATCCTTAGCTTTTATTGTTTGTGTGCACCCAATGGGGTTTTATTGATGAACTTGAATCGAAAAAAACTGGTGGAACAACACATACTATCTATTGATGTATCCATCCCCTACCTATCAAAGACTAAAACACCAGCAGCAGCATCTCCAGCTTGCTACACCCGTACAACAATTTCCTTGTCTAGATACCGATTCAACCTCCTGCCAAATCCAACTGATTTTTTTTATAATTATAGGCACATGGCCTAGGGTGCCCGCAAGGGAAAATTAAACAACACCGACTCAACTCTTATATACCTTTCTAGTCCTACCTTACACAGACATTACACGAGACATCTTACTAAAGCCTAGAGTCTTGTCCTAGAAACCTTCCTTGACTACTACTACTTGGAGGTGACCCTCGAGCATCCATCGGAAACTTCTTGCTACCTTTCGCTTGCATCTCTGACAATATGGCGAACATGCTAGCCTTGGGACCGTCCTACACGCCACTCCATATCTCTTCCAAGCTGGGTAATCGGAGAGTAAACTCCTTTCCCCCACAACCGTTTGGGTAATCAGAGAGTAAACTCCTTTCCCCCACAACCATCTGGGTAATCGGAGAGTAAACTCCTTTCCCCCACCACCGTCCTTCATGCCACTCCATTCCTCCACCAGGTTGGGTAATCGGAGAGAAAACTCCATTCCTCCACTCCGCCAGAATAAGAGAATAAAACTCCTTTCCCCACCAAAGTGGGTGGTAAGAGGATTCGAACTCAGGACCTTCCATCCCCCTACTCCGGTCCTCCACCACTCGGATGTCAATTACTTGACTGCCAAATCCAACTGATGAACAAAAGTTTGGACATTTAGGGTTTATTGAAGAGATTAGACAAAGAGAAGCATATGGAGAAATCAGCCACTTTCCCTCCCCTCTTTCCCGGGACTAAAAGTTGCTAAAAGCTCCTATTTCTGTGTTTGGGTGAATGCAACCGTGGTTAATAAATTACAAGGTGACATGTGTAATACAGTTAGTGTTTTCTGACATTTAGGCGTCGTTCGGAGTTTTGAACCAAAAGCTTGGTTTACAAGCTTTTTCTTTAATCTACCCCTAGTTAACAAATAACTGACACATATACATTGGGTTAGATTTTAACAAATAATAAACTGACACATGGCAGTCAAAAAGTAAACAAATGAGAGTAATGGTTCACTCGTGGTGAACGAACGCTCCCTTAATTAATACAAGAGCCAATAAAAAATAGACATCTGTCTTTACTTTTTTAACAAAGCAGATTAATACTCGCGACGCGGCCATCGAACACCGCCTACTCCATCCCAGATTTCTGTCCCGACAAATACCACCACCTCCCCCCTCCTCTCTCCCCAATCACCGTTCTCGGCCCCTCCCTCTCTTAATACTAACGTCTACTCGATAAATCTGTTGCCTGTCTCATCCCCTGCCTCTCACTCCCCCCGGTCCCCTTTTCTTCACTCGCAACTACTAGGGATGGCAATGGGCGACGGATGTTAGTTTCACCCGATCACCCGACCCCCTAAAATGGGTGAAAACCCCCGTATAAAACGGATGAAAACCGGGTGAAACGGGATCAGGTGACGGGTTGGGTGAAAATTTTTCACCCGCTCACCCAACCTATCACCCGCGTACATATATATATTTAAAAAATACTTATTTCATGGTTAATTCTCCATGTTTTGAGTATGTTGTTGACATTTAGTTGATATGGTATGTCTTATTAACAAATGTGGATGTTTTTTTAGCAAGAAACTAAGCTTATACAGATGTTACAAAATAAAAAATATACTGGAAAAAAATGGATGACGGGTGAAATGTGGGTGAAACACGGGTGAAACGGGTGAGAAATACATGCTGGAAAGGAAAAACGGGTGACTGGTTCACCCGTTCCACCTGTGGGTGACGGGTGAAATGGTGACGGGTTGGGTCGGGTGATGCGGGTGAAAAATGGGTGACGGGTCGGGTGGAGTGTCACCCAATCCGAACTTGACCCGTTGACATCTCTAGCAACTACTGCTTCACAAGGAATATTTTTACCTCAAATTCCATGCGAGTCCGGATATGGGTACGATGTAACTGGGTCACATCTGTTCTCCGTGGGCTTATCTACCAGCCCAAATAAGCGGCAGCCGACCCCGGTAGATGGAACTACCCTTTTAGAGATTAATTTGCAGGTAGTGGTCTCATCAGATACTACGACAAAATAAGACAAGACGAGAAAATTTTAAGTCAGAAAACCGAACAGAAGATTTACAAACATTTCTGCGGAGGCTCGTGAATGCTTTAAATATGGTCAGAGATTGCGAATACACTGTCCATAGCCACAAAAATCTTTAGCGAATATCGACCGCATCCTGGGGAGAAATGAGGTGAAGAAATAAACTCTCCGATCTCAATAGCAGTCTTGGGAGTAACTTTAACATATCTTATCACCTTAAGCACCCTGTAGGTCCAATTGCATGGAATGTTACAACAAACTAGGGTGGGGAAAGGACGTGCGAACCAGCTCCCAAGTCTTGTGTAAGATATATGTGGCAATCAATATTATGATGTTGCTCCTATAGTGTTGTTCTACAATTGCAGTTGGAATCTGGGATGAGCCATTGTCTATATTGAGAATCCTTAGCAATCTCAGTTTTTGTTGAGGCAAGCAGATGAAGTTAAGAGATAATGATGGTAATGAAGATATAAGTGGTGGAAGGGATTAAAGACATGAGCTTTGTTGAACCGAGGAGCTCATTCCGAAGCTGAAAAAATTTGGAAGTTTCTTTTAGTACCAAGTTTGTAGCCGGAGTCTCAACAGCTAGCTTTCATTTTAGTTTTGTTGTTTAGTTTCTTGGTTGAGTATTGCTACATATGTAGAGAGTTTCTAATTTGTTCAGCTGATTATGGCAGCGGAAAATATAGCCCGACGCTATAATAAGCCCCCACCTCAATGGGTTTTTTTTTTTTTTTGATAAGTAAGTGGGCTACACCAACGATAAATGGAGTATTGTACAATACTCAACCATGAGTTAATTGGGCCGAAAACAATGCATGCTGTACTTTCCTCACATAGTGCGGTGTTGTCTTGTTCATAATGAAAGAGAGAGAACGGATGGGGTTTTTGATATCTGATCGACTTTTTTCCATTTTACACATTTTATCTGAAGGTGGAAAACGTACGTACCGAACATTATAGTTTCGAAAAGATAAGATATAGGATAACACAATAATATTACAATTGGTGTTGTAATAGATGCAGGAACTAGAGAGAGAGAGAGAGAGAGCAATGTTCCATTGCTATAACACAATAATATTACATACAGCCTGATAAAACTAGGCAGTTAGTTACCTTCCCCTCCCATATGACACTTTTTTGAGAAATCGAGAATGCAAGTTTGGAGCATCGATCCCCCAACATGTAGTTATACGTACGGGGTATATATAATATATATGCTCGCTGCTTAGTTATGTGTGTTAATATTAGAAACTATAAATGTGATCATCAGTCGTTATAGCTTCTAATTTGAATAATGTGGCATTTGTTTGTTAGAGAGAATGATTAATTAATCATGGAAGGATAATTAATTGAATATATGTTTGGTTTTGGTGTTTGTTGTATAGGTAGGTATAGTGTTTAGAAGTTTGGAAAGGATGGCTGATAGTGACCCAATAATTGATCATTGTGATCAATTTCAGCCAGATGATCACAGTAAGTGTCGACGAAGCTATCACTGAGGTCGTTGTTATTATATTCGTTGAGGAGCGTCGGTGGTGGTGGCTGAGGAGCGATGAAGTTGTTATCGGAAGTGAGCAGATTGTCTAAGAACTTCCAATTAAGAGCTGTCTTGGCATCAGTACCGGTCCAATCATCATCAGTATTATTATGAGTAGTAGTGTTCCGATTCATGAGTAGTTGTTGATTAACCAAGGTGGTGGAAGTGCTGCAGGCGGGAATAGATGAAATATCGGCGGCGGCGGCGGGAAGTAGTTGTTGGTGGTTGGAAGGGATCATAATATCGCTGTTGTTGTTATTCGAATTGAACATTGATTGCTTAATTTGTTGCTGGTGGTAGAACTGATGATTCTGCTGCTGCTGCTGAGGACTGATCAGGTCTTGATGAGAGTAATGGTGATGAAACACGGATCCCCCGCCTATGGGATTAGAGTCAATAGTAGACGATGACGACATGAGTGAGCTTGGGCTAGCAAGGTCCGGAATCGGAGATGGACATCCATTGATATTGGTGCTATCATGAACATTGGCTCCGCCGCGACTCATCATCATGGTCATGGACGTCATGTTGTTGCAGTACTGATTCCTTCTATCCATAATGTTATTCCTGTTCAAGAACCCGGCCGGTTCGAACCCATCATAGTATGGTCTCATGTGGTGTGTAGTGGCTGGACTAGGTTTTCTGAATGCTCGACAAACCACCCATCCTTCTTCCTGAACCGGAGCGTCCTGAGTGGTTTGAAGACGATACTCGTGCATGATCCAATCTGTTTTCCTGCCATTAGGAGCCCGGCCTTTGTAGAAAACGAGAGTCTTCCTCATTCCGATCATAGTGTTGTCCTTTGTAAGCACTGCCTTGTCTCTGCCAGTAGCTTTCCAGAAACCTGCTGCAGTTGCTCGGTTGGTTCGTGTTCCAGTTGGGTATTTCTTATCCTTGTGGCTGAAGAAGTACCACTCGTTTTGCTCCTCGTAGCCCAGCTTGCATCGATCTGCTACATATATTACAAAAACGAACGAGAGAAAAATATATAAAATGTTAATGATCAAATATGAAAGCAAAGTAGTCTATTTTATGAACAAATTAAGCTAGCACAGGAGAGGATGAGCAAAATAAATAAAAAAAAATGTTTTGACTATATACTTTATCCTCTAGCTACCATACATATTGGGAATTTGAGTGGGTAGTGTCGGTTATGAATTGCCTATATATCTATCAACCTCAATAAAATCATTCCACTACAGTTTTGACTTTTTGGAGAAATTAATTACGACTAGGCGTGATTAATATTGGAATACTATAATTAATTAACAAGTTGCTAGACAGAGCATTCATATAATATATAGTATAAAATAAACTTAAGTTGATTAGGCTGCAGGGAGGGAGATAGATACCTCGGAAGTCCCATGGCTCCATCCTGTAAAGATCAAGCTCGACAATAACATCAAGATCAATCTTGAGAGAATTGATCTTCCTCTTCAGATAGTAACCCACAAGCTCCTCTTCAGTTGGGTGGAATCTAAAACCCGGTGGAACACTTGGGTCATTTATCTCCATTATATTGATCAAATTCAACTAATATTTATCTTCGGCGCGCGGATATTCCTGCACAAATGAGGTTTTATATATCAGTTCCACACTACTTTTAAGCATAACCACTATATATATATCTTCTCCAATTGATCGGATGGAAATTCGATTTTCAAACGACGGTGCGTACGTATGTATATGAGGAAAGACAAGGGTCGTCAGCGTGCACATATCCATATATATATATATATAAATGGTAAACAAAGGATTAAGGTAGGCAGCCGAAAATATTGACTATTTTCTCCAAATGATCAACTGTCGATTGTGGTTTGTGGGTTAATTTGCCGCATCACAATCTTGAAAGCAAACATGTGTAGTGTAGCTTGTCTGTTGAGTGGAGTACACTACATGCATGCATGATGCATAATAATCTTATATACTAATTAATTAATAAGCACTACTACTTTAAAGTCTAGTAAGTTAATTAATTTGTCTGTACATACATGAATATTAATTCTACTAGCTAGCCTAGGAGAGATTTATATTTATGACTTACATTCACTATTAAGTAATTAATAACCATTGATCAATTGTAAAACATAGATAACGACAACAAGCTAGCTGCTGAAGAAGCAGAAGATGAACATGAATATTTATATATTGACGAGAAGAAAGAATATTGATGCGATTCAATATATCATCACTGGTTTGAATGCTACTATATATTATATCCCCATGCAAACAGAAACAGATAGTAGTTAGCAGAGATATCGATGACATGAACAGGCACAGATCGATATGTATGGAGGGGACTAACCAGTGAAAGAGCTAGGAACGCGTATGCAGAGAGATGAAGAGAGGCCAGCTGAACTGATGATGGCGAGAGAATGGAAGAACTGAGAGGAGGGAATGGAGCGAGCAGTATATATATAGGAAAGAAATGAGAGAGAGAATTAAAAGAAGACGTCTAGCTAAAGTAGAAGAAGAAGAACACGGGTTGATTTGATTGTTTCAGAGGAGAGGAGGAAATCTGGCTCGTTCGCTCGCTAGGCTATCAAACATTATTGCGCGTGGAGAGGAGGAGGTGGTGTGTAGTAGCACCAGATCGAGTAGAGAGAGATAGAGAAAGATTGCTCAAAAAAGGCCGGTTTATTTGGACGGCGTAAATACCCCGACATTTCACGCCACCCCCCCGACCCGTCAGTCAGTCACAACTCACACACGCACACACACGCCCAACCCTCTCTCTTTTCCCTAATCCTCACAAAATGTAAGTAACCATAACCATAATTTTCTTCTTAACCCTACGAAGTGGCAGATATCTGACCTGGCCTCGTTTTCGTAGCCGCCCTTTCCTACGTGGGGTCATTCTTCATCATCCACCTGGAAATTCAATGACGTCATTCATTCAGAACATTCTCTTCCCGGTTACCTGTTAACATCATCCAACTAATCATAACGTCTACGGTCCCACCGTCATATGAGTCTAACCAAAGTCTCCAATCCTTTTCGGTCGCTTGCTTCCCCCATCCTTTTCTTTTCTTTTTCTTTATTCTTCAAAGTTTGGACTCTTCCTGTCCTCCAAAGGTCTACTATCTACTACCTTTGCTAGCTCGCGCGCAGCTTATCTAATTTAGATTCTTTCCAACTAAAAAAAGCCACAAATGGCTGTCCTCTCTCTTCTTACTTATTTAATCATTAATATTGTTTGTGATTGAAGTTAAATCCACATTTATTTTATAAACAGCAATCCGTATCGTTAAATTAAGATCCATCTACTATATGTGACGTTTATCGAGCATACTATATATGTATATAACGTCATCACAAGACGAGAAACATACGATATCTTATAAACAGGTGGATTAGGCGCACGGATGTATACATGTCTTTTTTTCTTTCTTTTTTTTGAGAAGTCTTCATATTGATGGATACCATGACAAAAAAAAATCGATCACAACTGAAATTAGTGTCTTTAAAATTCGAAAATCACAAGCACATATATATTATATACTCCAAAATTAGTTTTCAATATAAGTGGAGTGGCCGGCGGGTCAGGGTCACTATATATATAATATACATTTATATATGAAAGTACACCATGTGGGTACCCCATCCTTTGTATAGCTGATAATCTAGATGATGTCAGTTGTCAGCTGAAAGTTAGAAAAAGTAGAGGGGAAAATAGTTGATATGACAATTGATGTATGTGACATACAGAGACAATAAACTAGCTGATCAATAAAACTCGGTGCAAAAGAATGAGGCTATGTATACTCTCAAACTATCTACTTGCTCGCTTGCTTGCTACAATGTTGGTTGGTCCATTAATCCCATCACTACTGTACGGTTTATATGATATCCTAGCTACCTATACATAATTAAATGGACCCCCAATTGCAACAGAACTGTACTATATCATATATAACTTGACTGCAAATTGTGCAGAGGAATCTATTCTACAAGTTGAATCACAAAAGGAGTATGTCTTTAGCTTCCAGGGACTGGCATATTAGTACATTTATTATACATATACACAAATTAAATAAAACATGGCTACCTAGTAGGCCTTATATGCAATGACATTTTTGTTTGTTATAGTTGGTGATGATGATTACTTCGTTGTGATTAAAAAAAAGCGTATTAAGGTAGACTAATTGAGGACGTGTCTGCAAAAGCATAAACATAAGTATCAACACTACTGGATTGTTTGATGTGTGTGTTTATTGATCGTATTATTAATTATATGTTTAATGACAAGCTAGCTAGCGTACTGTGAAAAGTGAAAACCCTGTCTTTTACAACTTGTACCGTCCAACCAATTAGATCATCTTAAACAAACTGATTTTTTAATAGTGTATTATTATAATAATGATAACATCGATTCTAACTTTTTACTACCATATGTTCACATTGTAAAAGGTTTTACTTGTTTATGTTTCCTTTTTCTTATTATACATATATAAATCATTTAGATTTGTAATTATAGTCATAATTAAACACATTTTTGATGTACTAACTTTCTTAGTAACTATCCGTCTTTTTAAATTAAGCTATTTATAATTAACACACTTGCATTAATTTTCTATCTTAGCTAGCAATTATGTGGGTCCAGAATGTTACATCATACATATCTATGTATAACTATGGAGGTGTGATTAATTAATTCATTGATGTAATTAATCATTGTGATATCTTATGTAATCTACCGACACTTGATCCTTACTTCCTTTTCTTCTTTCGGGTCATTAATCAATGACACGCTATGCTCTCGTGCATATATAATTATGGATATAGTACTATTAAATATAGTATTAACATATTACATACTCTTCTAGATGAATCGAATGTAGATAGAAGGGTTTTGTTCAAATAACTAAATATATGTTGTCTGAAATTCTTCGGGATTTACATCTTATGTACACTTGTCTCCCTTACTATATATGTTACGATATACTAATCGCTTGTAAAATTAAGCGTAATATTTTGATTAAAATTTGGTCTGTTCAACTAGTTCTATAACTTTATTTAGTACTATTCAAGTGAAACTAATTATTTCTACTTTATTTTAGTTTTACTTAATCTGAAAAGAGATCCTACCAGTTGTATATGTTACTTTCATGGTACCACTAGGGGTGTTCGTAACCGGTTAACCAAAAAAACTTATTAATTGGATTGTCGGTTGGTCAAATTTGATAACCGTAACTGGTTCATTTAGAAGCGGTTAACCGAGACCGATTAATTATCAGTTTTGGTGTGGTTAAACCGGTTTAACGGTTAACCGAAATGATGTAGATTTATGTGTTTTTCTTATAATTAGTAAACAATGTACGATTTTTCCGATTTTGGTGTGATATTAAACCGGTTAACCGCCGATTTTGATAAGACTTTATTGGTGTTGGTATAATTCTAACCATTAACTATATAATATAATATTTATTTTTGGTAAATCTAATAATTAACCATATAGTTTTATACTTATACTAAAAAAAATTAAAAAATTAAATGCTTAAATGGTTTTTTCAATTAATCAGATTCGTCAAAATCAATAACCGAAACCAGAAACTGAAACTAAACGGTTCAGTTAACCAAACCGACGAACAATTTCGATTAACCAGGTTTCTAGTTTCAGTTTCACCTGTTCCAGTTACAGTTTGACGGTTCCGGTTTTCCATGAACACCCGTGCATACCACAACTCAATTAAGCCCTCCAACGTCTCGGAAGGGAATTACATTAAATATGTGTGCGCTCCGATTATGAATTAAGAAACGAAATTCTAACCAAGGAAGGAAAAGAAGAGAGAATACAGAAACGTAATTCAGGAGAGGGATCTAGCCAGGGGACCCACCGCATTCACTTTTCCTCCTTGTTTTTAGACATGGCTGGGAGCCACTTAAGATTACCATCCTCCAATCGGGTCCGTCTTTCATCTTTTATGTGCATATTTCTGTTCATGTGAGCTAGATTGACAAATTTATCACTACATAGACATGTCAAACGGGTTATCCGTTCGGGTTTTGGGTCATATTTTTTCGGGTCAATATCCGTTCGAGTCATTTAACTTTCGGGTAATTTCGGGTTCGGATCATTCGGGTTGGTCAAATCGGGTTCAGGTTGTAATAGTGTCAGATAGATTCGGGTTTCGGTTATTTCGGGTTATGGTTAATATTTTTTGACAAAACTTTAAATAAAGGAAAAATTATATCGCCCACCCATAACGTTTGGCGAAATTACATACCCCACCCATGAGGTTTTAAAAATTACTTTGCCCACCCATGTGGTTTCCAATATTTTACATCCAGCAACTTTTCTAATATTTAATCAGCTTAAAAGATGGTTAAATGTTATCCAAAATTGTTGAAACTTTACATGGACGATTCTAAGATGCTATATTTTGATCTAGCGTGAAATCCAAAGTTTTTTAAGTTCATATGTGATCCGTAGGACCCAATAAAACATGTGGCATGTGAACGTATTTTCATTGGGTCCTACAGGTAATATATGACCTTAAAAAACTTTGAATTTCACGCTAGATCAAAATATAACACCTTAGAATTGTCCATGTAAAGTTTCATCAATTTTGGATAACATTTAATCATCTTTTAAGTTGATCAAATATTAGAAAAGTTGCTGGATGTAAAATACCAAAAACCACATGGGTGGGCAAAGTAATTTCTGAAACCTCGTGGGTGGGGTGTGTAATTTCGCCAGACGTCATGGGTGGGGAATGTAATTTTCCCTTAAATAAATATGTACCTAATTTCTATAAGAATATACTACATATAAATTACAGAAAAGTCAATACAATGCCTATTTTGAATTTCATTCGGGTATAATAAGTTTAAATCAACTTTTTTGTCATATTTATTTGGGTCATTCAGGTTTGGGACAATTTATGATCATTATTATTTCATGTTATTCGAGTTTGACTAATTTTTAATTACTATTATTTTGGGTCATTTCGGTTTCGGGTTATAAATTTTTCAGGTCATTTCAGGTTCGGGTCATTTGGGTTTCGGGTTTATTATATTTAAATATTTTCGGGTTTCGGGTTCGGATAAAACGGACGGGTTTTCAGGTTGGTTCAAATTTTGACAGCTCTACATAGAGATAGACCAGGAATATAATGGTGCGCTTTAGCGATTGCAATCAATTTAAGTGTCAGTCTCATAATTTTTCATCTCTTTATTCTACTTTATTTTAATAATTACATCTATCAGCTGGCCATAAACGGATCTAATACAATTTTCAAGATTTGGTTGGACCCATTATTTATTTTATATGTTATTACGGTTACTAGTCTAATATCTAGTTTAATAGCTAGCAAAACAACTGACTACAAATAGATCCAGGGTTCATTATTTTTCTTTGTGTAATATTATACTTAAGGTGTATTCACTTTGCGCAATGGAAATAAAATGTAATCAGGAAAGCGAATAGAGTGGAAAGAAAAGGGATTCCCTTTGATTAAAAAGTCTGTTTGGTTTTAACTTGGAAACATAATAGAATTATGCATCATTCCTTTTTTTGTTGTTTGGTTTTGTATATAAGAGAATAATCATTTTCTTCAAAAACAAGTTATACTTGTTTTATTCAGTATTAACATAATGTAATAATTTGTGTTTCCAAATCTCAAAATGATCATCAACGTTTGATAAACATATTAATATAGTTGAACAAAAATATAAATTAGAAATAATCTTAATGATATGTTCAGTAAAAATATAAACACTTTGATCAAAATAAAAAATTATTAATTAATTATATCAAAGTTATGTTATGATTCATAAATATTTGCAATATATTATAAATATTTATCAAATACATACATTACATAATGTTTAATATTTTAAGAATAAGTTTATATGTTAATATCTTATTTTATATTTTTCCATATCTTTTGGTATTAGCTAAAATATTTTAGTTCACATTTAATTAAATAATATTTACTTTACTTATTAATATTTTCTATAATATAAAGGTTATTAAAATAAAATATTAAATTTAAAGTGAACTTTTATGATAATAAAATAATTAATAACGACTATACTTAGTTTTCAATAATTATAATAGTCATTTATTTCATATTAGTTAGTTTTTAAAAAGTTTTATGGTATAATTTTTAAATCTAAATTACCGGAGCTAGTAGCCACGAATTCAGCCTTAATGGCGATTATGATCTAGAATCACCTTACCCTTGTCATAGTCTTCCGAACCGCCATAGACCATAATCCTGGATCGAACATATACTCAAACTGTCTCCCCTTACCCTTCCCGCTTGCCTCTGATGAACAAAGATCCCAGAACTTCATTCTAGATGCTTCAAGTAAAAGGTCATTAAACGTACGTTTGTGCACGCCACTGTAGGATTCTGGTAACTCATTGTCTGAACCTAGAGCCGCAGGCTGAACATTGCGACTTTGGGGACCGTTACTCCGCCTATCAGCCCAGATTAAGACATGCACATGGAGGGGTCGACCGATCAACTCATGCACCGTCCTAGGCGGATAAATCCAAGCGTCCGATGGCGAGTGATATTTCCTTGAACGCATCCTTGCCACATAGATATTAGTGCTGAGGCACCTTCAGGCCCAAAGTTAGTGCATGCATCGGTTGCGTGAAGGAAGAGTCCACCCTTATAACATATGAGCGGCATATTGTCATACGTGATAGTGAAAATAAAATACCATCTATCAACAAGCACGGGAAATGCCCGAAGAACAGGAAGTTGAACATTTAGAAGAACCTTAATAAATCTGAGATACCTACAACAATAAGAGGTTTCATTCTCCATCATCTTAGAAAAACGACCAAGTTTTTGTGTTGCCCTCTGTGCAAATTGCATATTGTGATGAGATCGAGGAACGTCGTATTCTCTAACCTAAAAAGGAATCCAAGTGAACTCGTGATGCACGATAGTTCTGGCAAGGTTGAAGGCTTGAATAGCAAAGAGTTTGTTATCGACCATCTACCGGCCTTTCACAAGTAGTGTTTGCATGGCAGAGACCATCTCCAACTCAAAGACTAACAAGTTATGCCCAACCTAGTAGGGGTGGCAATTCGGGTTGATGGGTCGAGTTGAAGCTCAATTGACCCATACCCGACCCAAAAATAATCGGGTTACAAACTTTCAACCCATACCTAACCCATATAAAATCATTGAACCCAAACCGACCCGTTTAACCCATTTAGAATACAAATACTCTTGTTTTTTTATAATTAGTATTTATATTAAGAGATAACATGGGCATCAAAATGGGCCTCATTAAAACCACCTTAGGCAAAACCAGTGAGAAAAAGCACTAAGGTGGAAAAAGAGTACCCGCCCAACATTCAGTTACAACCTATAATCCAAACTACAACACACTCCTTGAAGTTTCATGACTAAATATGCATACTACCTTACAGACTCGCCATTTTCCTATCCAGACCCTTACTCCTCTTACATCTTCACAGCATTCTCAAGTCTTCCTTTAGATCTCCTGAGTTAATAAAATGCTCACAGGTCATTGGCAACTCCTTCCACCATGACTTGGTGTTTTTCTGCATAATGATTAGTCGTCCATAAAAATGTGCACATGACGGTCATTTATTTCGAATAATTGTGTGTCGTTGTTCCAAATGTCAACATTTTATTAAATGAGTCAATAATCTTAACTCACAGTTGTTATTTGTGCGGATGAAATAGTGTGAACAGTGGAGTTTGTGTGACTAACGATTGACATATTATTTAGGTTTTCAAACAAAAGTGAATGGTGAATATAGATGGCCTACAGAATGTATTTTGATTGATAAAATAATTATTTGTGTGGGCCTAAAGAAGTGATAGTATTTTTGTTTGCTATTATTCTAATGGTTATAGAATTAATACATATCCAAGTAAAATATATACATATTTATTTATTTATTTATTTTTAATTAAATTTAGTAAACGGGTCGGGTTGAATTCGGGTAAGGACCCTTAACCCATAGCCAACCCATATATTTAATAGGCAACCCACACCCGACCCAAAAATTAAATGGGTCAATAATCTTAACCCATACTCGCTATTTACGGGTTGGGTTTGGATCGGGTTATCAGTTTGGGTAAACATTGCCACCCCTACAACCTAGTGAAGCAAAAGCCTCCAAAGTCGCTCCAATATTTCCTAAAATGAGAGCCAAGGTGGTAGCGTATATGGGAATGACGGAAAAGAGTTGGCCAATAAGGCCGCATCGGGTTAAAAGATTGCACTATTGAAAAATGTTCTAAACCACGACCTTTAAAAAATGGTTATGCACAAACCGTTGTATATACTGAGTATAAACAACAGTGTTGACAAACTGTTGTATATACTGAATATAAACAACGGTGTTGAAAAAATCATTGTTTATATTCTCCCGCCACTGAGAATAAACAATGTTTTTGAAAAAACTGTTGTTTTTTATTTCAAGTCACTAAGCATAAACACCGGTTTTGAAAAAACCGTTGTTATGAGCATAAACAACGGTTTTGAAAAAGTCGTTGTTATGAGCATAAACAACGGTTTTGAAAAAACCATTGCTCTGAGTATAAGCAACGGCTTCATATAGAACCGTTGTTTATATTTTTGCGCCACTGAGTATAAACAACGATTTTAGCATAACTTTTGTTTATATTTTGTGCCACTAAGCATAAACAACGGTCTTGAACAAACTGTTGTTTATTGTCCCAGTGGAAATTCTAATTTTTAGCTCATTTTGAACGTGACTCTCTCTTCATTCTCTTCTTATATCTTCTCACAGTAATTTTTGCAACCCTGACTAGCAAACAAGGAACATATGCTCTACGCCTCTTCCATTCTCTTCACTCATGGTAATTTTGCAACCTGCTCTCAGCTTCTTTCATTCTCTTCTCACGGTAATTTTGCAACCGTAACTGGCGAACAAGGAACATGTTCTGCGCCACTTCCATTCTCTTCACGCACCGTAATTTTGCAACCATAACTGGTGAATAAGGAACATGTTATGTGTCTCTTCAATTCTCTTTTCACGGTAATTTTGCAACCATAACTGGCGAACAAGGAACATGCTCTACGCCTCTTCCATTCTCTTCACTCACGGTAATTTCGCAACCCTAACTGGCGAACAAGGAACATGCTCTACGCCTTTTCCATTCTCTTCTCACGGTAATTTTTCAACCCTAACTAGCTAACAAGGAACATGCTCTGCACCTCTTCCATTCTCTTCTCACAATAATTTTGCAACCCTAACTAGCAAACAAGGAACATGCTCTTCGCCTCTTCCATTCTCTTCTCACGGTAATTTTGCAACCCTAACTCCCAAACAAGGAACATACATGCTCTGGCCTCTTCATTCTCTTCTTGTATCTGTGCACTTTTGAGATAAATCACTGAATTGCTATTGCATCTATCGCACACCAGATCAAAGACGAGGCTTTTTTTAGACTATAAAGAATGTTCACGCCTAAACAAATGACTATAAAAAATGGTTTAGCATAAACACTTTTTTATTGTCGGACAAAAACCGTTATTTATAAGTTTTAACTTTTTGTGACGGTAGCATAAACAACGGTTCGAAACTGTTGTTTTTGTTTGCTATAAAAAGGTCATTTTTTAGTCTTTGTTTTCTAGTAGTGTGAACTCCATTGATCGCGAAATTTTCCATTGATAAGATGCAGGGAAGTTGGAAAAACAAAAACTTGCTTGTAAGGCAAAAGACTGAGTTAGAGAATTGGGATGACGAAGAAAGGGAAGATGAACGAGTATGTGCAAGTGGAATGACGCAAGCATGATAGATATAGCAACTAGAAAATCGGGGAAGCGTGGAGGGGGGTGGAAGCAAGGTGGTGTCCTACAACATGCATTTTGTAGAGGCTGAGAGGAAAAGCTGGAATGCAACAGAGGAAATATCCATTGTCTGAGCCAGTGTCGGTGTGGAATATTATTTACAATCCCACAAGGCAAACACTAGTACAAAAAGCAACGGTTTCGGCAGTTGTAAAACCCCTAATTTGGCGGTTCTAGAATTGCCGAAATGAGAGGCGCCAAAATAGAGGTATAACCCTACTTCGGCGGTTGTTAGCCAGGAACTGCTGAAATAGGTGCCTGTCAAAACAAAAAAAGACACCTATTTCGACGGTTCCTAG
Source organism: Limonium bicolor (assembly GCA_023374045.1). Taxonomy (NCBI): domain Eukaryota; kingdom Viridiplantae; phylum Streptophyta; class Magnoliopsida; order Caryophyllales; family Plumbaginaceae; genus Limonium; species Limonium bicolor. The sequence goes on along the minus strand of CM041777.1, from coordinate 227,345,099 downwards.
CTAACAACTGCCGAAATTGGTTTTTTTGAAAAAAATTTAAAAATTGAAGCCTTTGTCTTCAATCTGTAGTGTTGTCGCACCTTGCAAAGCAAACTATAAGCATTGTAAGCAGTGTTATTTCTAGAATCCAAGAGTCAAGCAGAAGTATAAGCTTTGTAGTAGACTTTTAGTGTAGTAACCAAATAATCATGAGACGGAAAATAAAAGTGTGGGTAGATTACCGGTTCTGGAATGAACTGTCTTCAACCCGTCTTCAATTTAGTAAGTGAGATGCAACAGTTTTAGTGCTCTACTGTAGAGGTAACACACAAAAAGAGAATGAAGAGAGGCGGAGGCGCATGTATCACCAGTTAGGGTTATGAAACTATCGTGAGGGAAGAGGATGAAGACAGGCATGCAGAGCATGTTTGTTCACTAGTTAGGGTTGCCAAATTACCGTGAGAGAAGAGGATGAACAGAGGCATGCATAGCAGGTTTATTCGCCAGTTAGTTATGAAATTACCATGAGAGAAAGAGGATGAAGAGAGGCGTAAAGCATGTTTGTTTGCCAGTTAGGGTTGCGAAATTACTGTAAGAGAAAAGGAAGAGAGGCACAAATGTATGTTTACCGGATTGAGAAAACTTACAGTGAGAGAAGAGGGGGTGAACAGCGTGTAGAGCATGTATGTTTAGACGATGAAGAGAGGCGCGCATCATATGTTCTCCAGTTAGGGTAGCAATATTAACAAAAGAAATAATTAAGTCTATTTTAGCTCAAGTAACAACCGCCGAAATAGACTGAAACTTTCCCGCAGTCTATTTTGACGGTTATTACTAGGAATCGCTGAAATAGATTTTTTTTTTAGAAAATCTCAAGGCTATATTTCATTGGTTATTTTAACAGCCGCCGAAATAGGGGCACCGAAACAGAGTTTTTCTGTACTAGCGAATATGAATGATTACTTTCGATTTCCAATGGTGTGAGTTGGTGGAAGTCGAGGCAGTGGAGTCCCTATAGCCCTCCCACCACAAGGAGATAAAGAAGCACTGAAGCAAAAGAGAGGAAATAGAGCACGAGCAACGTCGCTATGACAAAGAACTAGTTGAATAAAAGTTGACCAACATAAGAGAGGTTCTTTTCACCCCATAAAACCACCTTCCAAGTTCAAACAAATGCCCCAGATACTATATCTCCAAATCTCTCTACATAATGGCTAAAATGTAAAATTATATTTTTACTTTCGGCCCACATTAATTGTATAAATCAAAGTGATGTGGTAGCTCTAGAAATTTAACATAGTGGGAAAAAAATAATTGTATCATTATGTGAAAGGAATCAATATATTAGTGACACTATGCTTATAAATAAATAACTTAACTATATGTTATATAAACAAAAAATATAGCAACTTTATTATAACATAAAGGGAAAATTACATCGCCCACCCATGACGTTTGGCGAAATTACACAGCCCACCCACGAGGTTTTAAAAATTACTTTCCCCACCCATGTGGTTTCCACAATTTTACATCCAGCAACTTTTCTAATATTTGATCAACTTAAAAGATGGTTAAATGATATCCAAATTTGATGAAACTTTACATGGACGAGATTAAAGTGTTATATTTTGGTAAAATGTGAAATCCAACGTTTTTTAAGCTCATATATGATCCGTGGGACCCGATGAATGTGTCTCATGTTTCATTGGGTCCCACAGGTCATATATGACCTTAAAAAACTTTGGATTTGGCATTGAACAAAAATATAACACCTTAGCATCGTCCATGTAAAGTTTCATCAAATTTGGATATCATTTAACCATCTTTTAAGTTGATCAAATATTAGAAAAGTTGCTGGATGTAAAATTGTGGAAACCACATGGGTGGGCAAAGTAATTTTTGAAACCTCGTGGGTGGGCTGTGTAATTTCGCCAAACGTCATGGGTGGACGATGTAATTTTCCCTAACATAAATTATCAGTAGCTATAAGTGTGCAAAAGTAAATTAATAACATGCATCAGATTCTAAAAAGATAAATAATAACTATTTATAAATGCAATTGTAAATAAGACGTTGATGTAATTTATTGTGTTGTATGAACGTATTAAATATGATAATCATTTGAAAATTATCGTGTATAGATTTGGCAATTTTGACCCAACCCACAACCCAATTCATAATTTTATGGGTTAGGGTCTTGATTATTGACCCAATTATTTTTTGGGTTAGGTAAGGGTAATAAGCTAATTTTTTGGGTTGGGTTAGGATAGAGATCCAAACCCATGACCTGACCCGAAACCCATAAATATATTTGTTAATGAAAAAATTAATGTGCATATATATATTATTTTCAGACCGAAATGTGTCTTAGCTTGAAGTAGAAAATATTTTACCAAACAACTCAAGTCCAGTTGGACTATCCAACTTTTAAAAATATTACACACTTCATTATGTTAATCAAACAAATGGCTCAACCAGCTCTGCATATCTAACAATTATTTTAAGAGTTTTGACTTCACATCTTATTTTCACCGGAACAAAGCTTCTCGTGCGTGATAGAAAGAGGAATTCGAGCAGAGAAGAAATAAAAAAAGAAGGGAGAACAAAAGGAGAAGGTCAACGGAATAGTCCGTCGCTAATCCGTCGCCTATATTAATAAAAACGATGTCGTGTCAGTAATTTGGTGCTGATCAGAGAAGAAAAAAATGATGTCGTTTTTACAAAAACTTTGTGACGGACTAATGTCTGTGGATAAACATTTATTTGTTTTACTTTTTTCAAGCGGCTTGGCAACGGGTAGACGTTTGTTGCTAAATTGGCGACTGATCTTCTGTCGGTGTTTCATCGCTAATATTGGCATCAAAATCAGAAAATTACGCGCCATCTTCCCAGCCCTTACTCCGTTCTATCCGTTGCTATTTAGTGACGAATTTCTATCCAACGCTGTTTTCTGGTAGTGTTTCCTCTATCTTATCTTCCTTTCCGTCTCCTTGTCTTCCACCGTTTTGGGATTTTATGTCTCTGGAGCTTTCGTCTGATTATGGTTTCTTTCCCTAAATGACTCTTTCTCTTCCAAATTCTGATCTTTCCAAGCAAAATTCTTATAGAAACATATTTCGTATTAAATATGGTCATGAGTTTGGATCTCTTTCCTTCTACTTTAAGGCAAAGATCACCTTGATGGGATTGGAGATGATGAGTTTCAATATAGCCCTCGAACAACCATAACTTTAAAGATCTTTTTACCCGGATGTTTTATGCCCTCTCTGAACCCCCGTGGGAGAGAAAAACGGAAAAATATTCAGTAAAATAGTAATCTTCCAATCATTATGTCTTCATCGGAGGTTTCCTGAAGCTCTCATCAAGCGATGTGAGTTTCTCTCCCTTTCTAAAGAGGAGGCGACACAAGTTTCCTTAGATGACCTCTCCCTGGAAGCATAAAAGATAAACTTTGAGTTATGCTTCTTGGGTAATCATTTTTTGTTAAGATTTGTTAACCGTGAGGTTATCCTGTTTACTCTGGGGAGGGTATGGAACATTGCACGCAGTTTGATAGTCAAGAAGGTTGGAAGAAGATTGTTTCCCTTTCAATTCCAAAGACCAAAGGATTTGAAGATGGTAGAAAGCAAGGGACCTTGCTTTTAATAATTGTTTGATGGCCACATAGCAGGTTCAAAGAGAGATAGATCCACGTAATCATGAATTCAGGTGGGTGCATTTTTGGATTCGTGTCCATGGTGTTCCTTTCATGTTCTACAGAACGGATATCACCCGAAGGTTTGGAAATAATATAAGGCCAGTTCATGGAATGTGGTGAAGAGAATATCCATAAATCTAGCGATTTTCTCATGCTTTGGGGTTTGGTTGATATTTTGGAAACCCCTTAGATGATATTTTGGCTAACATATGAAAAATTCCCTGATTTCTACTTAAGTTGTGGGTGATTCACTCATGGCACAAAAGAATGTAGTGACAAGAGAACTAGAGAAGAGAAAGGATTTTTCATTTTGGACCCTCGTTGAGGACAAGGCGCGCTAGTCCTGAATGGGTTCTTTAGGGGGATGGAGATGAGGACGGTAGGGTTAATGCAAGGGTGCAGGGGAATGATAAGCAAAGGTCAGAGGTTGCCCTATTCTTTCCCTGGATTCCATCATCAGACTCTGAATCTCTAAATACGGTTAATGATCATCACTAGTTGGAAGCCCTGAAGAAGTTTAGTGTTAGTTGTGAAGATGAAGATGAGAGGCGGGTCATTTCATCACCCTTGAAGGCGTCCTTGGGATAGATTTAAGGTCTTCAATCAAAATGACTTTTTGTGGGCTGGGCTACCAGGATTGGGATTATGCCGTGGCAGTTCATGTTCTGGAGTCTCTATAGGATCATCTTCACCTTTTGGTGTATCTCTCAAATCTCTGTTTTGTTGACTAGAGGGTGCTCATATGTTGGTTTAGTCGATCTTTTTTGGATTTTGCCTCTTCTATGGATAGTTGGGTTGGTTCATTGCTGTTATTAAATAGGAAGATGGGAACCTTCAGGGGATGGAGAATCATAATTAATTACTAAATTGTGAGAAAGTTTATATGCTCAAATATTCTTAATGTAGTTGTTTTATTCAGCAACAAAGATTGCACTTGTAAACAAGAAATATAATATGATTTTGCTAGGAAATGTCTTTGTCGAATTTCTCCTTTGGACGATGGTGTATGTCCATTTGTTGGTTTCAAGTTTGACTTCTCATTTGACTTCGTCTCAAAACCAATGTCTAATATATGGTTGACACTTTCTTGATCATATTATTCTTTCTTCCAGAAATTTGTTTAATCTCTTGTATTCAAAGTAATGTGTTGCTTTTTATTCTTATTTTTCTTTCGGGCGAGAAAAGCATTATGCTAAAAATATCGCCTTATGTAATTGGTTATCCAGTAATTATCAAAAAAAATGTGGTGGCTAGCTTTACTTACAATAGTTTTCCTTAGTGAGTTCTTATGTGGTGTCTAATATTTGTGGTCGAGTCTAAAAAAAACAACTCTTTCTTACAAAGTATTCATCATCTCATAAAATTCTTCTACATCTAGATTGGACTAACTGGTTTGAGAATGGCATGGAACCTCATCATCATCATTTATGTGTTACATGTTTTCTATCTTCTCTTCTGTGTCTAATGTGGTAGTTTTATTACTACTAACAAAAGGGGTTTATTCACATTCAAATCATCTAGAGACATGAATTGCTAAGCCAACTTGAATACACACATTTCATGCCCACTAAGATGAATGATGGTAGTCTTATACTTATATATCATGGATGACAAATTTGAGGTGATGAGTCATTGTATGGATTAGATGCTATGGCTCAGAGTGTTACACTTAGAGTAAGTAACTTATTCCCATATTTTTTTATTGCTAGAATATATAGTTCTCATGTGGATCTTAAAATTTATTTTTTTTGAAACTCTGCTACATAAGCAAGCTTCTAGAGTTGGCAAGTCTTTGGCCTTGTGATTATATAGGGTGTTTTTTGGTGATTTATTTGTGATTGTTACTAAGAAGAAAAACGATTGAGATAGATTACTCGGTTGCTTCTGTTTGGGGTGGGTGTTGTGCCAGGATTGTGCTTCAGGCTCCGGCGGTGTGGTTGTTCAGGGGTGGGTCAAGTTGTTTGTTTCTATTTGGTCCCTACTTCTGTATGCATTGGTTTTCTGTGTGTCTGATCGAGCTACTAAGGGTGGGATCGGCGGTTTGTTTGCCTCCTTGGGAGAAGCGGGTGTGTGTTGATCGCAGGGTAGAGGTGGCGGTGGCTAGCAGGTTTTTTGATGAGTTACTTAACGCTGAATTGTAGAGGGTTGGGGAAATCCAAGGCTGTGTACTGGATTAAGGGCTTGATTTTAAAGCTCAATCCGGACATTATCTTCCTTAGTGAAACTCATAAATCTTTGGCAGATATGGAACTATTTGTTGCCCTTTTCCTATGTACTTTGGGACAGCAGTTGCCAGCAGGGGTAGGAGCGGAGGCCTTTGTCTGATGTGGAAGTCTTCTATAGGATTTTCTTTGATTTCCCAATCTCGGCATCATATTTCTACGGTTATTTCTTTCCCAGGTGATTTACAATTTGCTTTCACGGGGTTCTACGGTTGGTCTAATTGGGCCCTTAAACATTTGTCTTGGAAACTTCTCCGGATTCTTAGTAAACAAGTCACCTTGCCTTGGGTGATAGCCGAGACTTTAATCAGATTATGCACGCCTCTGAGAAGATAGGGGGGAGGATTAGACAAGATGTGCATATGGCCCTGTTCCGGGATGTTATTGCTGAATGCGATCTCCATGATATTGGGTTCTTTGGTGAAAGCTCTACCTATACCAATTGTCAGGAAGGGATCACTACTCCCATAGTAGATTGGATAGGGTGTTCTGCTCTTCAATGGGAATGCAGGTCTTCCCCAATATTTCGGTGGAGCATTTACCATGTGAAGCCTCTGATCATTGCCCCCTGTTCATTCGTCTCTTTGGTAATCACAAAATTCTGGCAAAAGTCTTCAGGTTTGAGAACGGGTGGTGTCTGGACTCTAAATGTGCAGAGATATTAGCTGATGTTTGGAGAAATAGCTATCATAATATTACTATCCCACTGGAGTTGTGTGCCAGGAAGCTCAGTGAGTGGAAAGGTTGGTCAATTACTAAGATCAAATGGAAAATTATCAATAAGAGGAAAGAACTGGGCAAGATTTCCATTAGTGATGGTTCCTTGGGAGCTATTAACAACAGGAAGAGACTTCTCCTGGAGATAGAATTGTTCTCTTTCCGTGAAGAAATCTGGTGGAAGCAAAGATCTAGAGATAAATGGATTAAAGAAGGCGACAAGAATACGGGTTATTTCCACGCAAGGGCTACCTCAGCGAAAAGATCCAAAGAGATTTTTGGATTAAAGGATTCAGGGAATACTATGCAATATTCATGGCATAGGATTGAATCCATTGCTAGGGAGCATTTCCAAAATCTGTTCACTTCGGTCCACCCCCAGGCTGATAGTGATTTTATTGAGGCAGTGGAGGGCCGGCTCAATCCTAGATTCGCTAGTGAACTTGGGAGGCCATATTCTAGAGGTGAGATATCTAAGGCAGTGAAACAACTGGGAGCTAACAAAGCTCTGAGGCCAGACGGATTCAATGGTAAATTCTTTATCACCTTTTGGCACATTATAGGTGATCAGATTATTGATGCAGTGTTTCCCATTCTCGAAGGATCACCTCTCCCGGCCTCTCTGAATGACTATTTCATTACCCTTATACCTAAGGTGGGGGGGCCACTGACATCGACATATTCAGACCTATTGCTCTTTGTAATTTCGTCTACAAGATAGCTTCTAAGACTTTGGCTAACAGGATCCAGCATATTCTCCCCCACCTTATTTCCCACAATCAGTCTGGATTTGTGAAGGGCAGGCTTATCATTGATAATATCATGCTAGCTGGGGAACTGCAACACTTTCTAGAGAAGAATCAAGCTATTAAGAAGGGTTTCTTCGCTCTTAAACTGGATCTCAGCAAGGCCTATGACAGATTGGAGTGGTCTTTTCTGCAAGATATTCTGTCCTCGATGGGCTTCCTGCCGAATTGGTTAACTCCAGCCATGAATTGTGTGAGATCTGTCAGATGCTCGATCCTCATCAATGGCAAGCCTGGTGAGTCTTTTAGGCAGTCCCGAGGAATTCAACAGGGGGATCCTCTCTCCCCTTTCTTATTCATTCTGGAGCAGGAAGCTCTCTCTGGCGTCCTCAATAAGTCCGACATTACTGGAGTTTACCAAGGTATTAAGCTTTCACCGGATTGCCCTTCTATTTCGCATTTGGCTTTTGCTGATGACCTTCTCCTCTTTGGTAAAGCCAATCCCTCTAACATCTCTCACCTCAAGCATATCCTTACTAAATTCCTTCTAGCCTCTGGCCACAAAATAAACCATCTCAAATCGGAATTAGTGTTCAGTAAAAAATCATCCCCCGCCATCAAAGGAAATATCTCTTCCTTGCTGAATGTTCAAGAGGTTCCTTGCTTCTCCAAATACCTGGGCCTTCCCCTAAAGATAGGAAGGAGGAAACATGATCTTTTTACCTATCTGGTGGAGTCCATTCGTAAAAGGGTTTCGAGTTGGACGAAACCTATGGCCCAAGCAGCTAGATCCATCATGGTTTCTAGTGTTCTCCAGTCTATCCCCAACTATACCATGTCCCTCTTTTCGCTCCCCAAGGGCGTCATTATGAAGCTCAACTCAGCTTTTGCTTCCTTTTGGTGGAGTGGAAAAACTGACAAAAAGGCTCTCCATTGGATCAGTTGGTCAAAAATGTGTGATTCTGTGGACCAGGGCGGACTTGGTTTCAGAGAAGTTGAGAACTTCAACAAAGCTCTCCTGGTTAAACAACTCTGGAGATTACTTATGGTCCCGGGGTCTCTAGTTGCTCAAGTTATGAAAAAACTCTACTATCCTCATGTCTCCATTAGAGATTGCCTTCCTGTCAATAAAGGAAGCCCAATATGGAAATTTATCTCCGCTGTGCTGGATTTGCTCAGAAATGGTTCGCGTGTTCAAGTCTCTTCTGGGGATGATTCGTCCATGCCTTCAACTCAAGATATGGATAGTAGGTGTAAATGGAGTTGGATTCTCTCCAAAGATAAAAAGTTTTCTGTCAAATCGGCCTATAACTCTCTGGTGGAGAATGCTAGGGATGCTAGTTCGTCTAGCCTTCCACATTTCATAGGGAGAGTTAGGAAGAAGATTGACACCTCTCTCTGCTGTCCGAGAGTGAAGCTTAATCTTTGGAAGTTTTTGGATAACATAATCCCGTGTCAGGTCAATCTGGCTAGGTTAATTGGAGGTACCTCCAAATGTTTTTTTTGTGGGGATAAGGATGATCTGGCTCACTGCTTCTTTCATTGTTGTTCAGTGAGCGAGATATGGAAGGACTTAATCGATGTTAATATTGTTCCGAAGAATGTGGAGGGTATGATTGACTAGTTTCTTCGAAAGACCAATATCTGAAGTGCGAAGAAGTTCTCCCTCATTGCTAACAAATTGTGGGTCATCTATGCCTCGAGAAATAAAGTCAAGCACAACCCGGAGCTAGCATGGTGGAAAGAAGTCGAGGTAAACACCTCTTTCACTGAAGCTTATATTCAGATCATGGATATCTCTTCCCCTCTATTTCCACAAAGAGTGTGGATGCCTCCGCCCAGAGGTTTCCTTAATATTTGTACAGGGATGCGACCTAGTCGGAATGGTGATCGGGTCATAGCGGGAATTATTCGTAATGATCGTGGTATACCTATTGTAGTGTTCAATCGGAGAATTTCCAGCACTTTAAAAGTGCAGGTTGCTGATATCAAAGCAAAACGAATTGCTATGGAGCTTGCTATCTCGGTGGGTAGCCACAACATTTGCTTTGACACAGTAGAAAAGCATTTTGAGGATGTCCTCAACTTAAGTGATAGTAGAAGGGAGAATTCGAGTTGGGAGGAAACTTCCAAAGTTAGGGAACTTATGCCCAAGTTTGATAGTATTGTAAGGGGTGACTCTACTTTGTATGAGAATCATCCTGATGGGATCGGGGTGCTGACCGAGTAGGTCTGAGGTGTTAGTCTCAGACCAACCCTACTTGGAGACAAGTATTTGCCAAGGAGATAATGCGGAAGCGTTTGTATATAATTTAACAAGATAGGATTCTGCTTGTATTGAAATTCAATGTGAATTACAACCTAGCTTCCTATCTTGGGATTCGACAGAGGTACTCTATCTCATCCAACACTCGCTCTACTCTCGGCATAGATCAATGCGTAACAAGGAGTAAAGGGGAGTGTTCTATACGCTCTCTAGGTAATAAATACCTAAGCTAAATGACAAAGTCTCACTAAGATCTCTCGAAAATGATCTCTCTCTCAATATGACTCTCTTTCTCTCTCGAAATGTGGAAGTGAAAGCTCCAACGATTACAAATGATTCTAGGTGCTTAAATACTGATAATACCCGAAGTTTCTGCTCCCATTACGTGTAAAATGACGTTTCCACGACCTCCCACGATCTCCCACTACGCATTGGGCGGGAAATATCTCAGCAGCTCTGTAGTGGGATTCATTCTGGCGCTCTTTCAGCTTGACCACCTTCATTTTCGGGCCTGATCATATTTGAACGTGTGTGACAGTTATTTTCCTTGTTTTTCTCCACGTTCTAACAGTAGAGGGTCGTCTTTCAGCTTCTAGAACTTTCCATGAGAGTCTTGTGTCGCAGAATGACTCCTTCCACGGTCAGACTCGTTCATCGCCCAGACTTGCTCTGATGCTATTATCAGTGATACTTCTTCTGTCACCAGACTTACTCTGTTGCCATAATCAGCAAAACCTTGGGTTCCAACAAATTCCCCCTTTTTGCTGATGATGGCAAAGGGAACCGACTCAGTCAAGATGAGATAAAGTTGACCCTTAAGTTGAGCATCATTTATAAGATGATATGAATGCAAACTGCTTGACAGATCGAGTTGGTTGACAACCAAACTACGTCTGTCGAGACTCTTTGTCTGTGGGCAGGCTCTGGATGACTTGTTCTGCAGTGGGAGTTACTGTTCGCTAAACTCATACTGTCTTTGACTTGGTCTCTTTTCGTTGCTTCAATTCTCAGACCGACTCTTGCTGGCGGCTAGGCTTTGGCAATCGTCAGCAAAACTCTAATATTTTCACACATTTTCCCCTTTTTGCTGATGATGCCAAAAATCACTCGGGTGAATCCCGTAGCAAGAGTTATCCTGCAAAAAAGACACACAAGCAAACAAGCTTGGAAGAACCAGTGTCATTGACTGATTCCCCCTTAGTCCAATATTCCCCCTAAATTTGAGCACGTCATTTAAGACAAGACTAGTAAGAGAAGAGCATAATAGAATTAAACTAAGTTTAAATAGAAACAGTCTGCTTAACCATCAAGCAGGGCAAAATCCATAAGTGCAATTCAAGTCTTTCTACCACCAAAAACATTAATTCGTCTTAGTGAGAGTGGGATTCACCGCTTTCCCCCTTTTTGACATCATCAGGCAAAACAGGGTGAGTATGCCTGACATCCGGAAGCAATCACATGGCTAAATAGCCAACCGACAAAGTCTGCCAAAGTTTGATAAAGAAAACACCGCCAAGATAAATAAAGTTTGTGATAGGTTAAAAGTATGGTTAGGGGTGTAGGCTAGGAAATGGGGTGAGAGACTTGGTCTACATCTTGGTATTGACCCATTCACTTTGAATCTAAAGAGAGTGCTAGATGTTGCTAACCATTGTAGTGAAACGTATTAGCCAAAGAATTCATACCCATATATGCAAGCTAGCATTGCTGTGAAGCGCAAACCAGAGTCACACAAGTTCCACTCTTGGAAGTGGTGGCTGGAGCAAGAGTACGTCTTCTATAAGTTGAAGAGACGATCGTAATTTGCTTTGTTTTAGCCTTCTCAAGGTTTTCTGTCTTTCTTTCCTTTTCTTTTCCTTTTTTTTTTGCAATTCACTTCAACTACGTGGGTATTTTTGCCAGACCGATTTTGTTTGCAGATTGACTCTAGCAGTATTTCTTGGTCAAATGAAGAGAAGGGATTGTGATGGATTTAGGTAGTAAGAGGTAGTAGGTTTTTCTTTAGTGGTAGTGGCAGTGGGTTTGGTAGGAGTGGCAAGGGCTTCGGTTGAGATAGTAGTGGAGCTTGGGCAAGGTAGGTTGGGTAATCGACTAGGGCTGTAGGGTGAGTTGGGCATTAGTAATGATGGACCCAAATTAGATAGGATTTTTGTATGGTGAGACGGCCATGGGAGACTTAGTGATGGTTTCAGGAGTTGGGACAACAATAGTGCCTTGTTTGGAAGGTTTTTGGCTTTGAGTGGGAGAGCGAGTAGGAGTGGTTTGAGGGTTAGGAGAATATAAGCTTTGGGGTTGTGGGATGGTTGATGTGGGTGCTTTGGTCGAATTGGTAAAGAAAAACTTGGCAGGTTTTCAAAAAACATTTGTAGACAAAGTTTAGTTGAACTACATAACCAAGGAGAGTATGGTGCCAGAGAGACTATACCTGAGTACCCAGACTCTGTCTTCAAGAGGGAGAGGAGATACAACTACCCTCAGTTAGAACGAGTCATGTCATGGTGTGTACGAAAAATCTCAAATGCAACCATGTGTGATGCCTTGGTGATGATATCAGCAAGCTAGGGTCTGTGGAAACCTAGTTTAATTAGATTAAGTTCATCTCCACATAATCTTGTAAGAAATGAGAACTCAAATATGTAAATTTAGCGCGAGCATGAAATTTAGAGAATTTGAAGACCTTAGCTGGTATTATCATACATAATGGTAACATTTTGATCAAAAATACCGTAGTCTTCAAAGTACTTGAAGCTGAAGCGAGTCAGCTTGCTTTCTGCACAAGATTCGTAGAGATAGTCGGCTTGCTTCGGTACATGTTTCACAGACCGAGTCTGCTTGCTTTCTGCACGTGATTCTCATATATATATATATCGGATATTCATATCAACACGTGCCATATTGCCTTAAGAACACCATTGTTAGAGTCATAAACCATATTGTCCGTAGATAATAACATAAGATTGGAGAAATAAGAAATTTGAGAGACACTAGAGAGACTATGTCCTAAAATACCAATTAAGTAAACATTGTGAACTTTAAATTAAGAGGGGTTACCAATGGAGCCAATTCTTATGATTTTTTGTGCATGTTGGCTCTAAAAGTAACATTTCCCCTTGATGGTCAGAGTGAGTCGTAAACTTATCATGGTTTCCTGTCATATATCTTGAACAACCACTATCCAGAAACCAAGAGTCATTGTTCCGAGCCACTCTGTCTGCAAAAAGCTACTTGTTAGTTTTGGGAACCCCGATGTACTTGGGTCCCCTCTTAGATGATAATGAAGAACTATTATAGTAAAGATCACGAGCTTTGATAATTGCAGACACACGAGATATATTAAATGATAAATCACGAAGTTTATTACAAGAATAGTCCGTATGACCATCATAACCAAAATTTCCGCAAATTTTCATTGCAGAGGGAGTCTCACTTACCTGATCATGAGCGGTTTTCTTACCATTGTGAGCCATCAAGCACGTCATACTGGTGGTGCATGACTCGGGCTCCTCTAAGTCGATAAGATCTTCCATCTTGAGAGATTTGTCAGCCAACACAGGCTCTGATACCACTTGATGGGATCGGGGTGCTGACCGAGTAGGTCTGAGGTGTTAGTCTCAGACCAACCCTACTTGGAGACAAGTATTTGCCAAGGAGATAATGCGGAAGCGTTTGTATATAATTTAACAAGATAGGATTCTGCTTGTATTGAAATTCAATGTGAATTACAACCTAGCTTCCTATCTTGGGATTCGACAGAGGTACTCTATCTCATCCAACACTCGCTCTACTCTCGGCATAGATCAATGCGTAACAAGGAGTAAAGGGGAGTGTTCTATACGCTCTCTAGGTAATAAATACCTAAGCTAAATGACAAAGTCTCACTAAGATCTCTCGAAAATGATCTCTCTCTCAATATGACTCTCTTTCTCTCTCGAAATGTGGAAGTGAAAGCTCCAACGATTACAAATGATTCTAGGTGCTTAAATACTGATAATACCCGAAGTTTCTGCTCCCATTACGTGTAAAATGACGTTTCCACGACCTCCCACGATCTCCCACTACGCATTGGGCGGGAAATATCTCAGCAGCTCTGTAGTGGGATTCATTCTGGCGCTCTTTCAGCTTGACCACCTTCATTTTCGGGCCTGATCATATTTGAACGTGTGTGACAGTTATTTTCCTTGTTTTTCTCCACGTTCTAACAGTAGAGGGTCGTCTTTCAGCTTCTAGAACTTTCCATGAGAGTCTTGTGTCGCAGAATGACTCCTTCCACGTCAGACTCGTTCATCGCCCAGACTTGCTCTGATGCTATTATCAGTGATACTTCTTCTGTCACCAGACTTACTCTGTTGCCATAATCAGCAAAACCTTGGGTTCCAACACATCCTATTAGACTTATTTGTAATATGGGCAACAATCTTTTGGATAATACGCTGTTCTGGGTGGGCGAACTCATTCCTCCCAATATAACCTTGGCATGTAAGGTTGATTGGGAGCTAGCTGGACATGAGGGTGGTTTCTCCTCTGGGTCAGCTAGCTGATCTATCGTTTTTATAATATATGGTGATCACAGTTTATATCAAAAAAACAACACTCTTGTGATATATGTTCGGGGAAAAAGTTTAGATTTATCTTGGCGAAGGAACTAAAGGTAGTTTTTTGCTGATCTATTCCATTCACCGGAACAACTTGGGGACCTCCAAATGTTATGGATCTTTTTTTTAGTTTGTATATTTTCAAATAAACAAATAAAATATATTTATAAATTAAAATAGGATCCTTAATTTTAGTATATCCCAAAGTACCCCGAAAATGTTTGAAAAGAAAGCATATTTCATACGGTAAAACTCTAATTAAAGTTGAATTCAACTAAGACCTAATTAGGGAAGTGGAGATTTGAACCCTATGGCGCCATGTCATAGAAGATCATGAACTATTTTATCCGTTGCCACCGAATAAATACATCACTCGTATATATATATGAAGTCATGATACAGAGGGAAAAGCTTTCGGGGCGGATGGATGAAGCTAGCCGCAAGAGTAAGCCCTAAGTCGGGAACTTTTCGCTCTTGATTGGTGGAAAGCGGAAATAGCTAGCCAGCTAAGCTAGAGAGAAGGACGGTAAATTATCCAAAGGAGCCTGAGGAGGTAGCGTGCCAAAACAGCCCAAACACACGCATAGAATCTGGGGCTGAGGATCTCCTGCGGCATTCCTTTTTTTTTACTAGAGATTAAGGAACATAGACACACAGTGTATAATTTTAGCATATGGTCATTTCCATGACACAATATGTCGTAGAAGTTAAATAGAAATAACAAGTTTTGCTTGGCGTCATCAGCTAACCTGCACTGCATACTAAGCGTGAATTCTAATGTATGCCTCTCCATTTTGCTTGAATAATCACCCAATCAACCTAGTGCCACTTATTTTCATTATATAATGGAAAAGTGATCATTCAGTTGAGCGGTAATTGTTTATTTTAGCTAGCGTTTATTATTATAAGTTGGATCATGTTGGTATTGTTTTGTGATGAGAATCTTTCCACGCATAGTATGTTCTTCTATACAAGCAATCACCATTACAACCGTACACCTACTATACATAGTATATATATACAAACATCACAACTGAACCACGTACGCACGCCTATTAAAAAACAACAACATGGCTACACCCACATCCCACATGTACACAAAAAGTATTTTCAGTATAATTATTTATTGTACAGTGTTCCTTATTCATTGTACATGTTTTCATTGTTGGTTGTAATGTAGCTATCTTTGGCTACAAATACATGTAACCAAGAATTTACCTAAAAAATACTGAACCCTCGTGATTACACTTTTTTCGTGGTAAAAGGAGAAGGATTAGAAGTAGAGGTGGTAATTTTTATCCAATTGGAAAATTCGATCCAAACTCGGCTAGTAAATAACGGATATGGGTTTGACCTATTTAATTTTTAGATCGGGTATGGGTTGTCTATCAAATTTTTGGGTTCGTATGAGTTAAAAGTTTTGAACTGAATTCAATCCAACTTGTTTACTTTATTTTATTAAAAATAATAAAATAAATTAGTAAATAGATAAATATGTAAATATGTTATTTGGCTATGTATTAATTCTATAACTATTAGTATAATAATAAACAAAAATACTACCGATTCTCTAGGCCCAACAAATAAACTATTTAAAATTCAGATCTAAATACATTCTCTAATCTCGTGTATATCCACTATTCACTCTATGTCTAAAACCCAAAAATAATATCCTTAATTCTATTTCTCGCAGCCGCAAAAACTCCACCGTTCATAGTATTCCACCCACACTATTTTGATTACTACACGAGGAAGGAGTATTGGAATGGAGCTATTGTGCTGAAGAAAAGGAAAGGAATATTAACAGTTGTATGTTCCGTCCCTATCCAAAACTCCTATATGAAGATGTATAATGTCTAATTGAGACGGCTTTGTAATATACATGATGTTGTGTAATAGAGTGTTGACAGTTGGAAAAACAACATACAATAATTCAAAATAAATGATCGTCATTTGTTTGCTTTTAGGGATGACTGATCATTCTGCATAAAAACAAGAGTATTTGTATTTAAACGGGTTAGACTTAGGTTCAATGATGGTATATGGATTGGGTTTGAGTTAAGAATTTGTAAACCAATTATTTTTTGATCGAATATAGGTCAAATATAATTTTAATCGGGTTAAGTATGAGTGAACTTCAACCCAACCCATCAATCTGGATTGTCACCCCAAATAGAAGAGCTTAAACTCTCCGATTTAATTTGTTATTTCATATAGTTAGTAGTCGAGAGAGTAACTCGATTTTTTATGCAACGGCTCTCTCCTATAAACATCCAGCACAATAATTACAACAGGAACCATGTGTCCAATTCGAGAGCGAAGTTTAAATACGAATAAATCTAGTATTATGTTCTCAGCTGGTGTCCCTGGAATGTTAGATTTGATATTGCCTCTCTTTTTTGTATTAAGAAAGTATAAGATTTTGGTTTATACTTGGGTTTTCCAAGTCATGTTGGACGAGTAAGGGATCAGGTGTTTAATTATATTTGTGAAAGAGTTATTTCTGGAGTAAGGTTGTATCTCAGGATGACCATAGTGTTTTGATCAAGAATATTTTTCAGGCCATCCCTCTTTATGTTATGAGTGTTATGCAGCTATCTCGGGGCTTAATTCATGATATTACTTGGGCTGTTGCACGGTTTTGGTGGCGAGGATCTTTGACTCAATCTAGTACTCATTGGAGAAAGTGGCAAGGGCATGTGTAATAATATTAGGCAAGGAGCGCTAGGTTTTCATGATTTGACATGTTTTAATCGTGCGCTTTTGGCAAAGCAATGTTAGAGGCTGTTGACTCAACCGAGTTCTCTTATGTCTCGTGTCATGCAATGTCGTTACTTTCCTAATGGTGATCTTTTGAGAGCTGCACTTGGTGCTCGGCCAAGCCCTATTTTGAGGGTGATTTACAGCTCCTTAGGTTTGTTGTGTGCGGGTCTTTGCAAGGCCATTGGTGATGGACGGTCCACTTCTCTTTCTGAACGATGGCTTTGACTGAAACCAGAAGGCATGCCTTTTACGTACCGCTTTCCAAATTATGGTAGGATTAGAGGCCGGGTCGCATGGCGCATCAACCCAGTCATAGGGGAGTGAAGGGAAGATATTATTCAGGATTGGTTTCCTCAGGAAGATGTGCGTTATTATTTATCTACTTCATTACCCCAGGTTCTGACTAGTGATGGTTGGTGTTGGCTGGCCTCAAAATCTTGGGTCTTTAGTGTAAAGTCAGCTTATTTTCTTGAGCTTCGAACAGGGCAAGCACAATCATGGATCTTCAGATGGGATCAGATAAGTAAAGTGGTATCCCGTATTTGGAAGACGGATCTCCGGAAGCGTGTTAAGATTTTTACTTGGCGTATGTTGCATGGATATCTCCCTCTGAAGACTATTTTTTTTCATCTAGATGGAAGCTACGAATGGATGTCTCTTGCTTTTGTGGCCAAGATGAAACTCTTGTTCATGTTTGTTATTATTGTCCTGATGTTCGTGTCTTATGGAGTCGGGGAACTTTTCCTTGCCTAGAAGATATTGGCAATGACTTAGCTTTCCTTGATTGGGTTATTACTCTTTTGTTGTCTTCTCTGATTTCTTATATGGCTGAGTTAACCTGTTTTTTATGGAAAATCTTGTTTGCTCGATGTCAAGTCTTGCATGCATGCGCAGACAAAGGACATGGAATGGGGCTGTATACAGGCTGGAAGCTATTTGGTTATCGCATGGACTCATAAGAATAGGAATAATGATCTTAAAATTGATGTGAGACATCTCCTCAACATCTTCTTCGAGTTTTTGTAGATGGTAGCTATGATGGGGAAGGATGTTACGGTGTTGGTATAGTTTGACGTAAGGCTTCAGGAGATATTGTGGCAGCTGTTGTTAAATGAGGAGCAGGTATCGTTCACCCACAACTTTCAGAAGTTAAAGCTTTATAGTTGGGGCTTCATTGTGCGGTTAAACTGGGTTGTAGGAGTGTAGTTATGTTAATAGATTGTAAGACGTTAAATGACTATTTTCATAGTAGGGATGGTGTTAGTTATGAAGTTAAAGCCCTTATAGACAACTTGTGTGGTTTCGCAAGTGTTTCGTTTGATGAGGTTTTATGGGAATATATTCCTAGAGAAGAGAATATTTGTGCTCATATGCTAGCTACATTAGGGAGAAGTGGTAGGTAGGGGTGTTCATGGAAAACCGGAACCGGTGAAACCGAAACCGGAAACCCGGTTAACTGAAGTTATTTGCCAGTTTGATTAACCGAACCGTTTAGTTTCCCGGTTCCGGTTCCGATTACGGTTATTGATTTTGACGAATCCGACTAACCGAAAAACCCGTTTAAGCGTTTAATTTATTAATTTTTTAAAACTTTTTGAGTATAAGTATAAAACTATATGGTTAATTATTAGATTTACCAAAAATAAATATACAATTATATAATTAATGGTTAGAATTATACCAAAACCAATAAAATCTTATCAAAATCGGCAGTTAACCGGTTTAATATCACACCAAAACCAGTAAAACCGCACATTGTTTACTAATTATAAGAAAAAACACATAAATCTACATCATTTTGGTTAACCGTTAAACCGGTAAAATCACACCGAAACCGACGGTTAACCGCTTCTAAATGAACCGGTTATGGTTATCAAATTTGACTAACTGAAAAGCCGGTTAACCGGTTATAAACACCCTTAGTAGTAGAGATAAGGGGTGTTGGATCGAACATGTACCGGAATCTATTGTACGTTTATGTAAGGGCTAATACATAATGATGGTTTAAAAAAAATCGAGAGCGAAGTTCGGATAAAATTGAGCTTAATATTATATATCTATCATGTTAGAATCTCATTTCGTCAAATCGAGCTTAATTTGACTAACAATTGTAAAAAGGTAATTGGCTATATCCGAATGTAGTTATAGATGACTACATACATGTACATTTGTTCTGTAAAAATTGTATAGTTAGTAAATAAAAACTATACAGATGTATATATGTAATGTTATACATTGAATTATGATATTACTGAAATTCTAGTAGATTTACATACTAATTTCTTAAACTGTACAATAAGTTTACAAAACTGTACTTTTACTATACAAACTGTAAAATTTTAAATGTAGCCAAAAATAGCTACTTATGCTTGTAGCCACGAATAAATATTGTTGTAAAAATCCAATTTCCAGGTAAGTGCCCTAGGAAAGGAAAGGGATTTACTAGCCAGTAAGCAATACCCAACAACAATTGAGAGTAATTACGGATGACTAGAAACCAATTAAACATGACGAGTGGCTAGTGAAGTAGTCATTTGAGAACATCAATCGTGCAAATTTAAATGTCTTAAGATCGAGATCCATTTCTTATGAGTTAAAAATATGCTGCCAAACTCGTACTATAACATTAGTGGGAATGTGGTCACCCAAGGTCAGCCAGATAAAAACTGAAGCACGCATTATTCATTTATTATCATTGTTAGGTCATAAATTAACAAACACGGCGAAAATCAATTATTTATTTTCCTACCTTATCTTTCCAGTATCGATCATCCATCGATATATATATGTTTACTTATACACCTGAAACCTTCTAGAGAGAACAGTGCAGCTTACTTTAACTAAGCTTGACGGTGACAAGCAAAGCCTCCCTGCCAAACACACTCACCTTATCAACCTTTTCTTTATCTATTATATAAACTACTTCTCTTTTCAAGTTATTACCTTCAAAATATTGATTTATTTTGGTCTCTTCATGTTATTGATTAAATTTATTTTCTATAAAGTAAAGACGAAAAGACAAGTGCAGTTTTCTGCTGCCTATAGAGGTGACAAAGTTGTATGTATTACGCAGTTCGAAGAGCAACATTTTCGAGGATGATACAGCTCACAGAAGTGTTAGGTTACAGTCTGAATATAGCAAAGCGTGGGCAGGATGCAACCCGGGCATTTTGTGCTCCGTTGTTTAGATAGTTAAGGACCTAGAGCTAAGGTCCAGCAAACAAGAAGAAACACTGCAGAGCTGTTGTTCAGTGCCTTTCTTCTTTCTGTTTCTTCTATTTTGGCAGTTGGCTGTCAGAGTAAAATGACGCTGCATCAGTAGTAGCCTCATCTATCTTACTTTATATACCACGAAGCAATTATTTATGATGTCCTATATATAATATATGTACACAAGTGTTCTTTGAATTATCTTTCACAAAAAAAAGTGTTCTTTGAATTCCTTTGTTTACAAGTTTCGGTCGCCATCCCAGTATCAAGCCTATTAATATGAACATGGTTGTGATAAAGGCTGTTGCCCTGCGCCTCCCATCATCATTTCATTCCACAAAAGCAGATAACTTCTTTGTTTCTTCTTTTTTTTTTCACTAGAGGGAGGCGTGGAAATAATGTTCTTTTGGGATTATCCATGCTGGTATAAGCTGTACGTTCAATTATTCGGAGATAGCTTCACAGACAGACAAACATTTTTGGGATCCATTTTCTTTCACTGCCTGATATCATCATTGAGAATGGAGCCAACAACGAGTACTTGCATGATACCGAAAGAGCCATTTATGTTGCCAATCTCATGATGCTAAAATTCATAAAGTGCATGTGTGTGTCTGAGAAAATCCATTGATTGATCATCATTTTCAGGAAGACTTTTGTTCGTTATCGTAAGATGAATACCGACCATATCTATTAGCTACAGTGTACATAGGTACCAAAAAATTTCTTATGAACCCCAAAAAATGCTAGGTACCAACCATATTGGGACTAATAATTAACAGAGCAGCTAGATAACCTGGATGGCAATGCAATTACCAATGTAATCATGAAGTTCCACAATCATCGCTCTTGTCTATATCCATTAGCAACAGTTTCACTGTAACCCCCCAAAAAAGTCAACAAACACAAATTAACCTTGCATCACAATTTCAGTTGTGGGGAGAAACGTAACTTTCAAACAGCTACTCCCAAAACACCCATAAAGCCTAATCAAGTTTTTGGTGGAGAGCTTCAAGTTTTCCTTTCCGCCCAACTAAGTGAAACCAAAATCAAAGTACAGTGGTGCAAACCAGAATATCATTGTCAAATCATGATTTTTATTCCTTCTTTTCCAAACTACAATTAAACAGCATGCACCAATACTCACAGTAACACACTTTACATGCTGAAATTCCAAACTATCAACAATCACAGTAGACCCTTTTATAAATTTGTATCAAAACAAGCCGACCATTATCTTGACAACTAGGATTACAGACCAGCAGCAGAGGTCAACTCACTCACCACTAACTCACTACCACTACAACGAGCTTTTAGTTGAGAAAATACATTAGATAGAAAAACCCCACCAATTAAAGGAAGCTTCTCTGAAAGTTTCCAGAAGAAAACCGAGAGGTGAGGCCCTCAGTCATGCTGGAAGGATCAAGCTTCACACTCTGCCTCCCAGCGGTTAAATCCTTTTCCCTGTCCCACGGTTTCCATGGGTGATTCCCAACCCAACCCTCCTCCTCTGCTTCTTTATGATTTTTTGGGTGATTCGACTTTTTCTTTTTTGAGCGACTTTTCTCAGCTGCCTCCTCCTTGTGCTTCTCAACCAAAGTTTTTGACCTCTTCGCCTTGTTGTACTGATCAACCAGATCAGCATCAGTGTTTGGGCCTCTTTTCTTTTCATCTTCATTTGCAGCAAGAGCTGTGGCTTGGTTGTACGCATCCAAGTAACTGCATTTTCCATGATAAAAAATTTAATGTTGCTTTAGACAACATGAGTTTTGCAGAATTAAATTATGCAAAACAAAAACAAAAGGAACTTCTGTATGTGTGCCAGTCAATATATACAGAAGATGATGATTACGTCATCTTTGCTTTCTGAGCTCTGTCCGAAGGATTGTCAGTCCAAACACTAGTATCCCCTCGTCCTTCTTTACCGTTCTTGCTGAAAAATGTCGAGTGCATTGACATAGCAGCAGGCTAGAGGACAAAAGAAAGAGATAGGAAAAGGACACAAGAATAAGTAGATTAGTACCCTTGCCAAAAAGTGTCAAAACAATATTGAAAACAAAGATAGATGCAAGATATAGCAGTACAAATCCTCTTCCCTGTTTCTGTACCCACTGTTTTCCAAGTCCAGTACAATCTAGAGGTATGAATCCTGACCCGAATTGAAATGCAAAGAACTAGATTTCAGTTGAATATGTTTACGCGAAGAGATTTTTCTGGTCAGGTTTGGGTCAGATAAGCAAAAGAATGAGTCGGCTTCAAGCACAACCCGAAATGACCAAGCTCGAAAAAACTAAAGTGCACAGTTATCCTATATGGGGTAATGGGGTGATAATACACATCACTTCACGACAAAAAAAACTCTATTTTCAATCTTGGTGGACTTGACAACGGGTCAGGATGGGTTGTGTTTGGGTCAAAGAATTATAGCACCACACCACTATTTTACGGTCAGGTTCTGGTCACCCAAAAAAGTTCAGGTCTTTCAACCGCACCCAAAACATGTTTTTGACACCCCTACTACAAACCATACGATCTGACTACATGAACGAGTATCAAACGAAAAGTAAACAATGGTTAATAGGACAGTAAAATGTGATGCACACCTTCCGTTCAGGTGGAAGGGTTGTCATCCATTCATCTCTCTTTGCTGGGCCTTTCACATCCACTTCTGCAAGGAGTATATCATCACCTTCCATGGATATTCCTGTTCCAGAGCACACAGCAGCAAAATAAATCAACCAGTCTAGAGATGTTCTTTAAGGTTCTGCAGGATGTCAGGAAAAAAAAGATTCACCAAGGATTGAGATAATGAAAAGTATTCCTGGTAAGAGAAGATAGGCCGTGTCCTATATAGTTCAAAATAAGACGAGACTCTTTCCCATTCAATTGAAACTTACCCTGTGATCTTCTCCATAGTGCCGCCTCACGCATTGCCTTTAACTCAACCTACAATAACAGAACATGTTGATAGATGCTGATAGATTTTGCTTTAATTTTATCCAAGATGCAGACAGATTTTAATATTGCATGACTGACGACATTTGTATAATAATAGCACGCTTTGTTACCTTCATTTCCTCTTCCTCTTCTTTTTTCTTAATTTCATCATCCAGGGCCTTTCTCTGGAAAAGACAAAAAAAACAGACAAGATGAGTATGTGTCAGAAATGAAAGAAAAGGGATGAAAGACATTGCTCCAAACAAAGTAACCACCTTATCAGGATCCTGTAGTTCTTTGAAAGCTTTGTTTAGTTTAACAAATGCTTGATTGGCTTGGGGATGAGGGCATTTGTCAGGATGAACCATAAGTGACATTTTCCAATACCTGGAATTCAGAAATATATCAAAAAAAAAATAATCCAAAGAATGATAGTAAAGACATAACTAGGCAATCAAATCATTGAAGCCGACTGTCATGCAGAGAACAGCATTAAATACCTCTTCTTTAAATTGTCAGTTGACATGTTTCTGTTCACACCCAAAATATCATATGGGCTCTTGACCTCTTCTCCCAAAATTCTAGCAACCTGATCACACGACATTCTTTGTTTTAGACAAATGCAAAAAAAAAAATCCAGCACCATGTATATTCCTAGGTGATATATCTGATCAGAGAAATTTAATGGTATGTACCTCCTCAAAACGTTCTGCATCGTTGGCAGATTCAGCCTCGGTAACAAGAGCAGGAGGAGGTGGTCCTACAAAGAGATCATCATCGTGATCGAACTCAGCTTCCCTGAAAGGTCAATACAGCAGATGAATGATACACAACACAATTTTAAAGCCATCAGAAAGTAAAGAAAAAACTGAATAAGCCGATAGACATCATCAAGCTTGACATATAACTAATATGAGCATAGGTACTGGAGACCACTATATGACAAATATATTACCTCAGTTCAGCCTCCGCTTCTGTTAGTTTGGCAGCTGCAGCAAGTAACTCAGCAGATGGCATTTCGGGACCCATTACCCTGCAGAAGAAATTAATCCAGATCAGAGTGTATCCGATCGTAAATACGTTAAAAAAATAAAAAGAAGCAATATGATTCAGCTCAAACACAGTAATGGCATTGATTGTACATTTTAGGAGGCTCAAAATTACATTAAGTACTATGTAAGGCACTCATAAGCTACTTTGATTTGGGCGACGTGAGGAGGCGAGTAGGAAAAAATGTAAAATTAACTGTCAGTAGAAGGGAAGATGCAAATTTCATTTCGGCTGATAATGAAATTGGGTTCAAGTAAACTGTACATGCCATTTCTCATATGTAGGTAAGTATTGAGTAAAAACTATTCGAAACATGCACAACTAACAAATGAGCATGCTTGAAAAAGAGGTCAAACAGAGTTGTAAAGTTGGAACTTATAAGGCTTCACATTAAAAACCTCCACATAATGCAGAAGAAGATTCTGCATCTCAATAAAGTTAGAGATAACATAAAACATTTCATACTACTTCACCTTCTTCTAGGAGCAGGAACTTCAACATTAGAACAATGATCAGCTGAATGATCATGTTCAACTTTTTCACCATCCCCGTTAGGAGGTGCCGAATTTGACTCATCTAATTGAGGATCAGCCTGCTTGAGCGCTGAAGAGATTATTGGTCCAAGGGTCTCAAGAGTAGGGCGGGCCTTAGAACGAAGCAAGAAGACTCTGTCACCACTTTCCTTGAGCTTTAAAGACAAAAACAGCTTATTGAGCAGCTTCACCAGAGCTTTTTCTGATATCCCTTTTATGTCCACTGCTTGACCATTGTCAATCATCTCCAACAGCTGAAATAATGGGCAAATTCAAAAAGTGAATCCTTAAGATAAATAATCTGCGACTGAAGCAGCACGTCATGTTAGTAATATCTATGTACTAGTAGTGATCTTTTGGACAATATCTATACCCATATTACTATTTCTTTACTAGTTATAAGACTAATAAGCGGGTTAATTGTCAAGTCATTACTAAGGGTGTCAAACGGAGTTTTTTTGTTTGTTTTAACAAAAGAAACTGTATGATATTTAACAAAAGACAAACTCTCCTTGGATTACGCTAAGGGGGTGTTTGTTTTGAGTGGGGAAACGGAATGGAATCAGGAAAGGAAATGGGGTGGAAAAGAATTCCCTTTGATTTTTCTAGTTGTTTGTTTGTGCAGGGGAAAAGGAAATGGATAACCTCAACTGCTGTCGGTCAACAGTCATCAATTGTCAGTCAACATCCACCATCGGTCAATGATTGTTGGTCATCGGTCAATGACAATATGTCACCGGTCAAAGTGCACCGAGGAAAAAGATTCTTATTCCCTAGTAAAGGGTGGGGAATCAAGTTAGAGAAATTTGGGGTAATCCTATTCCCTAACCCTTTCCTGAAAATAAGAAAAACTAGCTAAACAAAAGAAATGGAATCATTCCGATTCCCTTTCCTGATTACCCCAAAACAAACACCCCCTAAAGGATTAACCGTTTCCAGAAATGTCTAGTGGTAGTTAAGTGTCTAGTGATTGTTCAGTTGTAGTTAATTATTAGTGGTTGTCCAGCTGTAATTAATTGTAACTCTTCAGCTGATTATAGCTCCTATGCAGGACCTCTGGAAGTCCCTCTCTCTTAAACAGTTGTAGAACACTCTTCTCTCTTAGACATTCTCTATAAATATAGGGCAGTATCACTTCTCAAAAGTCATCATCAAATCAACGATTACTGCTGTAAACTTCAGAAACTGTATGATATTTAACAGAAGACAAACTCCCCATGGATTACTCTAAGGGATTAACCGTTACCAGAAGTATGATGAGAAATTAACACCCTCCTTCTCCACTGGTTTTTACAATGAGGAATTTGTTCATTGCGTGATTATAATAGAAGTCCACGACATAGTTCTGTGGAGTGTTTTTTACTCGTGTGAGAACATATAGCATACTTGATCCTGTGTTGATTAGGAAGAATGGGTGGGCTCTTTCCCTATGTGTTCTCTAGGTTCTGTTCGCTGATGTATATGACTAGTTACCTGCTGTTGTCCACATGAATAAGAAAGTGCACTTTCATTCAAGTCATCTCAGGTTCAAAAGTATCTGGCGAGCAGCCTAGACTCGTTTAACATTGTTAAAACTGCTCGGAGCCCCCTGTGGATGGTCATTGATGTTCAGAGTAGGATAGAAGCTTAAAGTTTAGAAACAGAAGCTGAAGACTTTGACCAGGTAGAAATTTGGAATTGTAGGAAATGCAGTGGATAAGGCACAAGCAGATCTGCACTGTTCAGGATCTGTTAAAGAGTGATACGTTCAATACTGATCATACTAAACAAAAGAAAACCTTGGCTAACAACTACCTCAAATAAATCATACTTCGCCATACCCATATCACTCAACAGGCAAAATCCTTTGGAGTGCAACTAGTGGATGAAACCAGCTCCAATTTCTTTAGCATGATGGCTAGCAGAAAAAGTTTTTGTGAAGATCCATCTACTATACTCTGAATGTGATAGTACTCTAGATACAGAAGATATCATCACTCAGCGTACACCTGATTTCTACCAGAATTTACGCAGAACAAATTGTATTACCAGACAAAGAGTTGATAGTAGTATGTTTGCCCATGATTATCTAATCAACGACGACATGAATGATTCCTGATGTTGGCAGCCCCTGTTTAAGAGGGATGTATAGCAGGTTTAAAAATCTATGGATAAGTCTAAAACACCTGATCTAGATTGAAACGCTTCTAGGATCTTCAAATCTTCCTAACACAGCTTCTCATCAGATTTTCCAGAAAGTAAATGTCTACTTTCAGAGTGGTACGTTGTTAAAGCGGATTAATGCCACAGCTATTTGTCTTGTTCCTATGGTAACAAATTTTACGTTTAAGAAAGATTTCAAACCAATATCTAGTTGTGACATACATTATAAATTTGATCCCTACGATCATTACATGCAGGCTCAGATATTTACTTCCTAGTATTATTTTAGATTGAAAAGAGCATTTAGAACCTTGATACATAACATCTTTCCTATGTTAAAAGGTGGTAAAAATGAATATACAAAAAGGTCCACAAGGCATATGATTCAGTATAAAGGGAGTTCTCGGAAGGAATTCTCACTGCGTTAGAGTTTCACCCTATATGATTCATTTCATGGATTATGATCTGCGTTTCTACTCCATATTTGGTTCTAGTAAATGGAAAAATAAGGGGTTTCTTAAAAGGGGAAAAGGTTTCAGGCAACAATATGGAACTTCTTAGAAAAGTCTTCACACTCACTGATTACCCTACTTTTAAGTATACCCAAGGTGCAAGAGGGCCAAACTAACAGGCTGATACTTTCTAGATGATTTGTTACAGTTTTATTGGGGTGATATACAATAAGTATCTTTTATAAAGAAGAACTTGGGCCTTTTCTCAGATACTTCGAGTCTACATATTAGCCCACATAAGTACCTAATCTTCTATGGTGGAGTTGAAGAGGATCAACCAGTTAACTGGAGTAGAGAACTTACCATTTACATACCAGAAATGATCAGCCATCATGTGAGTAGGATCTATTTTAGACAGTGGCTGTACCCCACTAACAACAACTCATTTTTGTCTCCAACTGCAGCATTTACTATTTACCTACTTAATTACATTTGAACACGGTTATCAAATTTCAACTATCTCACCACCTATGATTTATCTCAAAACGTTCACCACCTAGTAATGTTTGTTTTTCCATCTTTGAACTTGTATCACTGTTTTTCAACAATATAACAACTCAGACACCACAAAACTTGTTGCATCATTCAGTACATATACATGATTCTTTAACAATCAGCAGATAAGTTTCATCATTTATAGTCTATAATCAACTCAATCATCCTAATTTGACTGCAACATTAACCAACCATCAGTGATTTCTTAACCATTTTCAAGCCAATTTCATCATGTTTAGCCATCAACTACGCATTACAGATTGCAGACTCTAGTATTTACTGCACATGAATATATTTTTCCATCGTTTATAATGTATCACAATTTAGACATCGTCGTTTTGTACTAAAAAGTCACAACTACGCATTAGCCCTTAGATTCATCCACTGAAAATGTTGAATTTAATTACCGGAACCCAATTAGACAAATTTGAAAAGAAAAGACTAGCACCCACAGATGCTAGCACAAAAACATAATATAATTGGGAAAGTAGCGTCACTGGTCTACTGCCAAAAGAGAAGGAAAACCCCTAGAGAAAAAAACGAGGAAACAAACCGCAAGTTACCTGCTTTAGATCACCTGCTACACCAGGAAACTCCTTCAGCAAATCCCTAGTCACATTCTCCGGCTCTAATTGGAGAACCTCTGTATCTGAATATTCCTCAGCGGAAGACCCGGACCTACTTCCACTATCAGAGTCCGAAACTTTGGCTCTCTTAGAGCCACTTCTGGACCTTCGTCTCCTCTCCTTGCGTTTCCTCTCTCTATCCCTGTCCCTGTCTCTATCACGCTTCTCCGACCTGCTTCCGGATTTCTCCCGCTCCCTCTTCCTTTTTTTCCTACTCCCTTTACCTGCCCGAGAAGAACTTCGCCTTTTGTGGCTTTCGTCCTCATCATCAGTATCCCTTGATCGCCGGTGCTTATGCCGGCGCCGCCTGGAGGAGGATGTCTCTTCGTCATCAGAGATAGATGACGTTGAAGGACTCAGAGAAGAAGATGTGGACGGTGGGTCAACGTCGTGTGAATGTTTCCTTCTGGTTTTGGAAGGTTTGCCCATTTTTCTGATGGCGAGGGATAGACGCGATGACACACGGGAAGGAGGAGAGAGGGAGCCAGCTGACTCGCCAACGCCTAACGCTATGTTTGTAACCCGACCCACAGCACATCCAGGAAGGGGGACCTACTCGGTTTGGCTAGTGAATACTTCGAGCATGATTATCAAAGAACTCATTTTTAAGTTCTTAACATTCTCTCACATATTTCTTTCTTGCACCTCATTTTAAGAACCACGTCTAATTTTTAACAATATCAAAGAACTCACATATTAGTTTTTATTTTTTTCTCTTTCATCTATGTGGAACATTGTGATTGGAATAATCATTATTGTGGGACCCATATTTGGGTTCTTAAGAGTTCTTGTGGAAGAACCCTCTCTCATGGGTTCTTAATCTCTCTCCTCCATCTTATTTCCACCTCATATTTTTCCTTTATTTTATTTAACTAAGAACTCTTAAGAACTATTGATAATCATGGTCTTACTATTCAAAATACCTTTCATTTCAGTGATAATTTAGTATGTTTAGATTCATCTCTAAAATGACAAATATTTATGAATAGAAGGAAGTATGTGTCATAAACGGTGATTCGGTTCGGTTCTGTGCGAACTTTAGCATTTACCATAGAGGTGGTAATTCAGGTAGATGGGTACGGTTAAAGGTTACCTGTAACACCCCTACCGCTAATCTCGTCATTAATACATAATTGCCTCGTTCATCGTTACAATCACAGCGGATAATCCAAACACTACGATGGGTGAAACAATGCCGTTAGCCACCCACGTGGCTAACAAGGCCTAATTCAAATACAGTAACGGTCTGATGGACCGGAATTCCGAGTACTTAAACAAATACAAATCTCATTCATCGCTAAACCGAGTCACATACTACATCCTCAATTCAATATCATACCGAGTTTATTACAATCTCTATGCCGATAACACATTCGGACTTACCCTACCAATACATACATTTACAATTATACTCAAATCAACTACCCATGCTTAATCACCATCCCCGTCCTACTCTCGAACAGTATTCATCATCCGGGTACCTGAAAAATAATGGGTGGCCCCAAAGGGGCTCAGCACCTTTGCTGGTATGGTAGTCGTGCAACCCGCTACTACCGGGACACACTCAACTAATTCTCATCTTAACATGCGATTGATTTTATTTAATTCAAAACATGAAGTGCAATAAACATACAACATGCTCACATTCATACAAGTATTCAAGCTAAGAATACAAACAACAAGGCTAACACATTCATTGTTAGTCTACATTACTTTTGTTCTTTAGGCCTTGAGGGTACTAACCTCAATAAAGCCTCATTCTCTTTAATTATTCAGTATCTTATCCGTTCTCTTCGGATATCTTCAATTGTTCTCTTAGTTCTATAGACACTACATGCCTCAATCTTACTTTCTCAATTATTCCTTTCTTAAATATTCTTAAGTCAATACACATGACCTCCAGGCAGAGACATACACAAGACTCACCACCGGGCTTTCAACGTTACTAGTCTTACTTCCCCGGTTTCGACCCACTACCGGGTCTAGCATGGTGGGAAAGCTCAACCAGTAACCGGAATTGCTCTCTTAGTTCCTTATTCTCACAAACGTCTGTATCTCTACTGGACTTCTTATATTCCCAAATACTCCTCTCTCGGAGTCTTAACATATTTATGTATATTAGTCTAGAAGCATCACTCTCGATGTCATCTAATGACTTAGGGAATTTTCTCAAGTTCTTGTATTCTCAAAATTAAGGGTTGCCCCAACATTTCGAATACTTATACATTTGGGTCATTTTCTCATACCGGGTCGGATCCTCATATAGGAGGTCGAATAACTCTTAAAGGGAGTTTGATGGTCCCTTATATCTCTTTTTACTTTTCTCTTGAGTTCATATCTTTGAACTATCTTTGTTCTCTTAATAGAGGTTCCGTATAACTTCCCACTATTAATTATTCGTGGATTGTTTCGTTTCGGTTCTCTAAGCGTTAACGGGGGTTTACAAGTCCCGTGCATCTCTCCTACGTTCTAATGAGTTCGTAAGGTTGCATTTTTGTTGGTCTCTAAATTGAGTTCTCTCACGTGTCTCTCCAGGTTTAATTATTTGAATATCGACTCTCATAACGAGTCACTAACCATGCATTACTCACCTATGAGTCGGTCTACATCACTAAGTTAGACCACACAATCATGTAAGGTTGGTTAGCGCATACAACAAGCATCATGATACATATCAAGTGCGATAAATCATTTTCGTGCTTTTATCTTGTTAAGTCGGCACACAAGCAAATAGAACACAAGGCAGAGTGAAACTTGGTAGGACACAAGTTGCAAGAAAACCATACCTGTCACCGAGGATTTACTCTAACGCGTCATCTCACGCTCCTCGGGTAGTTCTCGCACAACTGATATTATCCCAAATGTTTCTATTAACATCAAGATCTTACGGTATGTAAACTACTATTACTCCCGTACTTAACCCCGTTGTCCCGTTAATCTTAACTTGTTCAAGTGATCTTAAATTCTCAACTTCCAATTCAATCTATCACTTGTTTATACTCCTAATGACCTTTACATGTCATCAAACAAGTCCTAATCATCATCTAATATCATTAACATCCAATTCCCCATCATTAGATTGCTTAAAAACACTTGCTGGGGCATTTTTGGGGTGGTCCGGGTTTGTGTCCGGGGTTGCAAACCCGGACCAACCACTGGATGAAAATTCTCCCTAATTTTCATGTAGGTCCGGGTTTGTGTCCGGGGTTACAAACCTGGACCAACCCTTGGGATTGGTTTCTGCCTAGTTTTTAAGGTGGTCGGGTTTGTGTACCTATTTGCAAACCCGGACCAAGTCTAGAGCTGTTAAAATTGACAGTTTTTAAACTCTAATCTCACCTCAACTCTTACCCAATCTTTTCCTAATCATTCCACAAGTTTCCAAACATGTTGTAACACCTTAATCATGCTCTAAACCTTTCTAAAACCATGTCCCAAACCTACCATCTATTCCTTGATCAATTCCACATTTCAATTCTCATTTTCTGCACTTATATCTTCTAGTGCACCCCAAAACATCCCCATGACAGTCTTTCACTCTTTTCCCAACCATTTGACCATACCAAATGCATCTTAGACATTCTCATCCCTATACCAAAGTCCAACCATTTCCTCCAAGGTTACACAACCTAGTCTGCTTCTAGCAAATCCCAAACATTCTCACCATTTGTGTGCTACAGATTTTGCACACTCTATCCCTTCCTCCAATCAACACTTCATGGTGTTTGATTAACTCAAACAAATTCCTTTCCACTCCTAGATAACCTTAGGTTCTCTCACTTGCAATATCACCTAAAATACTCAATTCCTATAGAAATTACGCCATAACCTCCCTACAATCCTAACACACCCAAATGCTTATTTCATTCACAACTAACCAAACCCATAGTGGGTTCTACCAGCACACAATTCATCCTCAAATTCACCAATCAAAATATAGTGCAATAATCATAAAGTGCATGACTCCAAGGCCCTTAATTCAAACCACAATTCACACATTCCTCTTCTAACTACGAAAACACATTTTCCATTCAGTTTTGGTTCATTCATTTAATTACCCATCCCAAACTCTCTAAAGCATTAAGGATGTACACAAGGGTAGATTTCTTACCTTAAACTCCCAAGTTTTTCCTTTTCAATTCTCCTCTTCTTTCTCTTCTCCATTTCTCTTGATTGAAAATCGGTCAAGGCCATGAAATTGCCCAAATCTAAACCCATACCCAATTGAGGGAAATCAAGCACTAAACAACACACCTAGACTTATTAATTAAGTTAGGTTTCAAGAGGAGGTGCTTAAAGCACAAAATTGAAGAGTTACCTTTGGAACCCTAGAATGGGATTTTTCTCATGAATCAAAGTAGGGCTTCCAAACACCATTTGAGGCTTGGAAAATTGCTCAAACAAAGAAAGAAGAGTGCCACATTAAAGGCTAAAATCGGTCAAGACAAGGGAATGAAGAAAAATGAGTTTTCTTTGAATCTTCTTACCTTAAACCAAAGAGGAGAGGAACTAGCT
The DNA here is from genome assembly GCA_023374045.1 of Limonium bicolor. NCBI lineage: Eukaryota > Viridiplantae > Streptophyta > Magnoliopsida > Caryophyllales > Plumbaginaceae > Limonium > Limonium bicolor. Next base: position 227,312,097 of record CM041777.1, on the reverse strand, counting down.
GAAGAAAATGTCATTTTCTTCTCAAATGGGGCTACACCCATGGAGGTAAACTTCCACCAATGGAGATTTTGAAAAGATGGAATGAAAGCTCTAGGTGAGAGGAGCACAAATATGTATTTATTTTTGGATTTGGAGCATTAATGTGACTTGGGCAAGGAGATAAAGAGGGAGAGGCCATGGTAGATCTTCAAAGTCGCTCCAGCAGCAGAGAAAGGAGGAAGGAGAAAGAGAAGAACATGAGAGAGTGTGGGAATGGGAGGAGAGAGAGGGGAAAAAGTAAACTTTTATTTACTTTTTACTTTTCCCTTTTTGCTTTTACCTCTTCTCACATAAGGGACTCATCCAATTAAAATGAGCTGCTGAATATTACTGAAAAACCGGCCCCTTTGTATATTTAAGCTGGGGTTTTTTCATTCTTTCGCAAGAAACGCTCGTTAATTTTCCCTGTTTTGACACTATTCACTAACCGGGCCCGTTTTCCTGAATTTTCTCGTTTCTTTAATTTTAATGGTTCTTAAACCTCCATTTATGCTTAATTATAGTTGTATGAACAACTATAATTTTTACGAGTCAATTAAATCACTAAACGTCACATTTCCGGGTTTTCTCGAAAAACGTGCTTTAAAGCTTTATTAGCGTTTTTAACCCACTATATGGATTCGTTTTCTTTGGAATTTGTTCCCACATATTATTTAGGCATAAATAAGCCTTAGGAATCCATCTAGGACCCTAGTCGAGGTCACATACCTCCTATGGTTGCGTAACACACGTTTTTACGTTTTGTGCTTTTTATGCGTTTTCCCTTTTCTTTTGGTTTTACTTTCTTCACCAATATTCTTTAGACATCATTAGGCCTCTAAAATTCATATTAGAATAATTTAATCACCATATTTAAGTTCGGGGTACTTCAATCTACCCCCCTTAAAGAACTTTGCCCTCAAAGTTGGTGAATCTAATATTGTTAGTCACATAGGCATACTATGCCAAGGTTATAATCTATATAACCTTATATACTCAACAGGTCTGTCTCAATGTATGCTACACATACCACACAACATGTCTTAGCATGTATATCAATCAAAAATACTCTTTTGTATTCTCTCCAAAGGGTCGGTCCGAAGACAAGAAGGCACTATAGTCCTCGAATCCCATATCGAGTAATACACTGTCGATTTCGCAGGTACCGGTCACACTGAACACTTACGCTTTCTGGTTCACGACCGTTTCATGACTAATGGGCACTTACTCTCTCTGGCCCATGGTCCCTTTGGTTCTTGTTCAAAACATTTACACATCTAGATATCCTTAGGCACTCTAGGTCATCCAGACACAAGACTTCTCTACGTCCCGCTGCCCTTGGAAAAAGCACACACTGCCACTGTCCTACCGGTCAACTTAGGACCGTTGCTCATCCGGTGCAGTGGTTTCAAAACTAATACACACCCACCGTGCAGCCATCGGCGGGTGATAGTGGTTTTAAAATTGGTCCTCATTCTCAAGTTTGAAGGAAAACCCTTTTCACAAAAATCAGTTGGAAATTCTTTTTGAAAACTCAATACAACTCCAGATCCAATTTATACTAATTGCACCTATTCTTAGCGTGATTTTTCGTGACCACTTATAGGGATCTTCAAGAGTCATCCAACCCTGATGTGATCAGCATCAGTGTTGAACTACCCTTCCACCCCAATTTGTGTTCGGTTTCCCTTGATCGCTAGCAAATCAAGTTCCACCTCCCACTTCAATTCAAGCAACCAGATAGTCAATCATTCTTCCATTTTCTATCTTTTAGTCTTTCTAGTCATAATCACATAGCAAAACATTTCCAGTTTATCTCCAATCATGGAACTTAGATCATCAATCATTTTCAATTTACTTCCATATAATTTACCTAGGAATTTAATACTTGTGGAGCTCAGTCCACCAATCATTCTCAATTTGCCTCAAATCAAATCGCCTAGGGAACTCAATTCCTACTAGGTTCCACATCGGTTTCATACCGACTCATAAATCACAATGCCATGTCTAATCTCAAATAGACATATACTATCTGGGTTTTAATTCCCTAGGAGTTTCTCTACTCCTTTCCACTTATATTCTTACACCGGAGTTACAAGATATTCAAGTTTATGTCAATGGTATTCGCATCCCCAGTGCGTAATAACCATAATCAAACTATGAGTGAATGCATATGTTTATGTAACATAAGTACCAATCATCAAAACAATTTCTTGTGTGCTATACACACCATAGTTTACGCACCTAATACGTAACACATACGCTAAGCGGTTTTTCGCTCTACCCCCTTAAAAGGGATTACGCCCACGTAATCTACCATATGTCATCATTGAACATTGGTCTAAGGCATTCAGCCGTCAAAAAGTGTTTTAGCTTCTATACGGTCTACTATACAATGTTCTTTGGTTAAAGGGTCTTAACCATATTGACGGTTTAGTCCCTGTACCAAGACTTTTTCATTGGAGTTTGTTTGACTCATAACCGGTTCGGTTCTAGCATATCAGGCTTCAAGGCATAGGTAATTAGCCATTCCTTCGTATTCACTAGTGTATTAAACCTTTGAGCTAGGGCCCACTAGCTTCTACTACACGACCCTGATAACTTATAGCTTAGTTTGCCCTTTTCGTTATTCTCAATGTATGGTATATCTCTTTGTTATCCCTTTATCTTGGGGATAGGGTTGTCTATCGACGCGAGCTATGTTTATTCATATACGGTCTCGATGAGTTATGGGCTTCCTATCCCGTTCTCTAGAAAATCTATTGTACTTACTATTGTGTACTCCGTGCTATTCACTGGTTCTTCCGACTTACTATCGGTTGAGGTCGAGCTACTACCCAGTGTGGAGTGCTTCCTCTGTTATTAGTGGCTTCTAAATTATGCTCACAATTTGGTTCTGTACAAGTATTCTTTTATTGTATGATCTCGCATCTTCTATTGCCTCAGTCCATATGACATTCGTAAATTTCTCTCCCCTTCTATTCCGGTGGAATCCATTTCTTGTGATTGTTTGATTGTCCAACATTCTTCGTGCTTCTTTGGCCCATGGCCGCACGGTTGTTTCTAGGTTTTTGCTTAACCGGCTTGCGCATAATCATTGGTATGTTTGCAAGTTCTTCCGTATGTAGTACGGGTCGGTTATTTAACCATCGGGTACGCTTGTCCCAAAGTTGTTACTTCTGTTATTAACTGATCCTCTAGGGATGCTTTTTCAGTTCCTTATGCAATTGCAATAGGGATGAACAATGCCTTCTCTGTGAGATCTTTTGTCACATGGTACAGACTTCTGGCTTTGTTGCCGGTCTGTCTACCATCTCTTGCTTCCCATCTCCACTGAGGTTAACTCTCATTTCCACTTGTTCTTCATGTCATGGTTTGACTTATACTCACATAATGGTCGCTTACTACGCACCATGTTCTTACTCGTTAAACAACATTAATTTACATGGCGTCCGCTACTACATTAGCATCTGCTCATGTACTGTCATCATTTTACTACGGTTTGCCATTACTTGGCTGGTTACTGAATAAGCTATCCTTAAGCCTTTATGCTCCTTGAGCGTTATCACTATACAGTTCGCATCATACACATACAGTGTTTACTTCTCAACCGATTACTCTTTCGGTTTCGAATAATTGCCACAAAAGCTCCTTTCTTCATACTTATCTTGGAAATTTCTCCTTCTTGTTCAAATTATCCCTTGGCAATAACCACATACTCAAACTTCATTGTACTACTAAGTGGAATCCTCTTTCTGAAAGGTCCACATATTCACCGCTCCAGTGGTCTCACAATAACGAGAGGTATCCCCACTCCTATTATGAGTGGTTCGTTCTCCGCTTTATTCATTTGTGTACGATACTCTTTTCCCTTATTTGCCACTCTCGGTAATTCTTCTTGTTATTCAATGTGGGTTTTGAAACCGTTTAACTCTACTTAACGTAGTTGGTTCATGGCTTATAAGCCATATTGCCTTGAGCTATGCTGTTGTAGGCTGTTCGAACAGGTTTCTACTTCCCCAAATACCATTAAGTGGGTTGGAGGTATTACTGGGCTCCACGACAAGGTGGTTGCATCACGCTTCCGTTCCTGGGAGGCCCCTTTGGAAATCTGACCTTTTAACAATTTAGGGTTCTTCTTGTAAGTGGAATCCCTTCGGTGTTCTAACCGAGTGTTTGTTTTAGCTCTAGTATTCTTATCACGACACTTTTTTCAACTGTTGTTGACTCAGACACCCCTCAAGGATTGCTCCTAGGTGTTATTAAGTTACGCCATTACATTTGACTAATAATTATGAGTGTATTCGGTCAACTACGCTACTTTGCGGTACCATATACCAAACTTTCCCATTTAGGGTTGCACCTTCCATTGTCGGGTAAACCATTAATGCTTTCTCTTTGCGTTCTTGGTTGGATTTACTATCCTCTTCAGTGAAGAATAATATCTCACTATAGTCTGGGTGATTGTTCTAGGAGTTCTATCCCGTTCGTGGCACAATAACGTGTCCATGTTAGACATCTGCCCTATTGCTTGAGGTTGGGTATTCATTCCAGCTATCCTGTGTTTGCTTCGAGATTCTTGAGACATATCCAATGTCTTTACTCAATAATTAGTGCTTCTCGCACTTCTTAACTCTTAGCCATTTCCTTAGATGAATTTTCTGATTCTTTTAGGCTCATTAGCTTACTGAGTTCTTCCTCTTGGTCGTTCATGGTAATCAGTTGTTCTGGTCTGAACTTACTTGTCGTCCATAGTACGGAGTTGACTACTTCCCATATTTCATACACTACTTGTATACATACGTGGGGTACCTTACTGATACATTGCTACTTACCTGACTAACTCATAAGTAGGTCTGTCAGGCCTGCAAGCTCCTTCGGAGTGCAGTCGTCCCACATCTCGTTTTTGTACACTCGTAATGCTCGTCTCACGCCTAGGTGAAGTATTCTGTTGTCAATTCCTCTTATATCGTCCTATGATATTTACGGTGATCCTTATGGTTTGGTTTTAAAAATCTGAGGTTTAAAAGAAATGTTTGAGTTTAAAAGAAAATTTTTGAGTTTGAAAGAAAAATTCTTATGGCATTTCTATGCCGGGTGATTCTGACCAAGTCTAGCTTCTCGCTGATTGGTATATTCCTTACTACAGTGGTTAGGCCGTTAGGCCCTTCCAAGGTTTCGTTTTAAAATTCTTAGGATTGGTGATCCCATATTTGCTTCATTCGCCATCTTGGTACTTCACTAAGTACTTCTTACTCATTAAAGTTTCTCCGACCAGCCCTATTATTACTGCACTTGCCGTGGCAAGTGCGCTAGGCAGGTGGTTTTCAGGTTAACACATACCGGTTACGGTATTGTTTCCATCCGTATTCGGTAGCCTTATTGGCTCTTCCTTTGATCTGTTAGTTTGATAATCAATCTCCTGAGTAGCTTCTCATTAGTCTAGACATGATAGTCATTAATCCGGGTGCTACTCCACCCTCGGAGACCCCTGTTTAGTTAGCTTTGTGTCTTTCCTTATTGTTCACTCCCACACATTTATCGTGGTTACCGAGATTTAACTTGTTTAGGCACTACCTCGTAGTCCTATTGAAGTATACTTCGTAGATGTTCTCGTAGTTGTCCGAGCTACGTCGATCAGGTATTGTAACCTCTTTGGCGTTGTAGGTTGGAGTTAGCCACTCCAGACTATTTCCTTAGTCGATTAGCATATCGCTGGTATTATTACCTAACTATTGCGGTCCCGTAGACTTGTGTCTCAGGTTTCGTTATTTCTCCTTTTTCCGCTTCATTGCATGGTTGGTGCTTTCCTTCTTGCTGACCAAGCAGGGTTCTCGCGACTGCTAAGCATGTTACCCCATGCTGCCGCAAATTTCGGTCTCTTGTGGTTGGGATTTCTCAATCTTCTGCCATTAAGTGCGGTTATTGTCGTTCGAACGGGAACCGTCTTCGGGATTCCAGTACTTGGAATCTACCGTATGACAGGTTCTATGTTCTTATAGGAATATTGTATAACTGCCAGATCGGGTTTTCTCGAGTAAGAGAGGTCTTTCCTCTCTCTGGCGTTCTTTCCCGAGCTTTAAAATGGGGGATGTGGAGGGCGGGTCTGATATTGTAGGCATCCAGTACACACGGGAGTTCCTAACTAGCGTATCTCTCACACTATCACTCAACCCTTAGCCATAAGCCTCTAATTCCTAACTCGGTATTTCCTAAGCTCGGTATTTCCAGTCATCAGAGCAGTGAGCGAAGTAACGCTCTGATACCCCTTTTTGTAACACCCCTACCGCTAATCTAGCCATTAATACATAATCGCTTCGTTCATCGTTACAATCGTAGCGGATAATCCAAACACTACGGTGGGTGAAACAATGTCGTTAGCCACCCACGTGGTTAACAAGGCCTAATTCAAATACAATAACGGTCTGATGGACCGGAATTCCGAGTACTTAAACAAATACAAATCTCATTCATCACTAAACCGAGTCACATACTACATCCTCAATTCAATATCATACCGAGCTGATTACAATCTCTATGCCAATAACACATTCGAACTTACCCTACCAATACATACATTTACAATTATACTCAAACCAACTACCCATGCTTGATCACCATCCCCAGCCTACTCTCGAACGGTATTCATCATCCGGGTACCGAAAAAATAATGGGTGGCCCCAAAGGGGTTCAGCACCTTTGCTGGTATGGTAGTCGTGCAACCCGCTACTACTGGGTCACACTCAACTAATTCTCATCTTAATATGCGATTGATTTTATTTAAATCAAAACATGAAGTGCAATAAACATACAACATGCTCGCATTCATACAAGTATTCAAGCTAAGAATACAAAAACAAGGCAAACACATTCATTGTTAGTCTACATTACTTTTGTTCTTTAGGCCTTGAGGGTTTCTACCTCAATAAAGCCCCATTCTCTTTAATCATTCAGTATCTTATCCGTTCTCTTTAGATATCTTCAATTGTTCTCTTAGTTCTATAGACACTACATGCCTCAATCTTACTTTCTCAATTATTCCTCTCTCAAAGATTCTTAAGTAAAAACACATGACCTCCGGGCAGGGACATACACAAGACTCACCACTGGGCTTTCAACGTTACTAGTCTTACTTCCCCGGTTTCGACCCACTACCGGGTCTAGCATGGTGGGAAAGCTCAACTAGTAACCGGAATTGCTCTCTTAGTTCCTTATTCTCACAAACGTCTGTATCTCTACCGGACTTCTTATATTCCCAAATACTCCTCTCTCGGAGTCTTAACATATTTATGTATATTAGTCTAGAAGCATCACTCTCGATGTCATCTAATGACTTAGGGAATTTTCTCAAGTTCTTATATTCTCAGAATTAAGGGTTGCCCCAACATTTCGAATACTTATACATTCGGGTCATTTTCTCATACCGGGTCGGATCCTCATATAGGAGGTCGAATAACTCTTAAGGGGAGTTTGATGGTCCTTTATATCTCTTTTTAATTTTCTCTTAAGTTCATATCTTTGAACTATCTTTTTTCCCTTAATAGAGGTTCCGTATAACTTCCCACTAGTAATTATTCGTGGATTGTTTCATTTCGGTTCTCTAAGCGTTAACGGGGGTTTACAAGTCTCGTGCATCTCTCCTACGTTCTAGTGAGTTCGTAAGGTTGCATTTTTGTTGGTCTCTAAATTGAGTTCTCTCACGTGTCTCTCCACGTTTAATTATTTGAATATCGACTCTCATAACGAGTCACTAACCATGCATTACTCACCTATGAGTCGGTCTACATCACTAAGTTAGACCACACAATCACGTAAGGTTGGTTAGCGCATACAACAAGTATCATGATACATATCAAGTGCGATAAATCATTTTCGTGCTTTTATCTTGTTAAGTCAGAAACACAAGAAAATAGCTGAAAAGCCGAGTGAAACTCGGTAGGACACAAGTTGCAAGAAAACCATACCTGTCACCGAGGATTTACTCTAACGCGTCATCTCACGCTCCTCGGGTAGTTCTCGCACAACTGATATTATCCCAAATGTTTCTATTAACATCAAGATCTTACGGTATGTAAACTACTATTACTCCCGTACTTAACCTCGTTGTCCCGTTAATCTTAACTTGTTCAAGTGATCTTAAATTCTCAACTTCCAATTCAATATATCACTTGATTATACTCCTAGTGACCTTTACATGTCACCAAACAAGTCCTAATCATCATCTAATATCATTAACATCCAATTCCCCATCATTAGATTGCTTAAAAAACACTTTCTAGGGCATTTTTGGGGTGGTTCGGTTTGTGCCGGGGGTTGTAAACCCGGACCAAACCCTGGATGAACATTCTCCCTATTTTTCATGTAGGTCCGGGTTTGTGTCCGGGGTTACAAACCCGGACCAACCCCTAGGTTTGGTTTCTGACTAGTTTTTAAGGTGGTCCGGGTTTGTGTACCTATTTGCAAACCCGGACCAAGTCTGGAGCTGTTAAAATTGACAGTTTTTAAACTCTAATCCCACCTCAACTCTTACCCAATCTTTTCCTAATCATTCCACATGTTTCCAAACATGTTATAACACCTTAATCATGCTCTAAACCTTCCTAAAACCATGTCCCAAACCTACCATCTATTCCTTGATCAATTCCACATTTCAATTCTCATTTTCTGCACATATATCTTCTAGTGCACCCCAAAACATCCCCATGACAGTCTTTCACTCTTCTCCCAACCTTGACCATACCAAATGCGTCTTAGACATTCTCATTCCTATACCAAAGTCCAACCATTTCCTCTAAGGTTACACAACCTAGTCTGCTTCTAGCAAATCCCAAACATTCTCACCATTTGTGTGCTATAGATTTTGCACACTCTATCCCTTCCTCTAATCAACACTTCATGGTGTTTGATTAACTCAAACAAATTCCTTTCCACTCCTAGATAACCTTAGGTTCTCCCACTTGCAATATCACCTAAAATACTCAATTCCTACAGAAATTACGCCATAACCTCCCTACAATCCTAACACACCCAAATGCTTATTTCATTCACAACTAACCAAACCCATAGTGGGTTCTACCAGCACACAATTCATCCTCAAATTCACCAATCAAAATATAGTGCAATAATCATAAAGTGCATGACTCCAAGGCCCTTAATTCAAACCACAATTCACACATTCCTCTTCTAACTATGAAAACCCATTTTCCATTCAGTTTTGGTCCATTCATTTAATTACCCATCCCAAACTCTCTAAAGCATTAAGGATGTACACAAGGGTAGATTTCTTACCTTAAACTCCCATGTCTTTCCTTTTCAATTCTCCTCTTCTTTCTCTTCTCCATTTCTCTTGATTGAAAATCGGTCATGGCCATGAAATTGCCCAAATCTAAACCCATACCCAATTGAGGGAAATCAAGCACTAAACAACGCACCTAGACTTATTAATTAAGTTAGGTTTCAAGAGGAGGTGCTTAAAGCACAAAATTGAAGAGTTACCTTTGGAACCCTAGAATGGGATTTTCTCATGAATCAAAGTAGGGCTTCCAACCACCATTTGAGGCTTGGAAAATTGCTCAAACAAGAAAGAAGAGTGCCACATTAAAGGCTAAAATCGGTCAAGACAAGGGAATGAAGAAAAATGAGTTTTCTTTGAATCTTCTTACCCTAAACCAAATAGGAGAGGAACTAGCTCCAGAAAATGTCATTTTCTTCTCAAATGGGGCTACACCCATGGAGGTAAACTTCCACCAATTGAGATTTTGAAAAGATTGAGTGAAAGCTCTAGGTGAGAGGAGCACAAATATGTATTTATTTTTGGATTTGGAGCATTAATGTGACTTGGGCAAGGAGATAAAGAGGGAGAGGCCATGGTAGATCTTCAAAGTCGCTCCAGCAGCAGAGAGAGGAGGAAGGAATCGGCTGGAGGAAGGGGAAAGAGAGGAACGTGAGAGAGTGTGGGAATGGGAGGAGAGAGAGGGGAAAAAGTAAACTTTTATTTACTTTTTGCTTTTCCCTTTTGCTTTTACCTCTTCTCACATAAGGGACTCATCCAATTAAAATGAGGTGCTGAATTATACTGCAAAACCGGCCCCTCTGTATATTTAAGCTGCGGCATTTTCATTCTTTCGCAAAAAACACTCGTTAATTTTCCCGGTTTTGACATTATTCACTAACCGGGCCCGTTTTTTCTGGAATTTTCTCGTTTCTTTAATTTTAATGGTCTTAAGCCTCCATTTATGCTTAATTATAGTTGTATGACCAACTATAATTTTTACGAGTAAATTAAATCACTAAAAGTCACATTTTCAGGTTTTCTCAGAAAACGTGCTTTAAAGCTTTGTTAGTGTTTTTAACCCCCTATATGAATTCGTTTTCTTTGGAATTTGTTCCCACATATTATTTAGGCATAACTAAGCCTTAGGAATCCATCTAGGACCCTAGTATAGGTCACATACCTCCTATAGTTGCGTAACACATGTTTTTACGTTTTGTGCTTTTTACGCGTTTTCTCTTTTCTTTTGGTTTTACTTTCTTCACCAATATTCTTTAGGCATCATTAGGCCTCTAAAATTCATATTAGAATAATTTAATCCCAATATTTAAGTTCAGGGTATTTCATTACCTTAAAATTATATTGATCCATATCTAATCCAAAAATAATTAGGTTATAAATTTTCATCCCAGACCCAACCTATAAAAGTCATTGAACTCATACCCAACCCGTTTAACTGTTTAAATACAAATACTTGTTTTTTTTGCAGAATGATCAGTCGCCCTTAAAAACATGTATATGACAGTCATTTCTTTCGAGTCATTGTGTGTCGTTTTTCCAAATGTCAACATTCTGTTACAAAGCATCATGTATGTTACAAAACCATCTCAATTAGATATTATACATCTTCATATATGACTTTTGTATTGGACATGTATTTCGAGTTGGATTGGATTTTAAAGAATGTATTTGTATAGGTCTAGAGAATTGGTAGTATTTTTATTTATTATTATACTAATAGTTACAACATTATTTCATGTCCAAGTAACATATTTATCTATTTTTTCTATTATTTTAAATGAAATAAAGTAAACGAGTCGAGTTGAATTCGGGTTAAAACTTTTAACCTATACCCAACCCAATAATTTAATAGGTAATCCATACCCAACCTAAAAATTAAATGGTTTAATAATCTTTACCCATACCCATTATTTATGGGTTGGGCTTGGGTCGGTTTTCGAGTTGGATAAAAATTGTCACCGCTAGCAACTAGCATATATGGGTCATGGGTGGCGATGGGACGAGTTAGTTATTATCCGGTTCTATTTCTTCAACTGCCACCCATTAATTATCATCTTTCATTGGTTCACCCGGCACCTGTGCGTAATTCTGGTGGGTTCGTGATAGTGGGTGTCAAGATTTCTTATATAAAATTTATAGAAAATATCAAGTATTTAATTTAAAAATTATTGTAATTATCTAGGCCTAAGTATAGATCATCAGAAATTTTATGGATTTGAGTGTAAGTTTTATAATAATTTTTGTTGTAGTTGTAATTTTGTATAATTTATAGGGTCAAACTATACAGGTGTGGCAAAATGAGTGATGTGTTGGGTTATGGATAGAAAAATCATCACTCATCACCCAACCCGACCCGACACATCACTCAATTCGTCCATCATCCGTTTTTCCTCCATTTATTCAGATTGCATGAACAAGTGTATCGGTCACCCACCGGATATTGCACCCATACCAGCAAAGCTTGTGTTATAAAATAAGGGAAATTTTATAAATGTCATTATATTTTTAGCTAATTCATGAAATGTTACTAAAAATAACAAAGTATGAAATGAAATGTCACTATAGTTATGCCTTAATTCAAAAAGTTTCATTATAGTTGTTGACCAATGGAAAAAAGACAAAATTATCTTGCTAGTTAACAAACTAATTTGAAAACCCACAACATACCACTAGATGTTAAAAAGTTCAAAAAGAAATTAAAATATAGATAACTATAAACAATAATAATAAGTATTTTAAAAATAAAAAAATTACTAAAAGTATCTTAAGCCCTATTTGCATTAATTAGCAGTGAGTAATACATATAGTAAACAACCTAGTCATGTTAGGGTCTATGAGTGTATATACCTATAGATATGAAGAAAAAGAATTTTAGATCCTACCTCTAGTTAGGATAATAAGAAACCCTCTTCTGGTGCTCAATCCTTGTACATTGGCTCCGCTTAAGCTGGAATTTGCACTTGCTCCCAGTTATATGTCAAGTCAAAGCTATAATACTTTATGATATTATTATGTGTAAGTGATTAACATCATATCTTTATACCTAATGTTTTATAATTACATTCCCCACACTATATTATAACATACCATACTTAATATGATTATCCAATCATATTATATAATCCACCTTACTCCATATACTAATATCCACCCTTATGAATTATAAAATCCATTATATAATGATATTCCTTATCATTTCATGTGAAGCACTTATTTTCTTATTTGTGTCATCTTTCACAAACCAACATTAAGACTATACTCTTAATGTTATATGGTACATTATACTAAACTATATACTTTATTAAGTTCCCCACCAAATCTTATAATTCCTAACTTTCCAAAATATTCACATTATTTTATGTGAATTATATAATCTCTTACCTTATATTCATTCTCACCTTAATGAACATTAATACCTTATACTTAATGTAACACTTATATCATTCTCCACTATATGCTAAAACTCATCCCCCACCTCTTATATTCTCGCAACATCCCCTCTAAATTCCATAAATCACAATCTTACCATACTAAGTTTTATAACGTTACAACTATACTACATATATCATATGTTATGATATTTCCACTCTTATCTTATTTGTAACCTAAGGTTTCCACCACAATTAATAATAACCGAATAGACCCATTACTGTCTAGTATTTATTTCATTCACCACATACTTTTCCTTATTTACACAATGGCCCACATTATTTCCTAAACTTTACAATATCATCCTTAAACTATATATTATACCATCTTCTCAAATAAACTCCAAATTTCACTCCAAAAATTTCCAAAACTCTCTAAACAAATGCTAGTATGTTTTTAACTCCTTTTTACCCCAAACTTTTAGAAATTACAAGGTGACCCCATATAAGTTTTCCAAACTTACAATTAACTCCTAAACTTCTTTAAAATTCCATTTTTAATTATTCATCTTTTCTAATTTGGTCAACATTCTAATTATGGTCAAGGTTGACCTCCAAAATACTGCCTTGACCATAACTTTTTATAAATTTTGAATTGACCCCAGATTTTTTCTAGAATTTCTATTTAAGACCTTAACTTTGTAAAAAACTTATATTTTTCAGATAAACTCCAAATAAAGCCTAACTTTCTGCTAATTAGTGTTCTAACACTCCTAATTTCATTTATTTACACTTAACCCCTCATGTTACGCCCCTTTGTGCACTAGAACATTCCTTAAGCTTATAATTACTTTTAAAACCTATTTTTAACCTTAAACTTAATTCAGTTACCAATTAATTCGTAGGTAATTTATCCTTTATATTTTAAGGTGATTAAAACTCATCAAATACCCCTTTAGCACCGTATTTTCTCACAATACCTTATACTAACCAAATACTTAACTTTTAAAGCATAAAAAGGCTTAAATAACATAATGAAATGGTCTAAATACATGCCCTTATTACAAACCCCATACATAACATTAGAATGACATAAAATGTTCCTAAAAACAATATTAGTCTTAGCTTTTTACATATTTTACCCATAACTTTTTTTATTTGCATTTTGTACCCCAATAACTTATATTTATGACATTATAAGTCATCATCCACCTAGGTAACTTAACCAATGTGTTACCATAGTATTTTTGTGCATTTAATAAGTAAACTAACCCATTGTAACCACCATAGTCTCGACCTTATTTATTTGAACAACAATAAGTACTTTAAAGCTTAAAATGTGATTTAAGCTTAACTTACATGTTCAAGGCTCCAAAAACATTCCTTATCACCACCACCTCACAACACTAATTTAAACATAAGCTTAAGTTAGGTTTTTGCCCAAAACATAAGCTTAAACTTGATTAGAAAGTCCTTTATGACATAGTTAAATCACTTACCCTCTAAGAGTTGATTTTTTAAGCTTGCTTCCACCTCCTTGTTCAAGATAAAATATAGGGCTTAGAAGACCCATTAGGTCATTATTTGTACATGGACGAAATAGATCAAGTTAGGTCTTTTAAAGAGCTTACCAAGATAAGGAATCTTAAGGCATTAAAATGAGCTTAAGGATATTAGCTTTACCTTTATATTCAAAGGTGATTTTTGGCTCCAAAATCTCGGACAACTATAGAAGAATAGCTAGGAGTTAGATCTCTTGTAGATATAAGGATATAAGGTAGATTTAGGTACATGGAAACCTTGAAAATGACTTACTCTTGAATCCTTTTGGAAGATGATTCCTTGGTGAATTTTTGCCCAACAAAAGGAGCTAGAACATCCTTCATTTCAAGCATAAAAAGATGAAGAAAAATGAGTCTAAAAACTAGGACAAATTCGGCCAAAATTGGAAATGAATGGAAGATGAACCTTAAGGCACCTTTTTATACCTTAAGCTTTGAAAGGATCTATCCTTGCTCCATGGATGTTGATTGCCAAAAATTCAGCTCCAAGAAAACTTGATTTTGAGCTAGGTTGCTGAAGGAAAGAGCTTGGAATGATCTTTTGGTTGATTTAAAGTGAAAAGAAGAAGATTTGAAAGGATTTTGATGTGTTGATTCAAGTCACCATTGGTGTTCTTCAGCTCAAGAACAAGGGAAGAAGATGAAGATGAAGGGGGGGGGGGGGAGTGTTCTTGGCAATAGGAGAGAGGAGGGATCAAGAGAAGTGAAGATATTTTGATTCCTTAAGTGTAAAGTAAGGTAATGAAAGTCATCCTCTTAAGTTTAGTCTTATCTAGGAATGAGTCATAACTTAAGAGGGGTGAGTCACCATGGAGGCTTCCGCCTCATATAGATTTTAGGCTGAATATTGACCATTGACCAAGCTAGAAAGATTTAGGCCTTGTTTGGCACTATTTGGGTACTATTCATAAATCAGTGCCATATTTTTTATTTGTTTTTTGAAATTATTTGAATTATGCATAATAATGTGATACTATATAGTACACATGTTGATTAAGGTGTATAAAAGCCTAATTAACCATCCAAAGTCAATTTCTAGACACATTTAAGAAAATGTGTCTTAAGGAGTTTTAAGACTTCATTTTGTATTTTAACTCATTTTTTGAGTTTGGTTTTCTTTGGTAATGGTTTTATCTTGTTCAAACCTTAGATATAAGGTTTAGGAATCCACTTTGGACCATAATTGAGGTTACACAATCTTTAAGGCTTCTTAGGGCACTTTTTTACCCTAAATAGTTTTAAAGCATAATTTTGATTCTTTGTGATCTTGGATTGTTCCTCAATAATGTTAAGGCACATTTTAGCCTTAATATATCATCATTATATGTTTTAATCATTATTATTAAGTTAGGGGTATTTCACCACAAGAGGTACCTTCTTGTTCCAACCCAGCTATGGGCATATCAAAAAAGGTATAGCATTGGCAAAAAGGGATGCAAAGGTAGCAATACCGAACCCAAAGCTAGTGGCCTCAGTGATCATTTTTCTTGGGAAACCCCTTGTTGGTGCAGAGGTTGCCTTCTCATCCTGTAATGTACCCACTCCTGATGGAGATTCCTGCTTATGCACCTAATTCTCCATAATACCAGGGCCCTTACTGACCTGAGTGTTCTTACTTTCTTGCTCGAGGCCCTGTTTTTAGGCAGTCCAAAATTCTTCAAGTGATCCATCCTTGATGGGATGATCAACTATCCTTTTTTTTCACCTACCATATTTGGAAGCTCATCAAATTTCATCAGAATTGGTGATCAACCTGTTCAGGCTTGTCAAAGAAGTTCTAAGTTCTTGATCAGAATTGTCATCTTCGGCAGCTTGAGCAACATCATATATGATCAGCAGTAGGACCTACATATGGTTTCTCTTGACGCATACCATCTTGATTGCTAGTTGATGGTTCTGCTATCGTAACTGATATCTTCCCCACTAACCCACAAATGTACTTTCAGTCTCGTTGTTGTCTTCAGGTGAAGCTTTTCTCCCAAATCGAAGACCAGAAGCCCATGATTTGGGTCCATAACAGAAGACCCCTGCAATGGATTTCGCAAGGACCACAACCGATTCCATCTAATTCGAACACTGCTTAGTGGCATGCAAGAGTAGACCGTAGTGAAAGAAAATCATCGGCACCCTGTTGTAGGTTACGCCGAGGTAAGTTTCAGTACCTTCAGTAGAAATCTTCACTCATCTTAAAATTGCTTTGTATATGTCCATTAAGAATTTAATCCTCGTGAATATGCACCATTGATCATGTTGTCATCTTCATCAAACTCCAAAAAGGATAAAAAAACGTTTCCCTAATCTTTTGAGAAAAATCTTTATGTTGAAAGAGAAAGCGAACATCATGGACCCTAACCTATATAGGAATGTAGCAGAATTTGTGATCTTTTGGTGCCTTCTTCATGTTGATTTGTTGAAACACCATACAAGAGCCGTCAAAAGACCAAGGACCCCTATTAAGAATTGCATGCAATGATCCGGTTTGTAGAATTCACAGAGGAAAATGTTCTTACTCGCAGCTCTGATCTTCAATTCTCCATCCATCTGTCAAACCTTGTCAAGAGTGGTCTTCATTGCATGAACATCTGTGCTCTTTGAGGAGATTATATAGTTTGCTAATCAGGCTATGATTAAAGGGAAAAACCTGTCCCTCATCAACCAAATCATCCATAGAGGTAGTTTTTCCATCCTCTTTTGTGATTGTAAGCTCAGCATAGCAAGAGGTTAACTCCTTCACCGGTGCATGCATAGCAGAGTCAGCCATTGAAACAAAAAAACTACAAGAAGAGTGAAAATGGTGGATAACCAGGGACCAAAAAGATTAGAGTGACTAGAATAGAGAAGAAAAAAAGAAAAAGATGATTAAGAAAGAAAGAAAAGTGAGATCTTCCAAAAGAAAGATCAGACCAAAAGAATGGGGAAAGGAAGTAGTAGTAGTGAATTTAACCCATTCCCATATACAAAACATAATAATTGCATAACCTATTTTCCAAAACACACTGAGCGAAGATAGATGAGATTAACGCAATAGGACGATTTGCTAAAAGGGAAACACTAATAAGCCAACGTAGAGAGGAAGGGAATATCGCCTTGGGAGAGATCTAGGGTAAGATAAGTGTCGTAAAGTAGTCGTCAAAGAGAAAAAGCACACTTGTGACTTGTCATTAGTACCAACTACAAGGCAAATTTCTACATACAACCGGAAGCACCAAGCATCTGTCGTCCGGTGTACACATTTAAAAAAATATATGAAATGGAATGGCTGATATGTGGATATTACATAGTTAAAAGCTTTTTATATTTTTGTATTCAAAATTTTTAAAACTAAAATTTTAATTAATTAAATCTATAAGAATTAAAGTAAAAATATATTTTAAAATAAAATCTAAAGAGTTAAAAACAACCGCCATTCTTCAATCGATTGAAAATCTACAAGAACCAGTTTAACCGGCAATTCATTCTACTTGCCGTTGATACCACGCACTCAATTTGTGAACCAAAAGTACAGTTCTTTTCTGATGATTCCTCCACCGCGGTGCGGTCCCAACCCCGAGCCTCTCTCATATCTCTCTGCCACCATCAACACGGTCAGCAAGGTAGCGACGAGAGCACGTCCCTACGACGACAGGAGACTGCAACGCGTCAACCCATCATCAAGTTTGCCCGCGGTTGCTCCACTTACCTCCGTGTCCCTGAAGCCATTGTCAACTTCAATTATCAAAACAAGCAAGTTTTTGCGGCAAGTATAATCGAACACTATTGCTTTTGCAGAAGTTATTTTTTTTGTAATAAATTAAAGTGAAAAGCTGATAAAGTAAAACGATATGAAATCACTGTTCGTCATTGACTGAATGTTGTTCGTCAGTGAACTTACCGTTAATGTATAATACTGTATTTAGACTTGGAAATTTAGGTCGATGGGTTGGGTTGATATCAACCCTAACCCAACCATTTAAAATATCATCAACCCAACCCAACCCAAAAATGGAAGGGTCAAAAATCATGACCCCAACCCATTTAAAATCCTTCAACCCTAACCCAACCCACCCAACCCATTTTTTAAGCATACAATAATTTAGATGGATTAGGAGTATAAATTATAAAAAAATCCAAAAACATATAGTGTTAGCTGGCATAGTAATTAGGATGAACCAAAAGAAGAGAAGTAATCTTGCTTGATCGACCCAACTTTAAACGAATTCCATATTATGCGAAGAATCTAAAGTACTGCACCAAAATTCCCATGAATAGAATAACTCATACTTTTTTCATAAGTTTATTTTTATCAATCTGATCTAAGCTCTACCATTGTTGGGAAGGAATCCTATCTAGATATGCACATGATCTCAGTGCCCTTAATAAAACAAGGAGTCTTAGCTACAACCATATGTAGCCATCTTTGGCTACATTTTTCATGGTACAGTTTTGTGTAGAGTAAATGTACATGTTTTATAAGTTTGTTGTACAGTTTATAAAGTTAGTATGTACATTTAGTACAAAATCAGAAATATCACAATTCACTGTATACATGTACATATACACATCCGTACAGTTTTGAATGATCACATGTACAGTTTTCAATGACCAAATGTACATGTATGTAGCTATATATAGCTACATGTGGTTGTAGCCAAGAAATTGGGTAATAAAAAGGGGAACGAAAATGAAAATCTTCATTATATATTAGAGAATATACTAAAGACAAATCTTCTAAAGTTAGAAATTAATAATTTATAACTGAGAGCTCAAAGCCTCAAACTATGACTGACAGTTTTAAAAAAATTACACTTGTTTAAACTGAGTGCTCATGCCTGAGAAAAGTACAATCACAATCACTTAATCGTTACCCAACAGTTGAGGAACTTTTATGCAGCACGCTATCCGCATTGCTGGCTTCAGAATTTACTAAGAGGTCTATAATCAAGATCCTACTTACAAAAATATATATCACCTACTTTTGTTCACCCTTTTAGATAATCTAAACATACCTATGTTCTCAAGAACGTAATGGCACTCAGAATAAGAAAAACAAACCTTGGGCAGGGATGAAGAGCGACATAGGCATAAACAACAACGTAGAGA